>CM028137.1:408680000-409112500 GCA_016271365.2 Neoceratodus forsteri | reverse complement strand
TGGACGCAATTGTAAACGAGAGCCCCCCTCTCAGTTTGCTTTCCAATAAGTGGCGGTGGTGGTGATGAAGAAAATGAGCTGAAGACCAGGGGACGTAAAGAGTAAAGTTTAAAAAAAAAAAAAAAAAAAAAAAATCCTCAATATAGTGTATGCTGGAATGTTGTTCTGCATGAAAATCCATAGCTAGAATAGGGTTGTTGTGTGTTGTTAAACAATACAGTACAATATTAGGACATTTATAACAAGTATAATTCAGTTCCGATTCTAATGAAACGGCTCAGTTATCATGTTCAAGCCTCAGTAAACCATTAAGTAACTGCCAGTCTGATGTTGTGCTGCAGTAGTGAAATCTGTGTGTTATTGTGCTATAGTGGTGATGTCACTATTGTAGCACATCGACTTAAAATACTGCTGCACAGCTGCTTTCTTCTAGTTAGTCAAGCTGTAGGGTGTGTTTTTTTTTTTTTGTTTTTTTTTTTTAAACATGCTCCTATAGAAACAGCTGTAGTTGCTAGCCTTACACTGTATCAATAATTTGGGCAGGCCACTGACCCTCAACTGCCTTCCCCCTCCCCCAGCCACCAGATAACTGAAAGAAAGTGGCATGTCTGAATTGGGCATGGATGCCTATGCACTATAAAAATAATGTATGGGGATCCATACATAGATAAGCCTGTGTCTTCATATTGAGTTTTCTGTGGCAACCAAAGAACCTTTTGTGTTTTACTCTCAAGGTTTCTGGTTGCCATAGAAACCTCTTGATGCAGACAGTGTATGGCTGCCCAGTCATTATTCACTGTATTCTAGCCAAACTGTTAACCAATATGAAAAACCATTCTGGACCCAAGTGTATAATTTATTTGAGAATTTCTTTTGCTATGTAGGTTTTCAACCATTTTTTTTTGTGTGTGTTTTTTGGAAACAGCACGAACTTCAAAAGTGCTGAAGAAGCTACAGAAGGCCTTAATCTCTAAGAAGAACAAAGATATAATAACCATTGCTAATGCAGTGTTTGCACAGTCTGGTTTTAAAATGGAAAAACCTTTTGTTGACTTGAACAAGGACGTGTTTCATTGTGACGTTAAGCGCTTAGACTTCAGTGATGCAACAGAAGCAGCGGCAACAGTCAACCAGTGGGTTCAAAATGAAACCAAGGGTAGGTATTGACTATTTTATCAGTAAATATACTCTGTATAATGTATATTTTCCTGTTGCATTTCCTTATGCGACATGCTGTGTCATGCTTAAAGTTGGTCACATCATTGCAAGCAGATATCCAGTCTGGAATCACCCCTCCATTCCCTAACTCTGCCCACTGCCCAATACCTTCTTAGTCCCAGTGGACCTGGAGCTGTCCTTCACTGACCTGATGGAAGACTCCCTAGCCCCAGTCCTCTGCTGAGGCTACTGCTTTGTGGCTTCTTCCCCCTTCTAGTCTGCGAGTGCCTTGTTGCACCTCTGTGAACTTGCCTTACCCTCTGCTTGTAAAAGTTCAGGGGTGGGGGAGGGAAGTTGCAGAAATTTTTGACCAGTGTTTGAGGACTCCTGCCTCTTTGTGGCCATGCAGAAGGTTCACAGCACTTCTCCACTGAACACAAGTTAATGAAGTAGCTTGTTGCTGTAAGTGGACGCAGCAACTACTTGGCAGCACCTGATACAACTGTGTATGGGATACCCTGTATGTATGTTAATAAGCAGGAATGGAATGGGTGTTCCACTCAAACTCAGACTCCAGCTTTTTACTGGTGGTAAGCATACAGCCTTGTCCGATAACTCGAACTGTTGGTACTCTTCTATAGATCTTTCTTATATCCTATATTTGTGATACTTTATTGCCCTGTCATTAAAAACAAAAACCAATAAACTTCCCACTCAAACCAACATAATAAAGTGGAGACATGAACGTCTCGGACATATAATATAAAAAAAAAAAGGCCATTTGCAGATAAGCTCAATTAAATTACTAATGGAACACTTTACCTTGTAAAAGAAAGATCTTAGAGGAGATTTGTCTCCATAGAGCTACACACATTGAACTGTACATCATTGGTGCCTGTACCAGCCAGAAGCTTTTTGCCTAGCTAGAGCCACCTGCCATGACTGACGTCATCAGTGCCTAGATAACATGGGCAGCCCCGTACCGTCTCAGCCTCTTTTTTCCTACCATAGACCACTTGTTGGACTGAAGAAATGCCTTTATCTAGTTCAGTCACTAAAGTTTACTACTTTGTGATTTTTGTAACTTTATTAATGTTGTTGTATGCTGTCACTGTTGCCATCGAAGTTTCTGCTTTTTAATCTCTGCTGGTGCAGCATTAGGATTTTTTTTTTTGATGACGTATTAATAATTTTTTTTTTTTTTTTTTCTTGAGAAACTGATACACCACTGAGTCAGGGACTCGTTTAAAGTGATTTCCAATTGATCATTTCCAGGTGGGTAAGTGATTTGCTCAGGGTCACACAGTATTTCATTTCTATTTTAATATCAGGTAGGTACACCTTTTTTAATTTTTTACTAGGAGGGACACACTAAGTGGACAGCTTGTTTACAGGTGAACCTGGGAGCACAAGGAAGTTGTGACTTGCCCAAGGTCACACAATATGCAAGTGGGGGCTGTGGGATTCAAACCCAGGTCTCCAGGTTTGCAGCTCAGAGACTTAAACCACTGTGCTATACTGTTTCCCAAAACATACATTCCTTTTTCTGGTACAGCTGAGGTCATAGCATAAATTCAATACAAATGAGCATTTGTCAATGCTGAATGTTGTCTTGCTGGCATTGATAGTGCAGAAGTTAGAGAGATGCATAATAGGAATGGCAGTGAAGTATTGAACTGATGCCCACCCCACCCTCACCCTGCAGAGACTGATGGGTACTGGGCCGTGCCTTTGGGTCATCTGCCATAACGCTCATGACATTTCACCTCACCCTACCCTGCAGACACAGATACATGTCTCAGTTTGCCTTGGGGTCTTCGGACTTTATGCTCACCCCATGCCATAAGGAAATACGCTGAGATGGGTGCACTATAGGAGAATAGGGTGAACTTTGGAGCCGAAGAGTCTGAGGCACACCTCTATGCCTGTCAGTGGGTGCAGGCTGGGGGTGGAATGGCGTGAGCATTACAGCTGAAAATCCCAAGTCAAACCCCTGAGGCCTGTCAGTCTCTTCAGGGTGGGTTGTTACAATTGGAACCCCTAATGCCCCAGGCATTTGGTTATTTTCACTCCAGATTTTCAACATGGGCTTTTTGTGACCCCACCTCATAAACAGTGTCACTATCAGTTCATTAGCCGAAAAGTAATTTTGCACAGCGACTGCACCATTTGGCGCCAAAGGTGCGAAAACACATTTCTGGCAGGATGGGAAAAATTACAACTGTACTGTTAATGAGGAGGTGTGAAGGAAAAAAATGTTGAAAATCTGGAGGAAAATATGAAAAAGTGGTAGACCAACACAATTATTTTGGGATTTTTTTTAAACCAAATTTTCAACATAGGTATTTTGGGATCTCCACTGATGAACATGACAGCTGTACTGTTCATGAGGAGGTGTGAAGAAATGGCAGTGTTGAAAATCTGGAGTTAAAATATTTAAAATCTCAGTTATGAACGTGCATCGAAACTGCACAACGCATGCTCATAACAGTCATTTTTTGGAATTTTTTTTTTAACCAGATTTGCAATATAGGCTTTTTGGGAGCCCTCCTCATGAACAGTGGCACTGTTTCGTTAATCGGTCCCAAAAGGTGATTCTGTGCAGTGACCGTGAAATCGCCTTTTGAGGCTGAATAACTAAATGACAGTGACTGATTTCATGAGGTGGGGTCCCAAGAACCCCATGTTGTAAAAAAAAATTAAAAAAAAATGACCGAGATATCCACCTAAGTTGAAACCTCCCCATTGATGCCATTATACAGCTTACCGCATTTCTTCAGTTCATGTGGGCTTTGAAGAGTGCAGACATGTTCCGCTCCACTGAAGAGTGAAGCACCGGGACTCCAGAGGTAAGTATGGGGTGGGGGGGTGGGGAGGTGGATGCGAGAGGTGGGTGCTGGTCGGGGAGGGGGCCTGACAGAGGGAGACAATTCTCTTTGTTTCAGGTTAAAAATATATATATATATAATTTTTTCTTTACAGGTGTATGAAGCAATGTAGGGCACACTGGGGTGGGTGCCCAGTGTGCCTCATGACTTTGGGAGCATGATGTTTGCTACACTGGGGTGGGCTCTCGGTGTGCCACACAGTCTTGGAGTTGGGGGTTTACACATGCCAAAAGGGCGATTGGGCACCCCCAAAGTCAGCATTGAAGCAATTGCAAGAGGCAGACAGCAGAGCCGCTGCCATGTTTATTGTTATGTTACACCAGGCAAGGCACATAGTGGAGACATGTCATCAGTTCCGCTGCATGACGAGCTTGGCTCTGATTGCAGCGGCAAAATCGATTCAACTTGATGGCACTGAAAAACACTTGTCACCACTAGCATGCTTGCTAATTGGCGAATGAGGGATGCACCTTCTAAAGTGTGCTTTGCATTCACCAAAACTGACACACCTCTGCATTTCTCCTACTGCCACAACATGTTGCATGCACAAGACAACATAAAAATATACATAGTAGAGATGCAGAGAAAATCTCATTGTCAGATAAGTTGTACAAGGATTATTTGGAACAGTCAATAACAGGAGCAAGAATTAAGACTTTGGGAGCCAGCGGAAGAGAATGAATTGTAAGTTGATAATTGCTTAATTTGATCTGGTAAAAAGTATGCAAACAGAGGTTGTGGGAATCAAACTCTGGTCCACTGGACACACCAGTTTCATTCATAGCTCAGTACTCTAACCTTTATGCTATACTGCCAGCTGTGAATTGTGTGTTCACTGCCTAGGGTTTTTTTGTAATGTGAACTCCTAACCTACCTGACAAAATTTCAACCGGGCCACAATGAGACTCCACTGAAAATTGTTGGAACTCTCTGCAAAAGAAGTAGAACAGGAGTGCAGCTCTGCGTCAGAGTCCCCACAGTGTGCTACTGAACCAGTTTCATCGAAACCCTGTCACACTCCACACTTTTCAAACTCACTGTTGTATTCCAGAGAAACGTACCATTAATCAAATGAAAATACAAAAAAGTTTTTGAACATCACTGCCATGTTATCCCTCCAGGACTGTCTCTGTTGATGCACTGTGAGGGTATGTCTAAGACCACTTTCATGGCCTCTGTTGCTGGTCCAGCTAGCTTTGATGCACCAAGGTCAGGTGCAGGCTTCAGCTCTGGTCCAGTACAAATCCAGCAGTTCATTGCTGGCACATTGTCTTTGGTTATTACCTTACCACCACTACAGTTATTGAAGCTTGCCAGCACCATCGATGCTAAAGCCAGTTTTTTGCTACATTCTCTGAATTGTTCCAGAAACTATTGCCTACCTTTTTCCCATTAATTTTCTCATCAGCACAACCCCTTTCATCACCTCCCTGAGTCCCATCTGGGCCTAGTGGACCTCCTGTGTCTATTCTGACTCCCCAGTTGCCTGTCCCCCAGAATGTTTCTTCTGTGGTTCCTCTGCAGCTTTCTCCAGAAGAAGATGAATATGATCCGGACCAGACCTACTGGATAATGGGGAAGGGGAAGAGGATGAAGAGGCTTCCCTCTGTAATGGGTTGGATTTCAGTTCTACTGTTTCCTCAAATAGAGTAGACACTATGGTCTATATCCCAGGTCTCCTCCTGAGGAGACCTCTTTTTCAGGATTTGATGCACCCCATGCATGAAAAGGTCCAGGTTTCTGCAGAGGACAACTCCATGAAGAAAAATCTAATATGAATTCTTAAAAGTCCCTGCTGCCTCTCTTGTAATCATTCCTCCTATCTGTCCTGCATTGGAGGATGCGATCGTGGCAGCTTGGCATAGGTTCAGCACTCTGTAGTCCCTCAGAAGTTGAATCAGCATTATCCTGCCCCTCTGCCAAGTCTTACTATACCAGCCAACCTGAAATAAACTCACTGGTCATTATTGCAGCTCAGGATCGGTTCAAAGCACCTCTTCATATGAGCATTAAGGAATTGGGGAAGTTGGATACTATACTTCATAAGGCCTCCATAATATTGCTAACTACCAGGTGTATATAAATATTAGAACAGCCTATGGAAGTCTGTGTTTACTATTGTGGTCAGTATGCCTGATGGTTGCTGCAGCACAGAAGCTATAGTAGACAATGTGTTACCCATGGCTTGAAGACTGGCAAGGATTTTTTGTGTTGTGCTTATGATGCTGCCAATGTTTCTGCTCATGCTCCTGGATGTCTTACTAGTTTCACCACTGATGTACAACTAAGTGCTTAACTCTCCCTTCCATGGCTGTATGCTATTTGGACATGATAGCAACTGACCCTTGAGGACTTTGTTATCCAAGATTAGTCTCTGTTCCCTTTAGGCCCTTAATCCCAGCTCCCTTCTTGTAGGAGTGACTGTTCATTTCATAGGGGCTTCCATTTCTCCTCTCAGAGTAAGAACAGATCAGCCACCTCCATGGCTTTCCAGTGACAGCAGTTCTTGAGTGCTACCTTTAAGACCTCCAAAGATAAAGGACTGGGTGGTGCTCCTGCCACCCCTTCCCCTCCTTCTGACTCGCTCCCTGCCCTTCTGCCAGCAATTAAGTTTGGAGGCTGTATCTCCCTTTACCTGTCCAAGTAGCAGAAGATCACATCAGACAGGTGAATCCTGGATATTGTTCAGGAGGGCCATTTATGGCACAGCCTCCTGTGTATCCTTGGAGCCCTGGCTTTTACCCTCTGGCATACTTACCGGTCCTACAGGACAAAGTGGCAAAAAAAGGCAGTTTAGACTGTATCCATTCCCAAGCAGAACCAGGATTTTTACTCCTGGTATTTTCTGGTATCAAAAAAAAAAAAAGACTGTCTTTCTCCATCCTGTGTTAGTCCTCTGCAATCTGTAGAGTGCAAAATGTTTTGGAAGGGTTCGCTTTGGTCCCCTTCCCTCTGTTAACCATGACGGATTGGCTCTGCACCCTGGATAGTAGGATACTGTGGCAAATCAAAAGTCAGCACCCAGTAGAACTTCCAAGCAAGCATTTATTTTCTCACACCGTGGAGTACAACAAAACTCCCTGACGTGTTTTGCTAATACGCGTCTTCAGAGGGAAGGTAGCAACCAATCTTTGACTGATTGGTTGCTACCATCCTTCTGAAGATGCACGTTGGTGCGAAACTGGTCAGGGAGTTTTGTTTGTACTCCACAGTAGGAGAAATAAATGATTGCATGGAAGTTCTACTGGTGCTGACTTTTTTTGTTTTGCTGCATTTGTAGCAGAAACATGCACCAGTATATCAGGCTGGAGCAGGGGCTTGCTGCACTAAATAGTAGGATATGTGCCTGCATATCGGGATCAGATGGTGCCACAGGCAATACAGAGTACCAGCACTGCTGTTTTTTCTTCTGCACTGTGAGTCTTTACCAAGTGCTTTGTAGTGGTAGCTATGGCTGTTCAATGAGAGATCCTGTATACATTCTTGCACCCAGAGCACTGGCTTCTAAATGCTTCCTCCAGGAATCTGGTGATGCAGACCTTACACCAGACTCACCAGTTGTTTGACCAACTGGGGATTCTGGTCAACAAACCCAAGTAATTTCTACTCCCATGCCAGCACCTGCAGTTTATAGGTACAGTTCAGGATACCACCCAAGCTATGGCATTCCTTCCAGAGAACCATGCCTCTACTGTTATCAGGCACATCACTGCCAGGCCCATGCTAGTACTGGACCTCATGGCTGCTGCTAACATAATGACTTTTTCACTGACCTGTCACCAGATGCAGATTGCCCAGCGAGTCCTGCGTGTCCACTGAACCTGGGCTGTTTAGCTACTGGATCACCTGGACTGTGTCACATCACCATGAAGCAACCTTTGCTTGCAAGACCTCTTCCATCTCTGTTACAAAGGACCCTGTTCCTCCATCCTTCATCCCCATTTGGTCTTTATCACGGACATCTTGGAACAGGGTGGGGTACCATCTGGGTTCCTTCTGGACCCAGGATGTTTGCTGTTTGGCTGACCACTCTCTCCACATCATTCTGGAGTGAAGAGCTGTTCGTCTTGGCCTTCAGGTTTTCACCCTACCCATTCAAGGCTGTCTACTTCTGATGTGAATGGACAATCACTGCATCATGCATTACTTCAGTAAACAAGGAGTTGGGCACTCCTGTTATCTCTGCAGAGACACTGGATTTGGAAGTTGGCTCTGGCACACAACTTGTGCACAGTGGTCACTTTTCTGTCCAACTCTCTGAGTGTCCTGGCACATGCCCTCAACAGGTTTGTTGCACTATCCCATGAGTAGGAGCCACTGGATGACCTAGATTCTGAGATTTTCAATCACTGAGGTCAGCCAGAGTTGGACTATTATGCATCCACACAGTGCAAAAATGCTGCATGTTTGCTCACTCCAGTGCCTGGAGTTTTTGCTAAGACATGTCTCCTGGCAGGGGAGGTTTCTGTAACCATTCCTGCTGACCTCCCTAGTACAGAAGATATTGATAAAGCTTCAGGTGGAATCAACCACTCTAATTCTGATCACTATATACTGGCCTAAACTAATTTGGTTTCCACTGCTATACCACATGGCAATCAAACCTCTGGTCCACCTCCCTTTACAGACAGGGTTCCCCTTTGTGGACCACAACAGCCTCTTGCACCCAGACTTTCCAGCACTGCACTTGAACGCCTGGCTCTATACAACTTAGAACTGTACTGGTTCGCAGTTTCCCCTGCTGTCTTGGACATTCTTTTGGTGCTAGGAAGTCTTCTATTGAATGTTTCAGTATTTGGTGTGCCTTTTGCTCCATGGACTCCTGTTTTTGTCCAGTGGGTTTTCGGACTACCCCATTTCCCTGTCAGACTCTGGCCTCTAGTACGCTTTGGTGAAAGTACATCTTGCTACCTTTTATTCCCTCATAGAAGCAGAGTTTGACTGGGGTGTAGGTGGCTGACATGGAATGTTGGTACAGGGGACCACCTGGAAAGTGAACAAGCTGGGCCCAGGGGTGACACTCCTGTCTGCTGCAGAACACTTCAGTATGGTACACTGGCTCCTTTTTTGACATTTTATATGTAATTGCAGTGAGAAACTAATTAGAAACAGTTGATATATGAAAAGGGTTTAGTGATTGGAATGTGAAGAGGAACCCAACTAAAGGGGCACACCTGGAAATTTCCAGATATTCAGGTGAGCCAGCCTGACACTGCACAGATGACAAGCCTGTGGCACAGTTAGAGGTATCCTTAATACATACAAAAAGTCTAGACTTTAGCAAGGCATTTGACACAGTCCCACACAGAAGATTAATAAACAAATTAGCCAGCCTGGGAGTGGGTCCCATGGTGGTAGCCTGGGTAAAAAAACTGGCTGGACAACAGGACACAGAGGGTAATAGTAAACGAAGTCCACTCCAAAGAAAGGGGAGTTACTAGCGGGGTACTGCAGGGTTCAGTATTGGGTCCAGTCCTTTTTAATGTCTAAGTGACATTGCAGAGGGATTGGAAGGAAATTTATGCCTCTTTGCAGACAACACACAGATCTGCAACAGGGTTGAAGCACAAGGTGAGGGTGTAAAGGCTGAGAAGGGACTTGGCAAGGTTGGAGGAATGGTCAAAAGTATGGCAGCTTAGATTCAGTGCAAAGAAGTGCAGAGTAATGCACATGGGAAACAAAAACCCAGGGGAAGAGTACACAATGGAGGGGAGGTACTAACAACAACAAAAATGGAAAGGGACCTGGGGGAAGTCATCAGATGACTAAAAGGTAAGCAAGCAATGTGAGAAGGCAGTAAGGAGGGCTGGGGGGATACTGGCATGTATAGGAAGAGGCATCACCAGTAGAAAATGGGAAGTTGTTATCCCTCTGTACAGACAGTTGGTGAAACCCCATCTGCAGTACTACATGCAGTTCTGGAGACCCCATCTCCACAAGGACATAGACAGGATGGAGGCAGTCCAGAGGAGGGCAACTAAAATGATGCAGGGTCTGCACCAGAAGCCAAATGAAGAGAGACTAAAGGAGCTTAATATGCATACTCTCTAGGAAGGGAGGGAGGGAGAGGGGGGACATGATAGAAACTTTCAAGTACCTCAAGGGAATCAACAAAGTCCAGGAGGGTAGCATCTTTCAGAAAAAGAGAAGCTCAAGAACAAGGGGCACAATTTGAAGATGGAGGGGGGACGGCTCAGGGGCAATGTGAGGAAGCATTTTTTCATGGAGAGAGTGGTGGATGCGTGGGACGGCCTTTCTGAGGAGGTCATGGGGTCAAAAACAGTGGGGGAATTCAAGAACGCATGGGACAGACATAAGGCAATTCTGGTGGGGGATA
Organism: Neoceratodus forsteri; assembly: GCA_016271365.2. NCBI lineage: Eukaryota > Metazoa > Chordata > Ceratodontiformes > Ceratodontidae > Neoceratodus > Neoceratodus forsteri. The sequence goes on along the minus strand of CM028137.1, from coordinate 409,102,117 downwards.
GGAAGAAGTAGGCTGTTGGTTAACTAGGATCTGCAGCTTATCCAGTAGGTAGGGAAATAGGCAGACTGGGTAGGCAAAGTGGTCTTTATCTGCTGTCAAAATCTGTTTCTGTGCTTCTAAGTCTCCTCCATCTGTGTTGCACTTTTCCAGTCTGGGCCTTAATTTGGTTCTGGGGTCCCTTACTCTGGCTCCTTTCAAGCCCCTTGCCACACATGAGCTTCATTTTCTCTCAAGGAAATACTTTTCTGATGGATATTACCTTGACTCTGAGGGCTTCCAAACTACAGGTGATGATTACAAATCTTCTGTACCTTACTTCTCACCAGGATCAGGTCTCACTTTGTGCCATCCTTGGTTCCTTTCCAGTTACTTCCCAAGATGATGTCTGCATTTACCCTGAATCAGATTACTCACATTCCCTTTTTGTTCTTACCTCCCCTTCAGAATGCTGGAGAAGTTATTCTGCATTCCGTGGTTGTCCATAGAGCATTATGTTTCTATCTGGATCACATGAAGGACTGCAAGAAGCCCTCATAGCTTTTTGTTTTCACCCACATTATGTTTCTAGGGATGTGGATATGGTGTTTATATCCACAATTCTGGCAGCGTCCTTTACCCTGTAAGGGTTGCTGGAATGTCTTCAAGCTGACTCCTCCCACCCACCCGGGTAGTAACTCCCTCGGTACCACCCCGTGACATCAGATCTTTCTTTCCCTCTGGAAGAAGAAGGTTCCCTCCTTACTGCTCTCATGCTGAAGAGGCCCTATGCTTTATTTCTTCTAACTTTAAAAAAAAAAAAAAAAGTTGTCTTCAGGTATTTTATGTCTCGCCACCAAAATTGAAGACGCAAAGTCCGCTCTGGGGTTCTTGAAATGCGGTTTCGGGCAGAAGATGTCACACCTTGTATGCATACTGCCTGGGCCACAAGCATGATACCCTTGCTTGCAGTCTTTGCCACACTTTCCTTTCCTCCACCTTGCAGGATCGCTTAGCCCGCTTGCTCCTTGGATATCTGGATGATCAGGACCTGCCCATAAGATCCAAGGCTGCCCTTCATGTGGGATCCAATGAACAGCTCTCAGCATTTGAGCAGGCTGTGGCTCAGGCCGCGCGGCACAGGCTTCCTTGGCTTCAGCCTTTTTGCCACTCTCCTTGGGTGCCTCCTTTACTGGGGCATTTAAAGAATTGTGCCAGGTCCTTCCCACCCATGGACAGGGTCCATCAGGCACTAAATCTAAAAAAAGAGACAAAGACACGGTCTCGTCATGGGATCAGGAATGCTCTCAGGCCTCTGATTCCCATGCTTCACCAGAGTTTCCAACCACGGTCGGTGCTTCGACTCAGGCCACTGACTCCACGGTTTCCCCGTTGGGCTAGTTGATCGAGAATCTGGTCGACACCCCAGTCAAGATCTTTCTCAACTCAGTCGGCCAACTGTCAGCTGAGGAGGTGAGTTCTTCCCTCTCCAGGACTCTGGTCCAACCACTTTCTCAAGGAGGGACGGATCAGACCTCTCTTCCACCCCCTCTTGATCCAGAGCATCCGGACCAAGAAAGGTCTCCGCTTTCACCAGCCCCCTCTCAGACCCACCATCGGTCTCTCCGGTGATTGAGGTCCCGCTCTCTGAGCCCTGACTCAGGTAGCCCATGTAGATCTCAACATTCTCACTCTTGGCACTCGGGCAAGCAGCACCGATGCTATTCCTTGTCCTCATCATTGTCCGGCAAGGAGAGGCATCAGCACAAGTTGCATCAGTGCTATGATGATCTCATGTGGCAGCATCTTTGGTTTACCTGGGTGAAGCCAGTCCTGACGCATAACCCGGCTCTTCCTTATCTACCGCTGCTGGAGTCTCAGCTGGCCCCACCTTGGCAGGAGCCAGTCACCCGGGCCCAGTGTGGCCCCCTCCGGCCTCTCTACCAATCCTGGTGGAGCCACCACCTAAGCAGCCAAAGTCCAGCGCTCCGTCTAAGGATGCTTATCCATGTAAGGATTTATCTCATTGGTTGTCTGTCACCATCACCCCAGACCACCCTTGCAGGGTTAACGGGGACTCGGGTGGTCGACCGCTCTTCCACAATTCTTCGGAATTGGAGGAGTCCTCTTTACACTCCCTACCGATGGATGTGGAGTCTGCAGGGGACATCTCGACAAATCAAGGGCCCACGTCCTTCATGGACCGTTTCCACCTTGTTTCTGAATCTACGGGTATCCAGTTGGAGCCCATTCAGACACAGGAACAGTACCCGCTGACTGAGATCCTCAACCGGGGTGACTCCCATGGAAGCCTTCACAGTTCAGGGTGCTATCTTCAGTCCTGCCCTGGAACTGTGGCTGCACCCTGCCTCCTGCCCTTTGCGGTCAGCCCAGATGGGCTGCAAGTATGTGGTCCCTACTGGCTCACTGTTGGGATTCGCAGAACACCCCTTGGCAGAGAGTCTAATGGCTGACTCCATGTTTTGCTGTACCAGCAACGTGGGAAACATTGGCAACCCCTCCAATAAGTAATACAAGAAATTGGACCGTATGGCCAAGAAGGTGTATTCTCATTCTCATTCTCTCTCTCTCTCTCTCTCTCTCTCCCCTTTCGGCAAGTGAGCTCAGCCCTTCTAATGGCCCATTGTTTGCATGCCCTTATAGGTTCCCTGGACAAGGTGATACCCCATCTTCCCACAGACCTGCAGACTACCGTCAAACAGGTCAGGGACAAAGATCGAGTGGTAGCAAAATGGCAGTTCTAGACTGCCATGGACCACAGCGATTCTTGCGCCCGGTCTGTAGCTGTGGCAGTTGCCATGCACCGCCGGGCTTGGCTGCGCATCTTCACCTTTACGGCTGACATGCAGCACAAGTTGGCAGACATTCCCTTCTTGGGTACTAACTTGTTTTGGCCCAGGATAGAACCCGAACTGAGAAGTCCAGTGCCACCTTGGACTCGGTGACTTCTGCCAAAAAGGACCCAAAGGGCTGTAAGCCTCAAAAGAAGCCCTTTCAGTCCACCTCAGCCCCTAGTGGCCAAACCTGCTCAGCCCCTGGCTGGACAGCAACAGACTAGGCATCCCCAGCCGAAATCGGTGGCCTCGGTCATCAGAAAGCCAGGAAGTAGAGGTCCTGACAGTCTCTCTGCTGGCTCCTCCTCTGCTTCCAAACCTGCCCAATGACAGTCCTGGAGACCTGGGTTTGAATCCCACAGCCTTCACTTGCATACTGTGTGACCCTGAGCAAGTCACTTAACTTCCTTGTGCTCCCTGGTTGCCCCTGGAAACAAGCTTCAGATTAGTGTGTCTTTTTCCTGGTTAAACAATTTCCCCTTTCCTTTAGGATGGGAGGTGCCTCCCCCATACCCATCCTGATTCCCTTGGGCCCTCGCGGGGGCTCCGCCATTTACTTTTCACCTGGTCCACTGTTACCATAGACAGAGGTGAGTCCTCTGGGTGGTTGGTCAGGGTCTGCCTCTAAGGTTTGAGGCGTACCTGCCCTGCCAAGCTCACATCCCATTGCAGAACATAGTGTCCGATAACGACATCCTGTCGGTCCTTTGGGATGACATAGCCCAGCTCCTCTGCAAGGGGGTCATGCCTTCTGTCTTGGACCCACCATAACACCCAAGGTTTGTCTCCAGGTACTTCCTGGTGCCAGAATGGATGGCAGGCTGGTGCCCCATCTTAGATCTGCATGACCTGAACAAGTTCATCAGGCCGCGCACCTTCAAGATGGTCACTCTCTCTCTCTCTCTCTCGGATCATACCATCTCTTGAACAGAACATGTGGTTTTGCTCCCTGGATCTTCAGGATGTGTTTTTTCACGTCCCAATCCATCCATCCCACCGCTGGTTCCCTGCCTGTAGGTGGAGGGGATCTTCCATGAGTTCCAGGCCATGCCATTCAGCCTGTCCTCAGCCTCCAGGATCTTCACAAAATGTATTGCAGTGGTGGCAGCCTACCTGAGGTGCTGGGGAGTCTGAGTTTTCCCCTGCCTGGATGACTGGCTGATTGCGGGTCCCTCCAGGCAGGAGGTGGAGAGGTCCAGGGACCTGGCTGTCCAGACCTGCATCTCCCTTGGTTTCCTGGTCAACGAGGTCAAGTCAGAACTCATACCCTCACATGTGGTCAATGTCATGTGGGGCAGAGCTCGACCCATGCAGAGCCAGGGCTCGACTCCCAACAAACAAGGTGGAGGCTCTCTCCTCCTTAGCTCCATCATTTTGGGTTAGGCAGTTGCACTCTGCTTGGGACTTCTTGCACCTAATGGGATTCAAGGTGGCTTGCACAAGCATGGTCCATTGGGCCTGCTAGAGAATGTGCGCTCTGCAGTGGGAGCTGGCATGCCAGTGGTCTCGGCGCAAGGGCCATTTCGACCAGCCAGTCACTGTGACCCAGCTGATGTGGGATGCCCTCCAGTGGTGCCTATTCCCAGAACATCTGCAGAAAGGTATCCCACTTGTATGCCCAGAGCTGATGGTCATTCTGATGACCGATGCTTCTCTTACACGATGGGATGCCCACCTGGGGGAACACAGAGTCCACAGGCTCTGGCCCCCAGTGAGTCCCAGTGCCCCATCAGTCAGCTGATGCTGACTGCTTTTTGCTTCACACATTCAGGGTTGGGTGGTCCAGGTCCAGACAGACAATGGTGACCCGTGATTACAGCGAGCGCAAAAAGGGCAATAGATTTGGGTGAGTGCACTAACAGCAGCTAGGGGTTCCCCCCCTCCCAGAGTTGCACCCCCACCCTCCGAGTTAATATATTTAGAAAGATACATTGAGGGTGCAAGATACAGGAATCGCTGTATCTGTACTCGTCCAAATGTACTTGCCCTTTTCATGCCTCGCCTAAAAAGGGTAGCTTATCACAGGGTACCACGGACAACCCCTTGACCATATACTACCTCAACAAGCATGGTGGGATGCACCCGCTTCGTCTGTGCAGGGAAGCTCTCTGCATGTGGATCTTCATGCGTAGCTTGGAGGCTGATCTCCTGGCCATCCATGTGGCCCATGTCTCCACCCAGTTGGCGGATACTCTCAGACATGTGGGCGAGGTGCCCCACAGATGGTCTCTCCACCCAGAGGTAGTACACACCCTGTTCTCCTAGTGGGGCACCCCTCTGGTGGACCTGTTTGCTTCCAGGGAGAATGCAAAGCTGAGGCTGTACTGTGCCCACCCCCCTCAGCAGGGAATGCTGCAGGGGGATGCATTCTCGAGACACTGGACCCCGGGCCTCCTCTATGCCTTCCCTCCATTTCCCTTGATCCACAAGGTGTAACTTAAGGCAAGGAGGTACAAGGCATAGGTAATCCTGGTGGCTCCAGATTGGTCATGCCAGTTCTGGTACTTCGATCTCCTCAGTCTCAGCAGCAGACTCCCGAGGCATTTTCCTCTCCGCCCGGACCTGCTCTCCATCAAGCAGGGGAAGGTACTCCATCTGGACCTTCAGTCCCTGCACTGGACAGCCTGGTTCCTGAGTGGCTAGAGTTCCAGGCTTTGGGTCTCTCCGAAAATGTCCTCACTGTGGTCAAGGCATCTCAGAAGGAGTCGACCCAAAAATGCTATGTCTTCAAATGGAAGAGGTTCTCCATTTAGTGCCAGGGCAAGGGGCTTGACCCCTTATCTTGTCCAGTGGCTAGCATCCTCAACTACCTTTGGTTCCTCTCTGTCAGGCCTTCAGTTGATGACCCTTAAGGTGCACTTGGCAGCTATCTCTGCCTACTGGGCACAGTCTGGTATGCAGTCGGTGGTGCAGGAGAAGGTGGTCTGGCATTTTCTCTCTCCTAAGCTGGTCTCCGGGCTTCTATGCAGATGGGTTGTACCTCTTGATGCCGCTATGCAGGCAGGAACTCAAAACTCTGCAGCTAGTGATATCCAGCCCTCCACTTCCTGGTTCCACTAGTTTACTTCCTGCATTCCAATTGGCAGGTACGCTGCAGAAGAGCTCTGTCACCTCGTGGCAGGGCTGAAGACAGCAGACTGTAAGTCTTGTTTAATACTAATATAGGATTTTTGAGGAAATGCAGCATTAATTCGCGCTCCTGTATGGGTTCCAGCATCAGCCTTGCAAGCTGCACAGACTGGCCCCACATTCACCATACAATTTTTCCCATGATTTTGGGCTCACTTGAAACCTTTCTTCTTACCCCTGAGACAGTGGCTTCTCTAAGTCCTCTCCATGGCAATCAGAGGCATTAAAAACTGCATCAGGAGTGCAAATTGCTCAGCACAGCTTTAGATTCTCGTCGACAGCGTGCCATTCAACCACTTGTTGATGCTAGGCCTGCAGTATTTCCACAGCCACTCGTCAGTGTTCCATGCTCTCGGCGACTAGCGCTTCTAAGCAGGCGGAGCGCTACTCGGCTTCACCGAGCCATCGGAAAGCTGTGCCCCCACAACAGCATCTGAGTGCAAGCAAATGGTAATTCTGCAGGAGGACATAATTAAGGGACAGCAAATGTTTTATCAAAGACACCAAGTTGACCAGCTCAAGTTCTTTTTCCCTCATAAAGGGCCAGTAACAGCTTTGCATCAGGGCTTCAGTATTGTAGTAACAGCCTCCCAGCGTTTAGCAGGAAGCCTCTTGGGGGGATCACTGTGTTCAAGGGGGTTAGTGCCATTTGTGCCATGGCCTCAGACAAGTCCTCCAGAGGCAGTAAATGCCAGCGCTGTAAATCCCCTCTTCTAATCACCATCGCAGGTTTGTTTGCCTAAAATGTGAGAAGGCAGTGTCTACAAATGGGGAGGACATGGCAGAGACCTCCCATGCCTCGGCTCAGACGAATAGCCAGCAGACAGACAGGTCTGAGCGAGTAGCAGCCACTAGGCCTGAGAGAAAGTAGCGCCCACCAGGGACGCCCAGCAGTCTGCAACTCCCTCTCTAGCCTCAGACCTCATAGGCATGCTAAATAGGATCTTTGCACTGAACCCTGCATGCTTTGACTGGCAACCTCCAGGGTTTTTCAAAGGCCACGACCACATTTCCCCTCCAGTGTGTGAACCACCACCACCTTGGGGACATGTTGCTGGTGTCAGCAAAGCTCATGGGCAAACCATTCAAACCAATGCACAGGTGTGACATGTCTCACCTGTCATGGAAGACGGCCCTCCTGGTGGCTATCACGTCAGCCAGATGGATCAGTGCACTCCAGGCACACCCGGTGGAGTCTCCTTACCTGGTCTTCCACAGGGACAAGGTTGTCCACCCCAACCCGAAGTTCCTCCCCGAAGGTTGTGTCGGATTTCCACCTTAACCAGATGATTAATCTCCCAGTGTACTTCACCAGCCACATTTCAGAGGCCGAGCACAGGCTTCATACATTGGACCTGCAGTGAGTGCCAGCCTATTATAAGGAGTGCACAGCTGGAGTTTGGGGAGAGGTTCGCCAGCTACTTGTCACCTATGCTGAAGCTGCACCTAGTAGACTAGTAGCTAAATGGACTATTGGCAGGTGGATTGTATCTTGCATCGGCCTCTGCTATAGGTTGGTGGGTAGGGAGCCTCCCAGAGTGCTAAAGGCTCATTCCACCCATCATACCGCTGCTTCCAGAGATGTCCCTATCCAGGAAATCTACAGGGCTGCTACACAGCACACACCTTCATTTCCCACTACCAAATCAACCTTGAGTCACGCCAGGATGCTGGTTTTGGGGTCTCAGTCCTCCAGTCTTTATTTCTCAAGTAGGGGGTGTGCATCTTGCTCCCTCTTCCAGGAGAACTGCTAGGAGTCTGCCAGAAGTGTGGATATGAACTATAACCAATAGCCATGTCCCTAGAAAAAACACGTTACTCACCTGTAACAGTAGTTGTAGGAGAGGTATATGATGTTCATCCACACTGACCCACCCAACCTCCCCTTGCAAGTTGTACACTGGTCTGGTTTCCAGTGGGCAAGATCTGATGTCATGGGGTAGTGGTGAGGGAGTTACCACCTGGGTGGGTGGGAGGAGCCAGCTTGAAGATGTTCCAGCAAGCCATGAAAGGACACTGCCAGAAGTGTGGATAAACACCATATACCACTCGTAGAACTAGTGTTACAGGTGAGTAACCTGTTTTTCTAAGCAATGCCTTTTTCAAATGTTAAGCATCCTGCATTTCTTTCTTGTTACCAGAAGCATTGTAAAGCCCTTCCTGTTGTTGTAGTACTGTATGTTGTACTGTAGCAGTAGCAGTAGTCGTAGCAGTAGTAGTACCACTAGAAGCAGTAAATTGCTTTATTTTTATAGAGGATAAACCTATTGTGACCCATAGGCCCTATTTACAAAGTTGTCCTGTTGTCAACACATCAGTTACAGTGCAAATAATTCATAATAAAAAACACAAAACAAAGCATTGTTTAAAATTTAACAACCAATTACAATAAATATTGCATCATGGGATCCCATTTTGTGGTTAATAAGTTTTATTGATTTGACTTATTAAGACGATACAAACGTTAAAACAGTCGGATACACTGCAAAGATCTTACAGACTGTTACATATGTCTGTAGAAGAAGAGAACAGAACATGCTGGCCAAATAGCAATGAACTGAATATACTAGCCAGGTAAGCAGTAGGATAATACTCTGTGCCTGGATGTACAACACCCATCCAGCTGGAGATTAACTTTGAAAGTATTGGAAGTTGGTGCCTTGCATTATGGCTAACTCATACAAACATATCTTACCTGGCCCCATCCTGCTAGTTTCTGCAGTATTTGACAAAGCATCAGAAATTGAGAGGTCCAGGGCCACTGTCCTCTACTTTACGTCTACAAAATACAAGAGATTACACACACACAAAGCAAACAGGTCTTCATTGTCGGAGAAGATACTATCCTTTATTGATATTATACCATATCATCCATAGAGCAGGGTCCCCTATAACTCAGTAACAATCTCTCCAGCACGTGCCCCTAAATGCATCATGAGAGGAGACCAGTATAGTAGCATGGTTGTGCCTATTCAGCCGATTGCCTCCCTAGGTTTCAAAAACAGAAGGAAGGGAGTCCAGAGGGCAGTATATTTAAAGAGGGTATTGGTCACAGTATGTGATATTCTGGCCCAGTTGACAACTTGAGCCATGGAGGTAAGTACCTCCCCCAGGAGTGGACTATCTGGGACCGCCATTTACACAGTAGGAGTCTTTTAACCTGCATACTGAGTGTCAGAAGTAGTTTCAACTCAGAGAGATGAAGGTGAGGGGCTGGGGTCCGGAGTCCTAATAACAGCAACTCAGGGGAACTGAGGCACAGACTTCCTAAGTATTTTGGACCCCATCTCACAGGTAGCCTGCCATAGGGGCCGGATCAGCCTGCAGGACCAAAGTATATGGAACAGGTCACCTGGGAGTTCCTGACACCTCCAACACAGGTCAGACTGAGCCAGCTTTGCCTTAGCGAGGACTACAGGAGTCCTGTACCAGGAGTGAATGATCTTGTTTTGTATTAATTGACTACTGGTGTCAGGATATGCCCCCTGAGCTAGTTTTAGACAAGACTTCCACTCCAGTTTCGTAATGGGGCATGCAGTGCTTTCTCCCATTTATGCTTGGATTCCTCTGCTTGGGACGGGATAGTGCTTCGAATGGCCACATATACCCGTCTTGACTGTCCTCTTTCTAGGGCCAGCCATGACTCTAACTGGGAGATTTGTTGCTCTTCGTGCTGCATATGCCTGTACGTAAGGATGGCGCTTCTTTCCCATAAGAGCTCCGCAGGCCCTCAAAGGAATTAAGGGTATATGTACCAGGAATGAGCATATCTTGAAGCAATGAGATACCACCACGTTCCCATGAGGGCCATGCAGTTGGTTGTTTATTGATGGTAATCTTATTATTGCCCCATAGTGGGGTAAGTCTTGGGGGAGATAAGGAGGCACCCAACTTCTTATGCACCTTGGCCTAATATTCCTAAGAGGGACCTATAGTAGGATGAGAGCGAGTGCCCTTGGGGGATGGTTAAATAACAATAGTACCAAGTGAGTACGCTGACATACCTCTCTCTCCATATCCAGCCATTGGGGAGCGTTATGTTCAAGGAAAAGGAACCATTTTAACGTCTGAGCCGGCTGAAAGGCCCATTTATACTCCTCTAACCATGGAAGACCCCAGCCCCCTTCCAACCAATGAGCTCTGAGTTTATTTCTACTGTACCTAGGTTTCTTATCCTCCCACAAAAAGGATCCCAGCAGGGAGTCTAACTTAGTAAACCAATAACGATGTATTTTCAAAGGAAGGTGGGAGAGAAGATATATAATTTTTGGTGCTGTGACCATTTTAATTACGGATATTTTACCTACAAGCGACAGTTGAAGAGATTTCCATCTGTCCAGTTCTGTACGAATGGATGCAAAAAGTGGTTTCATATTCAGGTCCCAAATTTTATGCAGATTAGGAGACATGGTAATGCCCAAGTAGGTAATCCCCTCCAGGGCCCATCGGAGCCCATGCTGAGTAGCCATTTGAGAGGTACACTAAGAGTTTAAAGGTAGGACCTCTGTCTTGGCCTGGTTAATCTTGAGCCCTGAAAATGTAGAGAAATCTGACAAGGTGGACAGTAGGGGAGGGAGGGGGGTGACTATATTGGCTATAGGGAGCAACAGGTCATCCGCATACATAAGAGTAGGGTATGCCCTTGTTCCCACCTGGACCCCAGAAAGTAGAGGATTTTGCCTAATAGTGACCGCCAGGGGTTCTGCTGCCAATACAAAAAGTTGTGGGGAAAGTGGGCAGCCCTGACGGGTACCCCAACCCAGTATGAATGGGGGAGACAGCATCGTATTGGTGAGTATCCATGCAGTTGGGGATGAATATATTGCCCCAATCCAGGCCCAAAACCCCGCCCCCAAGCCCATAGTGTAAAGTACTTGTTGGATATAGTCCCACTCCAGAGAATCAAAGGCCTTTTCGAAATCTATTGCAATGGCAGCAGCGGGGGAAGATAATGTTTGGGCCTCATGGATTAAATTTACCAATGATCTAATATGGTCCACGCTAAAGTGGCCCTTAACAAAGCCTACTTGGGATGGGTGGATTAAACTGGGAAGGAGAGGATTAAGTCTATTATCTAGTATCTTAGCTAGCACCTTGCTATCAGTGTTCAATAATGAAATAGGGCGGTAGCTGGACGCTTTAAGAGGGTCTTTACCTTTTTTGGTAGGATAGTAATAGTCGTCTCCCTAAGGGATGAAGGGAGAGACCCTGTTTGCAATGACTCGGTAAATACTTGTTGCAATACTGGAGAGATTATGGGATGCAACAGCTGCCACACTTCAATAGGGAAACCGTCCCCTCCTGGGGCCTTTCCCTTTTTAAGGGAGAGGATGGTGTCTGCCACCTCCTGGGTTGAGATCGGGGCATCTAGGGCATTAGCTTGGGCTTCTGAGATTTTGGGGAGATGTAGGGACTCCAGAAATGGGCGGACCCCCTGGAGGTCTGGGGCTCAGGAGGATTTATATAACGAGTAAAAATCCATCATTATTTGATTAATACATTGTGCCGAGGTCTGGGTCCTACCCCTGCATCCTCTAAGCCACTATATGCCTTTCAGCTTGCTGCTTTTTGAGACGGTATGCCAGCAGCTTACCCCCACTTTTCTCCCCCTTCCCAGTATTTATGTGAGTCTAATGATCGAAATCTCTGCCTTTCTAGAGACCAGCTCGTACACTTGCATCTGCAGAGAGGTGACCTTGTGACCTGCCTCTGACCTAAGGGAAGGGACACGAAGGGCCTTAAAAGCAAGCTCCGCTTCTCGGAGTTGTCGTTCAAGCCCCCTCAAATGTTGTTCCCTCCTCTTTCAGTGCCAGCTGACATACCCTATTATCGCCTCTCTTAGAGTAGCTTTGAATGCCCCCCATGTGGTACCCGCAGAGGTATCTGCTATGAGGTTATGCCGAAAAAATTCCGTTGCTTCCTTTTGAAGCCAAGGGGAAAAGTCTGGGTCATGAAGTAGCAATGGGTCCAGCCTCCATGCTGGAGACTTAGGTAGAGGGGGCCCCATGTGAAGGCAAGATGCACAGGGACATGATCCGAGATATCTAAGGGATGAATAAGGGTATTAACAGGTTACTAGTAATAGTAGGAGAGGTGAGCCAGAAGTCTGTTCTACTAAGAGAACTACGTACTGGGGAATGAAGGGTGTAGTCCCGCTGGGAGGGGTGAAATATTCTCCAGACGTCCATAAGGGTCAAATCTTGTTGTAATTGAGCAACTGCCATTACAGCCCTAGAGTGGGGCTCAGTATTGGAAGGGGATCTATCCAGGAAAGGGTCCAGAGTAAAATTAAAATCGCCTCCTAAGAAAATGGGGGTGTCTTCCAGAGCTATGGATCCCAGCACCTGGGCCAACTTGTGAAAGGAGGAGGGCGAGTCCTCATTTGGAGCGGATACGTTACCCACGATCAGAGGGCCCTCCCCAGTATTCATGAGTACCACCACCCATCTACCCTCAGGGTCTCTCACTTGTCTCTGCAATTTCCATTGTAGTTGCTTATGAAGCAGAATCGCCACCCCTCTCTTTCTAGAGGAGGCCGAGGCATGAATGACCTGACCTACCCACTCCCTCTTCAGTCTCTCAGGATCCCCCCCAGGTAAGTTTGGTCTCCTGCAGGAAGGTGATCCTCGCTCCCAGTCTCTTAAGGTAGCCCAAAACTTGCTTCCTCTTGTTTAGGGTGTTAAGCCCGCTGACGTTCCATGTCAGACAAGTGATATCACCTATTTGTAATAGGGAGCAAATATTAAGAGATATATCAAGAACAACCAGCAGATGGGGGCCGAGGGCAGCCCAACCAGAAGAGGCAAATTTCTGTAGAGCGCCACCAGATATGGAGAGAGTGGGTAAAGCCCATATACTCTGCCCCTAGCAGATGACCTTATACTAACAAATAACGAAACATCTGTGTGTGTGTGTGTGTGTGTGTGTGTGTGTCTTGTGAAACAAACATACATAAACACATTAACAAACTATATACATTGTGCACAGTGTACCATGCAATTTGGGGATATAGAGGCATCTGTTCGGCCGCAGAGCCCTGCTGTAGGCCAACCGCTATTCCCAGGGCATTATCAAGTGGTATCCATCCATCCTTAGCACTACGGTGAGTGCACGGGGGGATTCCCCCCCCCCCAGAGTATCTAGCAACCCAATAAGAAGGTTGGACCATGTGGCTCATTGCAACCCCAGAGGGTTGAGAGCTGCTCCAGCGTGTAGTTCAGAAGCTGGAGTAGTTAAAGTGGGACTACACAACGCTTCTAATGAGGTGGGAGTTTGCAGGAAAGAAAGTGGGGGGGGGGGACTGCCCACTATTTCGGCAAGCCTAGGGTTATTGCTGATGGGTGCCAACGTGTTCTCACAACAAAAATCTTGGTGAGGTCAGGCTCGTCACACCTATGAAGAGTGTCCTGTAAGTCACCCAATGCGGGGAGATCTCCCCTTGGTAGAAAATAATAATAAAAAAAAAAATACCAGAGGGGCACAGGCCTGTGCCATTCTCCACTTACGGCCTCACGTAAAACACATCCTGGCTACCCATTCAGCACAACAGTTTACACATGCCGACAAATACTTTCATATTATATAACACAGCTTCCCAGCAGACCTCACCCCCCTACACACACAAGTAAGTGAGGTAGAACCCACAAAAGTTCTGCTGTTTAATCAAATGGTACAAAAAAGGCCTTCTTTGCCATCTAGACGTGTCTGGACCTTTGATCAGGATGTCCACTGAGAGCTTGTTGGTAGGCCTGGTTGAATCCCTCCTGGTATAGGAGTGAGGCATCTTCTCTGCCATATGGCAGTGCAAGTTGGGGGTCAAGGTAGGGGTGAAAAGGGGCTCGAAAGTTCCCTTACATGGGTAACATGGAGAAAGGGTAGCAGATGGGTCAGCCAAGGATATTGTCCACTGACGATCAATTTAGACACCCCAAACTCGCCCCATACCTACAACTCCCCTGGGATTAAAAGAACGGGAATAGAAAGAAAACAGAATAATGACTACTTATCTGACCACGCCGGTGGGTTTTCTCTGATCGATTGCCCCGGAGATGTAGAGTGCTCAGGATGGTCCACACTGAAGATGAGATCTCCGCTGGTAGAGGAGGCCACCCTCGTAGCCTTTGGTGGACGCTGCCCTCCGCTATCTGTAGCTCCATTCTGCGGCTGGTGAGGAGTTGCTGATGGGGACAGATAGCTGGGCTGCAACATAGGAGTAGGTCTGCCTTCCACAGTTGAATCCACAATGCCTGGGTGTTGATCCAGAGAGCTGGGGTGTAAAGCTTCATATCTATTAGCAGTGTGGTAGGCCTGTAGTGGATCTGGAGCAACAGTGTCCATGCTTGTGGCCTCCTCTGTCATCATGCCCTCTCTCCAAAGGATGCTCCCGGCGAACGTGTTTCTTTGAGGATTGCATCTATCTGTGTGCTTTTGGGGGGAGTTCCCAGTGTTGCTCTCTGAGGTCATGCCAAACTGCAGGCCTGCTCACTGATGGAGAGGAGCGGCAATCCAACCCGCCGGTAGCAGTTTTTGCTGAAGGAGCTCCCGGGGTAGTGGTGGTGAATTGTTGTGGCCAGTTGCACCGTAAAAAAAAAAAAAAAAAATAAAAAAAAATCCATGAGTGCATCAGGAGATTCAGAACTGTTCGGAACCCCATTATGCATAACCTGCATAGTGGCTGGGTAACGCAAGGAGAAGGACAGTCCAATACTGTGCATTTTATGCCTTGCCTCAAAGTATGCTCAGCGTTTGTCTGACAGATCCTTAGAGAAGTCCTGAAAGATGTGGATCCTATTCGATCTCCACACTACATGCTGTAACTCATGAGCTCTAGTTAGGACCTTCTTCTTTGTCCCTAAAATCAATAAATCGGGCTATGATGGGTCATGGTCTGTCCTGGGCCTGAGACATGGGGGCTAACGTACGGTGTGTGCGTTCCACCTGGAGCAGTATCAATGGGTCCAACTGCAGTATTTCAGCGATGGCTAATTGTAGAAATTCCTCTGTATCTTTGCCTTCTACACGCTCAGGGAAGCCCAGGAAGTGAAGATTATTACGGTGACCTCGATTCTCGAGGTCATCCATCTTACTGCGCAGCATCTGTATGGTCCATTGTTGATCTCTTAATTCTACCCTTAAGTCCTGAACATGCCTCTCCATCGCGGAGACCCGCTGTTCGGTATGCAGCATCCTGGCTTCTAAATTTTGAACCACTTGGGTGTTTCGATTAGTTGCCACAGTGACTTGTGCCATCTGGGCCATAAGTTGGCCAAACATCGCCTCAACTGACGGTTGCTTTCAGGTTTGTGGCAAGTGGCCTTCAGCCATATTTTCAGGCCTACCTCGTTCAGGACGCTCTTCAGTAAAATAGCAATTTCCACACAGCAAATGAAGGCTTTTTGTATCAATGAAGCTAAATTAGTGTAGCTTGAGTATTACCTCACAAGTTACAGTAGAGTGAGGATATAATACCAGCTGGTAGAAAAAGGATTTTAAAGGATATTTCCCTCTGGGTTGTGGAGCTGATCTTTAAGCTGCCATCCTATTTAGCGACCCTAGTGGCCAGCCTGATGGGATCCCATTTTGAAAGAAAATTCTTCTTGTAAAATCTGATTATTGGCACAAGTAGCTACCAGAAGATAACAAAGAGCGGAAGCAATCAAAAGTATAACCAATTGTCTTGGAAATTCAATCCCTGATGATCTTTAGCTTGTCCTGAGATCAAATTGCCAGAGCCAACTGGTTCCATATTTTAGATACCAAATAGTTAGCAGAGAATATACCAAACCATGTACAAGTCTTTCCTGGTCATGTCCATGGACATGCCACTCAGTATGGCCAGTTTTGTGGCTTGCATCCATTCCATTTCAGCCGCTGACATATGCTGTGCTAGCACATGGGTTTGGACCTGTACTAATAAGTTTTACATCTGGAATCTCATAGATGGGTTGACTTCGACTTTGCTGTTCTTCAAGGCCTACTGTCTTGGAGTCGAGTGTTCTTCTTGCCTGGCATTCCTCACACTCTGTACTGCTTGGAAACTGTTCAGTATGTGTGTGGCTCTATGGATAGAGATGTCCTAGTTGGTTTAGTTACTTACCAGTAACGGCAGATCTCCTCCAAGGATAGCTCCTCCATTAGGCCACACCTTTGGAACTGTAGCCTTCAGGCACTAGGAACACTCGGAAAAATTTTCTAGCTGGGGGCTGCTCACAGTTATGTCTTGCATCAGCATCTCTATAAAAGTGGGCGACCCATCACTCCTTAGTTCTTTTGCCACCAGCTGTCATCCTCATCGGGCCTGCTGAAGGAAACATCATGAGCTACCCATTTCTGTTTATTCGTTTACAAACTAAACTGTTAAATAAAGTAGTCTCTGCATGCTGCCAAAGTCTTAAGGGCCTTTATTTTGGCACTGTAAGTGCAGAGAGAACTTACACACACACACACACATGTCTGTTAGTGCTGTTTGGGCCTGTCTCACAATATGAGGACTTGGGAGATTTACCAGAACTTCAAGCAGGCTACAAGGTGACACCACAAGAAACCTCTAGAAAGTTTCTTCTCCTTACAACTTTAAAAGCCATGGAGAATGAACAGGGCACAAAATCTGCATCTCCTTCACTGTAGGCTGAGAAACGGCCACTGAAGTTGAAGGACCGGGACAGAGAATGGTCAGCATCCTGGCCCTCCTCATCATTGGGCCACAAGCACAAACCTAGAGAAAGAGAGATTTGCTTTGCCAGTGAGGTCTCTGTCACTATTGAGACCGTGTGTCTTAACCTGCTCCGGTGACGTTGACAACTCCCCCCAACCATAGATGAGCCATCATGCTCGGGCTTGGCTTAGGTGATTCTGTACCTGTTGTGGACAGTACAAAGCCATCATCATCAGGCCAAAGCCTGTTGACATAGAGTCCCAGACCCTTTGTAGGGCATGATCAGCTCTCCAGCCATGGTGGCGTTGTTCTCGAAAATGATCAGATGCATTCTGCCTGGGCTATGGTTACAGGCAGTAGTTTCAACAAAGGGGCCTATTGCTATGCAGCCCTCATCAACAGCCTGTACTAGCAGATTCCTTTCTCTTAGCCTTTACGGGTGTTTTCTGTAGTGCCTTTCATCGATAGAGATGTCGATGACCAGGTTGAATATAATCTTGACCTCCTGGTTTTACAGGAGGGATTTAGAGGAAGAGTATGCGGGAGAACAATATGTTGCACCATGCTCTAGTTCTACCCTCTCTTCCTGTAGTGAGGATTTTGTAGTTTGTGCCCCAAGGTCGCCTCCTGAGGATCCTACTTTTCAAGCTATGATGCAGCAAATGCAAACTGCCAAAGGCTTTGCTGTGGAAGAGGAAGATTCCACAAAAAGAAATCTGATGGAATTTTTGAAGGTCCCTGTGACAGGGTTGAATAAAGCCCTGCCCCATTTGTTTTGCAGAAAGAGTTTAAATGCAAGGGTCTGTTCTATCCTCTCCATTTCTGTCTCTCTCTCTCTCTCTCTCTCTCTCTCTCTCTCTCTCTCTCTCTCGTTGAGCAACCAAATTTTCTTGTGACACCTAGGAACTGATCACTCTGATTTCGCAGTTCTCTACCTCTTGCTATCTTTCTGTCTTTCCTTGCTATTTCTGTCTTTTCTTCCCCCTTGCATATCTGCAGTTATAAAAATGTCAAAAACAACTTTGAAGGTGGCTGTTCATGGAACAAATGCTGGAGCCACGACAGAAAATAAACAAAAGACCAGCATAGTCGGGCTGCACAGCCTTGAAAAAGCATGAGTGCAATGCAAAACGTTAGTCACATGGTGTTATGAGGGGGTGCTACTCTTCTGATACTTAAAAGCTTTTGTAATTAGTTTATTTTAACTTGACCTAGCGTGAGGTCTTTTATGGTTCTAGCTGTGCAGTTATAAAAATATATATGAATCTTTATGTGGAAATTTCACTGATACTGGGATCCCTTAGTTTAAAACGGTATATAGTTATACTGTTGAAATGATTGCAAAAAGCTATTTGGAACTCAAGGGGTTAACCTGAGATGCAGTTGTTAAGCCTTTTGCAGAGCTGTAAACAAGAGGTCAGTTCTGGTTCACCATGTACTGTTTTGCTACACCTGCAAGGAATGAAACGGACAACTGTAAAGTTGCAAGAACATTCTGTGAGAAGCTGGTTCTCTTAATGAGTTCCCAGACAAAGACTTATAAACAGAGCAGCAATACTTTTGCTAGAGAGACAAGGAGAGTGAGACTGATGGACAGAAACTTGGAATTAAGAAATACCCTTAGAAGAAGGACTTAGTTTTCTGTGTTTGTACTGCATTTGTAAATAGTTATACTGAATAATTTTTATTTTTTATTTTGCTGTTCTTGAAAAAAAAAAAATACTATTTGTGAATTTTGAAACTGCTCCTGGTTTCCTTTGCTTCCTGATCTGTGCCTCGATGACAGTCCCTTGCACACTCTGCATTAGAGGATGCTACCTTTCTGGCATGCTATAGCTCAGACTCACTGCCTCCAGTACCCAGAAAGGCTGGCATGCAGTATTCTACTCCATCTGATAAGCCTTATTATGCCAACCAGCCAGAAACTGACTCTGTAGTCATTATGGTTTCTCATGACCGATCTGGAGTACCTACAGATATGAGTACTTTGCCTTCTGATAAAGAATCTAGGAGGCTGCATGTGATGGGCAAGTGTACATATGCTTCTGCCTCACTGGGCCTTAGAATTGCAAACTACCAGGCCCATATGATAAAATATTAGATCAGCTAGTGGAAAGCTGCAAAAACTGCAGCCCAGGCTTTGCCAGATGGCTCTGCCAAGAATAAGTTACTTAAAACCTTAAGTTCAGGGGTTGAGGTTAGCAAGCATTTGCTGTACTTGGCCTATGATATATCTGATGATTCTGCCAGGGCTGCTGCTTTTGGCATCGATATGAGAAGATATTCTTGGCTCCGAGTTGCTGGTTTTGCCAATGATGTGCAACAAGCAGTTTTGAATGCCCTTTTCAGAGGGACAAAACTGTTTGTCTATGATGTTCGATGTGGCATGGATAGGCCTTCAGACCTTTAAAAAAAAAAAAGGCTAAGGTCTGTCAAACGCTGTATCCCACTCCTGCTAGTGGCCATTGGAGGGGATCCTTTCATCAGCCTGCTGCCAGAGGTGGCCATACCTACTGTGAGCATGCCCCCCGGCACCCAAAGCAATCAGTATTGGTGACTCTGCCTCCACCAGTTCCTCATGACAGTCTTCTGATGACACCCCACCTCCACTGTTACCTCCAGGAGTGGTTGTTTTTGGGTTTTTTTGGGGGTGGGACATATTTTTCCGGTATCTCAAACAGTAGTGGGAGATTACAACAGATGAGTTGGTCCTCAAGATAATTTCAAGGGTGTATGCTCTATAGCTGCTAGAAATCCTTCCAGACCATCCTCCAGGCCATTTGTCCCTTCTGCAGGAAGTTGTCAATATTCAAAAAATGTGCTACAAAATTGGTTCCTCCTTGGCAAAAAAACAAAGGGTTCA
Source organism: Neoceratodus forsteri (assembly GCA_016271365.2). Lineage (NCBI taxonomy): Eukaryota > Metazoa > Chordata > Ceratodontiformes > Ceratodontidae > Neoceratodus > Neoceratodus forsteri. The sequence goes on along the minus strand of CM028137.1, from coordinate 409,082,640 downwards.
ATTCCAAATAGTTCCTGGCCCTAAAATAGACAGGGGATCTGTGTCCTGTAGTGAATCGTAGGGATCTCAACATCTGCATCAAATACAAGAAGTTTCGAGTGGTATCCCTGCAAGCTCTGACCTCCATCTGCAGACAGAGGACTGGCTTTGTTCTCTAGATGTGAAGGATGCATATCTTCATATCAAGATGAGGCAATACCTCCACTTTGTGCTGCAGGGGAACATTAGCAGTTCTAAGTGTTGCCCTTTGGCTTGTCTTCTGTGCCACAGGTCTTTATCAAATGCTTGGCAGTGGTGGCAGCAGCCCATCACAAAGAAGGCCTGTATGTGTTCCCATACAGGGATGACTGGCTGAAGGCCAGCCTCAGGGAAGTTCTCCTACATACACAGCACGGTGGGGGTGGGGGGGCAGTCTTGGACACAGAGAAGGGATCTGCTTTTCTGCCACAATACAGAGCAGGCACTCTGGTTGCCCAAGCACAGTTGGTAGAGAGGAGCCACTATGTCTCTTTGAGAACAATGTTATGGCTCCTGAGTCTAATGGCTGCAGCAGTTGTGATGGTGCCACTAGCATGCCTACATATGAGAATCTCTCAGTGGATACTTGGGGTCCACTGGGATCAGGTGACGGATGAGCTGGACCAAATGGTTCTCATCATGTCCCCACTGCACAGAGCATTGATGTGGTAGATGGATCATGAAAACCTATTAAAGGGCATCACATTCCTTGTACCAGCTCCTGTACAGATCCTCACCACGGATGCCTTGCACTCTGGCTGAGTTCTCATCTTGTCCCTTGCCAGACACAGTCATAGACCAGGGTGTAGGTCAAGTTACTCATAAATGTCCTGGCAGTGAAAACTGCCCCATACAGCCTCCAGGCATTTCAGGAGCATCTGTGTCTTGGTCTTCTGATACAGACAGACAACGCCAGCATGATGCATTACATCAACAAACAAGGGGGTGCTAATTCCTAGGCACAGGGTCATAATGTCGCAGCAATATACCACACTGCCAATACAGCACAATATATTGCCAGTGGCATGTCTTTTTCGGGGGGGGGGGGCTGTGTCCCCCAAACCCCCATCCCCCCCCGTTACAGGGGGCTGAGCCCTCCAGACCCCGCCCCAAACTAAAATATCTAACTCCGGGAGAGGGGGGTTTAACATTGAAAAACGCACAAAGTATGAAAAATGTAAAAAAATCCATGTGTCTGGGACTAGGAATCAAAACTCTGTCCCAGACGCACTGCCTGCCTCCCTTGCTGCCAGTGGCTCATCCCATCAAGCCACGGCAGCTGCTCAGTGGACCCTCATCCCAGCAGGATCCTTATCCTGTACAGGGAAGAGTGAGAGGGTTCATTACCGCTCATACATCCTTTTGCAGTTTTGCACCCTCTCGCTCTTCCCTTCCTACTACGCGGTCATGTCGTGTGCTGTATTGACCCAGTAGGCTCATTCCTATCGCCTGTGCAGGGAAATAATGAGAGTATGGTACTGGGCTCTGTCCCACAGGCTGCAGATGTCAGCCGTGCATCTCCTAGGTCTCCAAAATGTCTTAGCAGACTGGCTAAACAGATCACAGTTCAAAATTCTCAAATAGGAACTGCTGACCTCAGTGGCAGACTACCTTTTTGCAAGATGGGGTCATCCAGAGTTGGTCCTTTTCGCATCCCCACACAATGCAGAACTGCCATGTTGGAGTTTTCTGGTGAGATGCATTGTCCTTTTCTTGAAAGGTGAAATTCGTATATGCATTTCCCCAGTTCCACTAATACAGAGGGTGATGCTCACGCAGCAGATGGAGTGCCACTCTAAACCTCATTGCTCCATTATGGCCTAACCAGATATGGTTTCCACTTCTGCAACAGATGGCAGGGGAGCCTGCTGTCCCTCTACCTCTGTACCTGGGCCTGTTGTCACAGGCAAGGGCGTAGCTACTGATACTCCAAGTAAGCCATGGCGTACAAAGTTTAGTAGCGGGGTAAGCAAACAAGCTGGCCAGCACTGCTCTGCCCTCTCTAGTCCATCGCATTTAAATTCCTTTGTTCGGCTTCACAGGCTTTTTCTTTTCTCTTTCAGCTTTTTTTTTGGGGTGGGGGGAGGGTGGCAGAGTGGACCGCGGATGCTGAAGCTGAAAGTCTCAATTAGGTTTGCATGGTCTGCCTGCATAATGATTGGCTGCGGCATCTGGTAAGGGGTGTGGCAAGTCTAGTACGGCAAGTTTTAATGCCCCAGCAAAGTTAGAAGCCATACTATTAGTTCAATTGTACTGGGAGTGAGAGAAGCAGTAGAACTGAGGAGCAGCAGTCAGAAGAACAGACTCAGAGCCAACTAAAAGAATGAAGACTTCATGTGGAGTGGCAAGTGGTGTGAATCTGCCTACCCGCGGGGGGGAGGGGGGAGAAATTTCTGCCATGATCTTGGACTTGTGGTGCAGTCAGTGGCATTTACCAGCGGGCAGCAAGCACCACACTAGCAGTGCAGAGAGACAGCAGGTCTAGTGTGGGAACCTTGGATTCAAGTCGTGGGGGGCAGGCATGAACAACAGTGGGGAAGGGGGTAGCAGTGTGACAGGTTGGTGTACAAATCTGAAATGCCTGGCTACACCCCTGGTCACAGCACAAAGGATCCCTGGTCTATCCTGACCTGAAATCGCTACCTCTGCATGTGTGGCTCCTGAAGACATAGCCATTGCACGCTTTGGGGTATCCCCTAAGGCTGCTGAAGTACTGATTGCGGCTAAAAAGCCTTCTTTCAGACATACTTTATTGAAATGGAGGTGATTCACTTTGTGGGCTGTTTCCAGAAATTTGGACCTATTTACATGTCCTGTAAATGCTGTGGTGGAATACTTGCTGTCCCTTTTAGACTCCGGTCTACAGTATTCCTCACTTAAGGTGCATTTGGCTGCTATATCAGCTGTGCCTCTTTTGATGGTCATACAGTTGCCCAATTAGAGGTGTCCCATACTTTTTGGAGAGGTATTTTGCATATGAAACCTGCTTTCTGAAATCCAGCTCCATCTTGGAATGTGAATTTTGTGTTTGAAAAACTGATGTTGGCTCCTTTTTGAGATGGCTGTGAGTTATGGCTTGCATTTTCTGTCATGGAAAGCATTATTTTTAGTTACTATCACTTCTGCTTGAAGAATTTCAGAGCTTCAGGCTTTAATGTGTGAGCCACCTTATTTGATTTTCTACAGAGACTGTTCCTTTGCATACAAATCCTAATTTTTTATCAAAGGTGGTATCTGAATTTACACTGAATCAAATGATACAGCTTCCTGTTTACTACCCTGAACATGCCAGTCAGGGTGGGACACTGCTTCCTACTTTGATACTATGTTAACTGCACAAAGGACTGCAGAAAGTCTCCTCAACATTTTGTTTAGTTCACCCCGGGAAAGAGGGCACTCCTGTATCTAAACAGTGCCTGTCGAAATGATTGGCACATTTTATTACATCCTGTTATAGGAAGTATGATAAGAACTTCCTGGTGTGGTTCATAGTCACTCCACCAGGGGAATGGCTACTTCTGTTGCGTGTTTCAGAAATGTTTCTGCGGCTGACATTTGTGCTGCAACCACAAGGGGCACTGTCCACACCTTCACTAAACATTTCAGTCTGGACATGGTCTGTTGCAGATGTGCTGGCTTTGGGCTTGCTGTACTGCAAGGCCTGCTATCCTGAATATATATCAGACTGTATCTGTCTCCCAGCTGTTGTATGGGACTGCTTGGAAATTGTTCCGAAGGTATGGCCTAATGGAGGAGCTATCCCCAAAGAAGATAGAACAGTTACATAGATACATAGACAGTGTCGGCAGATAAGGGCCTATGACCCACCTAGTCTGCCCATTTGAGTTTGTAACTTCAGTTTATGTTTTCCTAGAACTCTGTTGCCCCTTACCCCTGACCTCCAGAATTCCTTTGTCTATCCCATGCATTCTTAAATCCCGTGATTGTTTCAGCCCCCACCACTTCCTCAGGCAGGGTGTTCCACTTGTCCACCACCCGTTCTGTGAAGAAATTCTTCCTCGCATTTCCTCTGAATCGTCCTCCCTCCAACTTCATCCCATGCCCTCTAGTCCTGGAACATCTTTTTCGCTTAAAAATAGTGTATTCTTGCACCCTGTTCCTCCCTGTAAGATACTTGTATGTCTCTATCATGTCCCCTCTCTCCCTCCTCTCCTCCAGGGAGTACATATTCAATTCCTTCAACCTGTCCTCGTAGGACTTGTGATGCAATCCATGTACCATCTTTGTTGCCCTCCTCTGAACTTCTCTACCCTGTCTATGTCCTTGCATAGGTAAGGTCTCCAGAACTGTACACTGTACTCCAGGTGGGGCCTCACTAGTGTCTTGTATAGTGGAATCATGACCTCCCTTTTCCTGCTGGTGATGCCCCTACCTATGCATCCTAGCATCCTATTTGCTTTACCTGCTGCCTTGTTACACTGTTTCCCTACCTTGAGGTCATCAGAGATGATAACCCCAAGATCCCTTTCCTGCTTGGTGCATGCTATATCCTCACCCCTCAACTGATATATTGTGCCAGGGTTTTTGTGCCCCATATGCATTATCTTGCACTTCTTTGCATTGAATTTCAACTGCCAAACCCCTGACCATTCTTCAGGTTTCTGCAGGTCCCTTCTCATTCTGTCTACACCTTCTGGTGTGTCTACCCTGTTACAGAGCTTTGTGTCATCAGCGAACAGTGAAATTCTGCCTTCTAGGTCCGGCGCAATGTCACTGATGAAGATGTTGAATAGGACTGGTCCCAGCACTGATCCCTGTGGTACCCCACTGGTCACTCTTCCTTCCGTGGAGTGACAGCCATTTACCACCACCCTCTGTGTCCTGCCGCCCAGCCAGTTACCTACCCACCACACTACTGTCCTGCCCACACTCATGTTCCCCAGTTTGTGTAATAGTCTTCTATGTGGCACAGTGTCAAAGGCCTTGCTCAAGTCCAGATAGGCCATGTCCACTGCCCTCCCCTGATCCACCTCCCTAGTCACCCAGTCAAAAAATTCGACGAGGTTGGTCTGACATGACCTCCCCCTGGTGAAACCATGCTGCCTTGGATCCTGCAGTCCATTGACAACCAGATGTTCCACCAATCTCTCCTTCAGTAGTGCTTCCATGATCTTCCCCACTACCGAGGTGAGGCTGACTGGTCTGTAGTTCCCCACTTCCTCTTTGCTCCCCTTTTGTATAAGGGGACTACATCTGCTGTCCTCCAGTCTTTGGGTACCTCCCCTGTTTCCAGTGATCGGCTAAACAGGATATCCAGAGGTTCAGCCACCACCTCTCTGAGTTCTTTAAGGACCCTGGGGTGCACCCCATCTGGCCCCATTGCTTTATCAACTCTTATTACTTCCAGTTCCTTCAGGTCCCTTTCTCGTGTACTTACCATAACAGTAGATCTTTGAGAGAATCTCTTCCATTAACCCATGCCGTCCCTCCCTCCATCTTCATTCTGCTTCAGTGAGGGATACATCAATGTGCCTAATCATATATCCAGCTCCATTCCTCTTGTATGCCTGGTGCTGGTTTTATCTCCTGGTTCCCCATGGCTGGAGGACCTCTGAGTCTAATCTCTGGCAGGGATCTAAGGAACGATTTGGGGCTGCCACACATATATAGACACTGATGCAGGACATTGTTGTGGGCGGCCCCTGGTAGCAAAACTTTTCATGTGGTCCTAGTACCTGATGACATTAGTTCTAAAGGTGGGGCCTAATGGAAGAGATTCTCTCAAAGATCTACTGTTATGGTAAGTACATAGCTGTTCAGTTTTCAAGAGAATCTGCTCTCCCACCCATCCCCTTCTGTATTTTCAGGTGTAATACTGGTGAAGTCATGCTGATTGGTCTTCTCGTTTTCTCTGCTCCTTAATTGCTCCCCTATGTCCCTGCCTCTTCTGCCCACCTGGTTTGAGTTTTGATCTCCCTTTCCTGTTGGTATTTTTCTACTCAGAGTTTGTCTCCATCAGGGAACTAGGGAGGTTTTGGGGACACTCCTAATTATATAGGCACCACCGATGTACGTCAACATGGGCAGCCCCAGTTAAACAAGTTTCAGAGTGGTCCTGGAGCCAGAGACTGCTTGCAGTTCAATATGAGTGATTCTTTGGAAGAGATGCCCTTAAAAATCTACTGTTACTGGTAATTAACTAAACTTTCTAAAATTTGTTACAAACCAGGCCTGCTGTATATTGCTTTCTGAAGGGAGGTCTTGAATATTAGTAACCTGCATTAGCCCCACATCCTGAATCATTGCAGATTACTACTTAAGCATTAAAGTATGACAGGATGTGTGTTACTTTGAGATTATGACACACCATGGGACGTGCAGCATGTGGAGAAGCAGAGTACCATATGCACCTTGGAAGTACCAGTATCATGCAATAATGCACACCCTGGAGTGCTTTATTGCAATTTTAAAATGGCTCTCCTGCTTTTTAATTTTAAAACAGAGTAACGAGGCTCAGAAAGTCAAGTAGTTTTAACCTGGTACTATACTGCAATAAGTGTCATATTATTACATTTAACCAATCACATGTCTTGCTTTCATTGACCCATTTTTATAATTCTATATTTTTTGTTTTCTTGCAGGTATGATTGACAACCTTATCCACCCAAACCTCCTGAATAGCCTCACCAGACTAGTAGTGGTTAATGCCATTTATTTTAAAGGCCTGTGGAAGTCACGTTTCCAGTCTGAAAATACAAAGATGCGTAATTTTTATGGCCCAGATAAGGTGGCTTATGAAGTGCCCATGATAACGCAGCTGAATGTGTTCAGCTTTAGTAAGTTAAAAACTAAAGAGATTTCTCCCCGATTCCTTAAAATCGAGCATTTTTTCATGAACTTTTTTCCTTTGTTACAGTAGAAATATCTTGAAATAGTTATCATGTAAGAAAATAGACCACAGATACTGTAGTCTTGTAAAAATCTCATCATAAGATGAACTTTATAGAGCACCAAACAAAGCCAGCCTGCCTTTTTTGTGTGTCAAGAAATGCTGTTACTGTACAAGTATTTTATTTTCAAACCAAAGAGAAAAAGGGGCACGCGCCAGATGTATGCATACTGGGGGATTATTCCTCTATCCCGGTACCTACCCATAAATATCATATAGCACTAATTTCATCATCGGTGAAAAAGTTGGTGCTAAATCATTGGAAAGATAGTATATACACTTCCTACATGGAATGGTTAAAAGAGCTTTTGGCAAACCTGAGAACAGAAAAGTCCATAGCTAGCCTTTACCATAGACTTAAAAAGTTCAACAGAATGTGGGGCCCTTTACAAACCTTATACTCTCTGTAATTTACTGTCAGTTATTGAGCTCTTTGCCGACTGAGACTTCAACATGTTGCTCTGTGCAGGGTGGTGGGGGGGGGTACTTTGGGACGGGGTTTGGGGAAGTGAGAGAGGATAGATCCTGTATGTCTGGTTGATCAACTGTACTACTCTGTTATGTTAAGGATCTATTCTCTGTACTGTAAAAACTTCAATAAAACTTTTAAATTGGGGGAAAGGGCACACCTCTCGAAGAGATGCTGCATGCAGTGGCTTACTGGGTCAAAATTCAAGTTAATGTGGTGAAGCCATGCAAAAGTTTCACAAGCAGGAAAAACGTTTGACTCAATCTGCACTTGACTGCTTTTTATTGGGGGTGACATACATTTTGTGTTCTTTAGTTTGGCTTGTATTGTACCCATGAGTGCTCAGTTTCCCTGTGTAGTCTTTTTGTATGGGTTTCTTTATTTGATTTTCAATGTACCAGATTTTACCCTTCTTGGGCAAAATAGGAAATCTTGCTTCAGAAGATTAATAAGTTGGGGGCTGGGGTTTTACTTGCTGGTAAAAGGATTGGAAAAATGAAGTTGCAGGCAATGTATGTTAAAAAGTGCAATACACAGTACTTAATTATGCGTCCTTTCTGCCTTCTGATGGTGTTCAGTGCTGTTCAAGGTTCTTTCCAAAACAACATTTCCTGTTCACTGTATTAGATATAATGTTGGGATCTGGAGTTAGTCCTGATGCCCCCAGCATCCCATAGAACAGGGAGCAATGTCTGTTGCATGCTAGTTCACTGTGTTTAGTTTTGTGGCCTTCCTGTCCTCGGGGCACCATCAGGTCAGAGAGCTATGTCTGTTGCATGCTAATCTTAATCACACAAAGGGTTTTGTTTGATAATGGTTGTCCAAACACAGCTGAGAATACTGCTAAGAACCCAAGGACAGCTGTATATAAAAAACTCTCCTTTAAAAGTGACGTGCAAATAAGCTGTGCAGCCTGCTCCTGTCCCCACATACCTTGCAGTGCTGCTGCAGGAGTCCAGGGCTGCAATGATCTTTATTTTTCATGTCAGGGTTATATTTTAATAAAAAGCCGAAACTTACGGCCGAATGTGGAAGTGCTGCGTGGGTCTAGATTGAGTGGGTGCAAGTGCTCATGGGTATTACACCCATTTAGTGACCTTAACACCACTGCTCTTATTGTAGCAGCAGTGGCGATAGTTTATTATACTTATTTTAATGCTTCCATGGGGGTCTTAATACCTGAAATATTACTTACAGCATCAGCCTGTCCTGGTATTCCAGCTTTTTATTAAAATATAACAGCAGCATTGCAAGGGATGCGGGGATGGGAGAGGGCTGAACAGTTTATTTGCACATCACCTTTAATTGTGTCTGATCTTATAAGAAAAAATGGTAAAACAGAATCATAATGGCGGGCAGGGAAGGGGTTGTGTTACAAGACAGGAAATAAAGGATGGTCTAAAATGAAATGCAGTAATATACTATAGCTTCAGTGAACTGCAGCTTCTTTGAAGATTTTTTTTTTCCCCATGCCAGCTGAAGACTTGACTGATCTGTGTCACAAGTTTGTATCTGTTTGATATCAAGGCTTTTTTATATTTGTATATTTATAGGTTCAACAAGCACCCCTAATGGTCTGTGGTACAATATACTTGAACTACCCTATCATGGAGAAGGTGTCAGTATGCTGATTGTTCTTCCTGTGGAAAGCAGCACCACTCTGTCTGCCATCATTCCACACATCAGCACTAAAACTGTACAGAGCTGGATGTCTTCCATGAGGCAAAGAAGAGCTCGGATCATGATACCCAAGTAAGTTTTGGGGACCTTTCCTTGACAGGCAGTTACTGCATGATGCAGACTTGTCTAGATTCTTTGACTGTGTGTGAGGAATCCAGATCCATACCAGGCTAACCAGGGGAATTGTTTGTTGCGTTTGCCATGTTCGACCAGGAAAGGCCCACATTGGCTTGTTTCCAGGTGTGTCCTGGGATGGAGTAGGGGTTCCGTAACAGCAACATGTTCTATTGATAGGGGAATGTTGGCCTTAATACCAGGGGAAACTCCCCTACTCTTCTTTGATAGTTGCCATGGGACCTTTAACTTCCACCTGGACAGAAGATGAAATGTACAGTTGCCACCAATAGCAAGATGCAGTATATCCAGGTATACTGTATTCTGAAATCACAGGAAATTCCATTGAAATGAATGGGATTTCATGTGATGTATTATGAGAAATCTGAATATACTGCAGGTTGTCAGTGGCTGCACAATCTGTAACTTAGACACTGTCAACCCCTTTAGGCCTCAAAGTGTCCCAAGTTTAATAATCTGTAGCCAGAGCCTATACGGCCGTGGTAAGCTTCTAAAATTTCTGAGAACAAGCGCCGCTGAGTACACTCTCCAAGATGGCGTCGGTGACACAGCTACGCATGTGCAGCACTCATGCATGCGTAGTTGTGGTGAATGGCATCAAGATGGCAGCACAGGCAGAACTGCGCATGTGCGTGAGGCATGCATGTGCAGGTTCTGTCCCAGAATGCAGATGTAACAGCCGAAATAGTACAGCTGTTTTGGCTGTTACTCCATAGCAATCGATCGTGGCAGAGTGCTCCAAGCTCTGCTGGACTTTCGGAAGGATACTTCCAAAAGTACAATGGAATATGCCACGATCGGCCATTTTAGGAGCCAGAGCAAAACAACTGTAGGCTCCGCCCATAGCTGTAAAAACACGTTATGACTATTTGTGTTCTGTAGAGACTGCCTATGTAGCTGGCAATTTGATTCTGATTTCTTGTTTTCTTTTAAAAAGTGAAGACTGCCCACCATACTGGCATTACCACGTAAACATGTTTGTTTACATTCTTTGATCAATCCCCCCCCCACCTTATACACACACACACACACACACACACACACACACACACACACACACACACACACACACACACACACAGTTTAGCCACTCTTTATGCAGCTGGAGGAGAGAAGACTATTGTATCAAAAGTGGCTGCCCTGTTAAGGGGGGGTGGTGTTCCTAAGGTTCAGGAAGTATGCAGTACAAGCAGTTTTAAGGATTTAAGGTAGCAAAATAATACCCGATGGGGTGGGCAGTATTCCAGATGTCCCCATCGGCGTAATGAGGCCCAACACCAAAAGCAGAGAGCCTTATAGCACCTGGAAGGTCTGGTATAGCCCATACTGCCTACCTTGGAGGGTATTACTTATTTAGAAAAAACATTTTTGTTTTAATTTAAAATAAAATGGCTTGATTAAAAAAATATAAAATGCATAAAAATGAATAAATAACTGTTATAATTGGTCCCTCCACTGGTAGAATTGCCAGTGGATGGTGCTGATGTGTCTCATAAGCCTTTTTTTCTATTGTGGCTACGTTAATTTTGTATTGTGAGCCTCCCTTAAGTTTGTATTGTGTGCCCCCAACACATGTGCGTGTGTGTGTGTGTGTGTGTGTGTGTGTATACACACACACACACACACACACACACACACACACACACACACACACACACACACACACAGAGTCAGTGACTGAAATTGTTTTGATCCTGGACACAGAGTGAAATACAGCAGTCTGAGACCAGCAGTACTTTTGTAGTTTGTGCTCCCACAGATGAGACATGCTGCCGGGTTGCAGCAGCACAGAAAGCAGGTGACCAGCTGAGTACTGTCACACTGGGGAAGAGATGTAGAGCAATGACGAACAGAAACAGAAGGGAAACTGATTCAGTCTACATTACTAACAGTAGGCAGTTTTTATTTCTTTTTATAGTTGAGGAAAACTTTTGGCAAGGGAGGGGGAGGGGGAGACTGGTTGGCAACTGAAGGCTCGCTTAATAAGTAAAGGGGGAAAAAATGGTGGCCGGGGGGCATTGTTAAATTTACTTTTGGAGGCCGGCACATGAATTTTGATAGGTAAAGAGGCAGCTGGCAGTGTTTTTTTTTTTTTTATCGGCACATAGATATACCCCTTGGCAAGAGGTTCAGCCAATCAGCAGTTGAGAAATCTCCCTACCCATTTTCTAAAATGAAGCAAAGTTGGGTGTAATTACACAATTAACATGCATTTCAGTTCTACCAAGAAGGCAGACAAAATGGTCAGCAACATCAGTGAAACTCTAGAGAAAGTAAGCAAACATAAAATGTAGATTTTTTGAATTCAGAATAATATGATGCATAAAAGGTTGACAGTGTCCCTTCAGAGTGAAATGCATAATATGTAGAACCACAACTTGGTGTGCATTTTGCAAATGAGTTTGTCCTTTGTTCTGCATTGCTAGGTTTATTTACATGGAACCAGGATTGTTGCTCCCATACTGTAGTTGATCTACTGCCGTTTAATTCTTTGCAGAAGTAAAAGCCCTCTGTTTGTTTGGGACGTCCTAGTCATAACCATGGTAACAAAAGTTCTTGTCACAAATTGAGGATTATGACTTCTGCAAAGGATTAAGCAGTAGATGCAGATGAACCATAGGGGACAATGATCCTGTTTCCATGCAGATTTACCCAGCAGTGAGCAAGAAAGGGAAGTGGGAAGTGCAAGACCATCTAGTGTAATATTTAGTGCAGCAGTATTTTGTTAGTCTGCAACAACAAAAAGTTATCTTACAGTGTTTGAGGTAAGAATGGATTTCTAACATCCTTAGAGTCACCATCAGTGTATTTTTTTTATTTCGTCAAATATTTTTAAAAGCATCTTGTTTACTAGTTTTGTAATTAAAGACTTGAGAAAGATGGCTGTCAGTGTCCATTTTTAAAACTCTGTTCCACTGGGATTTCTTTTGGACTGCACAAACATGATTCGTACGGTACAGCCAATAGAACCATTTCTGATGGTAGGCCCCACAGCATCACATGAAAATGTTTAATTTATTCGTGGTGGGCATGGCAGGTGAGCAGGGACTTCGAAAAACTAAAGGACTTGAATAAAAGGAAAAGAAAATAATTTTGTGATCACTTCTGATTAATAATGATAGGTCTTCTTTTCTCTTACCCATATTGTAATTGTTACAATTTCTGATTTTTTTTTTTTCCTCTCTCATTCAAAGCTTACTGAAGAAGGGATCATTGTTATCCATCAAATTTCTGACACTCTAGGAAAATATATATATATATATATATATATATATATATATATATATATATATATATATATATATATATATATATATATATATATATATATATATATATATATATATATATATATATATATATATATATATATATATATATATATATATATATATATATATATATATAATATCTCTTATATTCTAGCTAATGGTGTTGTCCATAGAAGTTCATATCTGCTGTGCTCTGAGGGCTAAAGTTTTAAGATTTTTGTTTTCTTAACACCAGGAAAGCAAGTTGTCTAAAATGGCTTTAAGAGGGCTCACCTGAGAGAAGCTATTGCAGATTGTGAGAGGCCACTTGGCACCATACTCTCCTGCTTGAAGCAAAACCAGTCTACATTCTTTCTTGGCGACTTGCATATTTCCCACAAGGCTTTGCATTATTGGGGTATATGTGTTTCGTGTGTCAATAAATACATTGTGTTGGTTTTCAAGGGAACATAAACCTTTTTTTATGTTTTTTAATATAATTGGAAGCACAGGCATGTGCTCTCCTTTGCTTTTGTTCCATTTGAATTTATCGAGGAGGAGGTCTTTGCTTATGGTCCTGTCGATGTTGCCTTTTTCCTACCTAATACTCTATTTCAAATGACCATTTAGTTTAGGAACCAGGTGACCTCAGTTAAGTGGAGATTCTGCATTGAAACTTGTACGATGAGCTTCCACACCATTAATGTCACTGGGTTCCGATATTGATCAGTAATTAAAAGTAATAAGCTATTACAGGGTGTGCATTATTGAGAGTTAATGTACAGTCAGGTGATGTCTCTTGGCTAGTGAAAGTTCTAGATTCTTTTCTTGCATTTTATAAAATATGAATACCAGGCAGAGACAAAGGCAACAGTAACAAGAAACCCTAAAAGGGGGATGCCCACATTTAAAACAGGAAAGTTATTTTCCCTTTTAATGTGTTAAATAAAATGGTCTTAAGGGCAGCCCCCCTTCCTAGCATCCCATAACTGACGTGCTTGAAATTTGCTGACCATGTTGTGTTGATTTTAATAATACTTGCTGTTTGACCTTGAGCAAGTCACTTAACCTCTGTGTGCCCCCCAGTCCACCCTGCTGTTGAAATGGATAGAAACTCTCCCTACTGGAAATTGGATATTTCAATTTAGTTGGGCTACTCTAAGTAAATAAAGAAATTGATTCAATAACAACCGTACATGGGTGGCAACTGAAAAACTACTATAAAAGTAGCTGTTTTCTTGTGGTGAAAAAAATAAAGGATGTTGGTTCTAAGAGTTCTTGCGCCTCTGATATTATGTTTTTATGAAAGAAACTTTGCCCATCCTCCACAGAGCAGGAGGAACCCTAGGTTCCCCCTCCCCTTTTTTGTAATCTAAATATCCAGAAAACCTGAAGCAAAAAGAACACTGTTAGTTGCCTGTTTTCAAAATTTGATGTCTGAACTGAAAAAAGACCACACTGTGACATCATATCTTATGACATCTGTGGTCCCTATTCTGACCTTGTCAAGTCATATTAAACAGAGAGGTCGCAACCCCTTCCTGAGCACTCACAAAGGTCTTTACAGGTGGATGGGAAAAGGGGGTGGGGGCTACAGTGCAAATGGACTGCAAATCCCTTATTGGTAGCATGTGCCCTCACAGGCCAGGGCATACAATTGTGTACAAATAACAGGGTGTAGAGCTTCACCGAATGACCTGGAAGTCAAGCCATATCAGTTGAGGGAAGGGAGGGGCACAAGACCATTAAGTACAGGATGAAACCTGGAGTCAAGAATGGGGGGGTGGGACCATCAAGGCTTTAGAAATTTGGATGGGGTTAGGGAGGAGGAGGAGACTTGCATCTGGCCAAGTGACCTGCGCCCGTCGCTATGTCTTGCTGGGCCATGATTGTGGGTGCATATTTGAATGGCGGTGCTAACATCTGGGAGGATGGTTTGAATTGCACTACTGTTGTAGGGTCCTCTCTCTCTCTCTCTCTCTCTGTCGCATACACATACCTCACTTGTGCCCACTTCTGTGTATGGCAGGATAGGGTGGTGGCACAATGGTGTGGGTGCAAAAGTACCCATTCTGCTCCAACCCAACAGCAACTAAAAATACAGACCCAGAACTACAGGGCATTGAAGTGTACACTGTACTATGTATTCTGCATATGTAAAATAAACAAGTAAGCTGATATTTTCTCTTTACAGTTAGAAAGTTATGACTGCCATACAGCTAACCAGTGTAACTGAATTGATCATTTGTTGTCCTGATGCAGATTTACAGCTGAATCAGAAGTTACGTTGAAGGAACCTCTGTCAGCACTTGGAATTACTGATATGTTTGAGGAGTCCAAAGCAAACTTTACAAAGATAACCAGTAAGTTGCATGCATTGTGGCCTGTTCAAAATGGTTAGCTGCTTGCGATGTTCATTCAGATTCTTTTCTTTGTGCATACCTGTGAATCTCATTTATTGACTTTCTGATAAGACTGAGGGCAACGCAGTGTGACAGAGCAGTGGGTAGGGCCAGTGGGATGCTGGGATGGTGGTGTTGCAACTGTATCGCTAGGTTGTGCGCACGCACTTGGAGTACTGTGTCCAGTTCTGGAGGCTGCACCTTGGAAAAGAGGAGACAGGATGGAGGCAGTCTAGAAGAGGGCAACGAAAAATGGTGCAGGAATTGCATAAAAAGCCCTACGAGGAGAGAATTTGGGGTCTTGACATGTACACC
Source organism: Neoceratodus forsteri (assembly GCA_016271365.2). Lineage (NCBI taxonomy): Eukaryota > Metazoa > Chordata > Ceratodontiformes > Ceratodontidae > Neoceratodus > Neoceratodus forsteri. The sequence goes on along the minus strand of CM028137.1, from coordinate 409,067,460 downwards.
CTGGAAGAGAGGTGCAACGGGGGGATATGATAGATCCTACAAGTACCTCACTGGGGGTGAACAGGGTGCAGGAGGGAGGTTGCTTTCAAATGAGGAAGAACACCAGGATCAGAGGGCATGCAGTGAAGTTGGGGGGTTGAGGTCAAAAAGGGATATGAGGAAGTACTGCTTCCCTGAAAAAGTGGTAGATGCTTGGAATAGACTTGGAGGCAAAAACAGTAGGGGGCTTTAACCACACATGATATAGAAAAAAGAAAGTATTAGTCAATAGGCAGGGAGGAGGGGGAGTAGCCAAAGACCAGTTGGGGTCTGGGGAGGCACATTGGGCAGGAACCATGTGGCAAACTAGGTGGGACAAGCAGTCCTTTTCTGTTGACATATTCTAGGCTTGTAGTGGGAACTGAGGCAACCCCATACACAACAGTGATGGAAGGCTCCATAGGCAAACAGCTCTCCACTCTACTGCTTAACACCCTTGCCAACTTCTTTTCAGAGGCAGAGTTACTGGGTACTGGAACTGGAGGGTAAAGGGAAGCCAAGGCCATCTGCACACCTAGCCAGCTCATTTTACACATAGCTAAAGGAGACTCCCCCCATGTAGCTACAGCTATAGACAGTGGTTTTTGAATTTTCCAAGTTCCAGAACCTTGGCAAGGGATTCTGTTCCATACCTTTAAATCTACTCCTGAGCTTGTCCCAGAGCTCTCCTATCAGGACTAACCATTTTGACTATGTCAAATGTATTGCTGACCAAGGTGACCTCCTTCACAACGGCAGTGGGAATCTCCATAGACAAACACCTCTTTACTCCAACTACTTAACACATTCCAGGCCAGACTTTTAAAACGTTGGGGTTTGCTCTGTGCAAAATCCCTTCCAGAAGCACTGTTTTGGGACAGGCACAAAGTCTGGAATTGTATAAAGCTGCTTAGAGTAAAATGAGTGCCCAAAGTATGGTTTTAAAAAGTCCATAGAGAGGTGCACCGAGCACAGCCTAACAGGTGCTCGTGTACATAGCACAACCCACCATTGGCCATCTTGCGCTTATCATGCATGTCAGAAACAGTAGACTGCAGTGGAGCAAAGTAGCAGTTAGGGTGTACCTGCACTTTAACTGCTGTTGCACTAAGTTGTTCTGTGGGTGTGTTTGTTTGATTTGTTAAACTGTCTAGGTATACAGGACCTCAGTCCCCATTGAAGGCCTTACAATAGCCTCTCATTATGAGCTCATTAAGGCTGAGGAGCAATACTTTGCTCCTTGGATTGTATGCAGGTTGTGCACTCTATTTGGAATCCATCCCCAGAGCTCAGTTCAGATAATCCATTGTGTAAATGTTGGTGGTTTGGCAAATCTGCACCCAGTGCAGCCCAGCTAAGATGCAAAATATATATTCCATTCCCTGATGCCAGTAGTAACACCCTCCCCATCCAGTCCCATTTTAATACAGTTTATTTCCGTGGTACTTTAGTGGTCCTCCCACTCATACCCAATAGTGATTATTTAAAAAAGATTATATACACCTGTTCCATTCCCTGGTGGTAATGAGGAGGGTATTATTGGCACCAGGGAAATGCATTACAATATATTAAAATGGAACACTGTGGGCCATGAAGTGTTACTGGAGCACCTGCGGATCCTCTGCAGACTGGCTGGTACAGTCCCCAGTTGATTTAGATAATTTCTTACTGGCAGGATGCAGAGGGTAGTGTCAGGGATTTATTCCTTGGCTTCTCTTCCCCCTGTCATGTGCGGTTCCATCTTATCCCCCATGTTGTTTGCAGAGTATATGCTGCTGTTGGGAGACATTATAAGGTAGTATGGGCTAAGTTTTCACTGCTATGCAGATGATGCTCCGCTCTACATATTCTTTGTGCCTGAGCAGGGTGGGGTGATCTCGGTCTTTAACAAATGCCTCTCTGTGATTTGGGGTTGGATGAGTGCCAGTTGGTTGAGGATGAACTCTGATAAGATCGAAGTGTTGGTAGCAGAGCCAGGTCACCAAGGCACGTGGTTGCAAGCGGATCAACCATCGGGGCTTTGTTTCAGAGGCGACCAGCTACTTAGCTCAACCCAGGTGAGAAATCTGGGCATTGAATTTGACAGTGGCCTGGCATTAAAATTTCGGGTGTCTACAGTCATAAAGACCTCATTTTACCATGTGAGAAACATTGCTCAGATTAAGCACCTGGTTTCAACTGGTGATATGCCAACTCTGGTTCGTGCTTTTGTAACTTTGCACCTTGATTACTGCAATGCCCTATACCTAGGGCTACCGGGGGTTGATATTCACCAGTTGCAGTTAGCGCAGAATGCGACAGCTAGGTTGTTGATTGGTTTATCAAGATCTTGCAATGTAACACCTCTGCTCCATGATCTGCACTGGCTGCTGGCACATTGGCTGATCACCTTCAAGGTTGGGTTACTGACCTACAAAACCCTATATGGACAGGGACCTGGCTACTTGCAAGGTCTTCTGCACCCCTACTGCCCCCTCCGCTCACTCCATTCCACCAACGAGAAATTGCTAGAAGTTTCCAGGGTCCGGGTGAAAACTTCAGAGGTGCACGCGTTTGCTTCTGCAGCTCCAGCCCTGTGGAATGCTCTACCTCATTGGATTAGAGAGTGCCTTACTGCTGACAGTTTCAAATCTGAATTAACATAACTTGTTTAGCCAGGCATTTCCTGATGAGGGTCAAGCCTAGTTGTACCACTATCTGACTGATATTGATTGATATTTATTAAGATGTTTATATTTTGTTCTTATTGATGTATGTATTGATGTTAATCTGTTTTAGTATGTAAAGCTCTTCGATCTGATGGAATTGCGCTTAGAAATACAGTTTTGATTCATTGATTGATCAGGGATTGGGATATATAAGTACTGGGGAAAGAGGGAGGGGAGGACCATTGCACTACCAGGGAATGGGTTTTTGTACTGGGACTAGGGAAGGCTGGTGGTGGGGAAGGGACTGAGGGTAGGGTCCATTATCTTAATGTACTGTCATTAGCGTATTGTTAAAACATGGTTCCTGTCCGTGTTGGCCAGTGCTGCACTGACAGCCTGTTAGCACTGTGAGGAAACATTTAAAATATCAATGCACCCTCTGTGCATGAAGCACCCCTCATTTACATAGGCACCTGGTCATAGTGCAGCCGCACTAACACATTAGTGCCACGGTAACTCTGCTTTTATAAATAGTTCCAGTCATGCTAATGGGTTGTTAGCCATGCAAATCACAGTTCATGTGGCACCATTTCTGTTAGCATGGCACTAACGTTTTCAAAATCAGGCCCTCTCAACTTATTTTCAGAAGTGGTTCTACTGGAGATAGAACCCGGGGACTAATGAAAAGCCACAGCCATTTGCACACCATGCCAACCTGTGTATAGCATTGAGCTGAAGGAGAATCTCCCACAGCCATAGTCGCAGAAAGCATATTTTAAAGTTCCCAAGTTCAGAACCTTTTAGTTACAGTTGTTTACATGCATTCACAGGAAACATCTGTAGAAGATATGGGATGATAATAGGAGGGGGTGGCAAGATGCTTTGAAATGATTAGTTATATAATTTATTTAAAATTACTCCTCATTAAATATTATGTTTGTTTCTATATGCTAACTTTGAGCTAAAACCAGAAAATATATTAAAAAAACAAAACTAAAGTTTAACGTCATATGTACTGGTGTAGACTAAGCTATGCCAATTACATTCTCAGTCCCCACCTATATGTACGCACTTTACTGTTTATGCACAAGTTCTCCCCCAGTCAGGTGGTCTTGCTGCAGAAATTACAGCAACAGGCAGCTGAGCCTACTGCGGACAAGAACTACCCAACTTGTCCAGATACTGCCAGGAAAACTGAATGTGCTTGAGACCGCCATGCAGATTGTGTTCCTGTGGCTATGTGAGACACATGTACGAGCTCAAATTGCATGAGCACCTAAATACATTGGCAGCAAAATACATGGAGATTGGGTTGCCGTGGCAATTGGAGGCAGTCATGACCTTAACTGGTAGCTCACATTTAAAACTCTCAAATGTTAGTATTCCTAACCTCCTGCTTCCAACGTTTTTAAGTTGTTGACACATCCTGCAAAGCTAGTGAGTGGATACTGAAGGATGGGGATGTACCAGTGTCAAATTTTGATGATATGATGATAACCATGGCACGTAATACTGTGGTTATCGTGAATATAACGGTATTAAGGAAGTAGCCATTTTTATACAAAAAAGTATCTTGGAGAGGGTTGATGCAGAAAGGACAGTTCTTAAAAATGTGACATCCTGGTGGGGGGGAGCACACAATAAAAGATCAAAGTTGGAATATGCCATGAATGAGTACTCTTTCCTAGCTTGTGATGCCACAGTTACATTTAATATTTCAAGCTGATGCCAAATAAATATCTTTTATATGTAGGCTTAGAACAACTTTACGTGTCACATGCCATACAGAAGGCCAAAATTGAGGTGAACGAGGATGGAACTAAGGCGTCTGCAGCAACAAGTAAGGATTCATCATATAATACTTTGGGCCTTATTGTGTGGGGTAACTTTTAAACCTGTAACTGTCGAATACTAGCAATGATTAACAATGGTGACTGGACCCCTGATGTCTGCCAAGACTGAAAATGAGTAGAAAATTAAAAAAAAAAATATGTATTGTTATATTTAACTGTATTTTTACAGGTTCATAGTTCATTACAGGTTCAGTGAGCCGGAGCCCTTTAATGAACTTGCCGCCCCTTATGACTAGAATATATATTTTTTTTTTATCCCCCATATATTTGTCAAGATTGTGTTTCAATGCTGTTATATTTTTGCTATCTATTATTTCTCCAGGCAGTTCATTCCAAGCAGTTCTAATCCTCTGTGTGAAAAGTATACTTCTGTTTTGATCCAAGCAGTGTTGTTCAGAACTCGGTTGTACATTTCTACACTGTCTTTATAATCTGATGTGTATGTCTAATGTATTTGTTCTAGTTTACTGTGTGAGTTAGCCATGGTGTTTCCCACTTTAATAATAATGTAGCAATATTTGAGGGGTGTGGTCCTCATACATAGGTGTTTTTTGTCACTGGTGAAATGGATCAAAAATGAACTGTGAGGATGTTTTTAAATGTTTCTTTTTATCATAGGGGTGACAGTAGATGTACTAATTTAATTATCCATTAATTTCTTCACTTTCAATTAAAAATAAAGATTATTTTCCCATTCAATATTTGTTTTAAATCATCAAGAGAGGGTGTAGTGTGAAAGCAGTAGTCTTTACCTTCCTGTTATGATTATTAAATGGGTCAGTCTGCCTTCAGGTATCGGGCTTTCACATTATGGTCAGTTTACCTATTACTGTTCGTAGCTTGACTTCGATTAGCTCATTTAAAAAAAAATGCCCTTTATGAACATTTATAACAATAAAATGTTAATGTTTTCAGGTATTGTTTATTGTTCTGTTCAGCTTTTTTTTTTTGTGTACTTTATTAGTTTATGAATAAACATACAGTTACAATTACCATACGTCAGACATCACATTTCTGTATCTATGGAGCCATCCAATGGTACAGACAGTTGTTGGACTAAACATATTAGTTATGATTATGGGGGAGATCCTATAAACATTGTTTACTTACAATTGAGGTGAAGGAATAGCTACACACTACAAGTGAAGGTGGTCAATCCAAATCATACAATTTTGAAAACAAAAATTTAAGAACCAACAACCTGTGCAGATTTGACCCCATTTCCAACCATTTTTAAAGTCCAGAAAAAAGACTTGTCCCCTCATAAGCTTCTGACGATATATAATATGTAGTAAAAAAACACCTAGCAACATGATCCAGTTACTACTGTGGCTATTGTTGACTACATAGTACTTCAGTTTTTAAGGTTCAATAAGTGAACACATGTGGTATATACCACTAATCCAGGGATAAACATATAACAGAATTAAACCATCCCAAACTTGATATAGCAGATAGGACCCACAACACCAAACTTCAGTCACAAACTTAACGGCAGCCGACTGTGCAGCTTACCCAAGTCAAGTGTCCGTTTCATTCTCCAACCCAGATTCCATTGCCCCGGCATGAGAAGCCTTGAATTCCTTCTGAATTTTTTCCACTCATTTACCAGCTTCCACTGTATCAGTAAACTGAAAGGTATGATCCCCATAATAGATCCTTAGGTGTGCTGGCATTAATAGAGCGTGTGCCACTCCTAGACTTTCAGTTTTGCCCAGACCCCATCAAACTTTTTACATCGGGCCCGGGTGGGCATATACCAGGTCTGGAAAGAGTTGCAGGGTATATCCATTATAGTTGAGGTGGTCTGTGTTTCAAGCGGCCTTCATAATTAGTTCCCTGGTTGCTGCTGCATCAGTGATCAAAAGAACAGGCACGTGGGAAGTCTGTCTGTGTGTCTGCCGAACAAGGAGCGATACTGTAGGCTTTCAGAAACCAAGTCCTCAATTCTGGATCCAGATGCAGCACCCCCCCCCCCCAATAGCCAATCCCTCAGAAAAGATAGGAGATCTGGCTCCTCAACCCCTGCAGGCAGTCGACCAGCTGCACATTAGGGACTCGACTGGCATTCTCCAGTGATTCTAGGTGATACCAAAGGCGAGTATTTTCTTGTACTAGCTTCATGGTGGTAGAAAGGGCTTGTGTTGCTATGTTCTCCGCCATAGCTACTGTTTTCACGGTTATATCTTGTTCATCAAACTGCTGGAGCACTGTCTCTATTTTATTGTCTATGGCCTGTATCAAGACTTGCAGGGCCTTCCAGCGGGGTTCCACATGGTTCTCAGCTGACACAGAAACAGCAGCGTAGTGCACTGCTGGCGGCTAGGGTTTTTCGAGCTGCTTGGAGCATTTTTCTGTGTTTTCCCCATAGCACAGTTCAGTACCGATCAATTCAGCAAAAACACTCGAATCCACAGGTATTGAAATTCTGGATTAAAAGCATGGTATACTTGTAATAAAGTAGTTATTTAAGATATCTCACAGAGCTAGAGGAAGACTCATCTACTCAGTAGTGTGCTCAACAGCGCCCCTGTTAAACTTTTAATATATATTGCTTCTTACGTTGCAAATGTTTTCCCTCTGTCATCTTGTAGCAATTCTTTGCACCTTTATTATACTGGGTCTTAACCTGAAAAAGGTACTTTCTTACCCCAGGAGTCGTTTAGCATCAGTAACTTTTTTGCACTGAGCTGGCTAGGTGCAACTGCCCTGGAGGTGTGCCTTTAAGAGATATTTAAATGAGTGTAGGGCTAAGCCAATCAAGACAGGAGGGGGTGTGAGCTGAGTGAGAGCTGTTGAATGCTTCAGAATTTTTTCTCCGCTGGACTGAGCAATATTGCCTCTGAGGTGTCTCCCAACTTTCCTTGTTGACAGCCTCCTAGTGCTTATCTGGGTAAAGTTTTCCTCATAAATTAGTTCCTTTAGTGTGCTGAGTGAAAGTTTTTTACTTTTTCATTAGCGCTGTGCAAATGTTTTATTTTTAGTGTGACGGTGCTATTTTGACTTTTGTTTACCATGACTATTTAGTTTAAAGCCTAATTTTATCACGGGTGCTTATTTTCGATGGTTTCCTTCATTTGTGGGGCAAATTCTTGTGGGAACCTTGGAATTAGGGACCGTTGCCTTGTTTTGTTTTTTTTTACCTCAGACCTCATGGGGTTTACTACGAGGCACCTGCAGTAGCTTTCAAATTTAAACCGTGCCTGGGGGTTTTCTCTCTAGATTGGCAATTATGAGGAAACCTTTTTTGTTATATTACTGGACCTTGGTATCATCTGTGTCAGGACTGTCCGTAAGGGTCCAGCAGCCACCTGGCCGCAGTTGAGTATTACTGGGTTTCTATTAAGATTGGCACTGGTATAGATCCCAGTTTTACAACCAAAAAAAAAAAAATGGCACTAGTAATAGAGTTTATTAACTGGGGCAGGACTGGCCGGTGGCATTTTCACACAAACCTGCACTCAGTTCGTAGCTCCAGAACTGGTTTGCTTTGCTTAAATTGGCAAACATAGCAGACAAACCTTGAATTATTAAGGCTGAGAATAAATCAAAGGCTTCCGATGAGGGGCCATTCAAAAGTACCAATACCAAAAGCAGATGTGCTGAGGAACCCTCCAGATCCTAGCCAAAAAGTAAAGCTTCCAGAGATGAAGTTCCTCACAAATTAAACAATAAGAGTGACGAAAAAAGGAAACTTGATCAAGCAACAGATGAAGTGGCTAAAAAGAAACACTGTCAAGACAGATCTGCTCCCGTTGCTCCTGGGAATGTCAATAGCGAGACAACAGGCAGCTTAAAGCATATGGAAAAGCAAAACACTTACAAACTGTGCAGGTTCTTCCAACAGTGCAAGATATGGAAAAAGCATGGCAACTGTTTCAGAACCTTCAAATGATGGGTCCTCGATTTACTGGGGCTGGCAAGCACTCTTCCACAGTTCTGTCTTCTATAGACTGTGAGGGTGACGCAGATGATGATGAATTTTATGATGCCGCTGACATGATATTGAGGGTCTTGAGCCCCAGGAGTCCCCGGACCCTCACCTTGGGGATCCCCCAGGTGATCACAAGGATTCTTCCTCTGTTTACATTTATACAAAATATGCTGGATACCCTGGACCTCCCTACAATAGGAGCTCAACCAGGATGTCGATGAAGATTATAGGGAGAAGAAGGGTCTTTCATCCTCAAAGACCCTGGTCGTCCCTATCTATAATGCATTTAGAAAAAAATACCATGAAGGTGCTTCAACATTCCACTTCAGTATCAGAGGTTGAAAAGCGGCTTGAGAGAAAATATAAATTGCCTAAAAATGGTACCAAGTTCCTGTCTGCACACCCTAGCCATGAAAGTATAGTGCAGCAGGCAGCTTGTGAGAAAGCTGGAGTCTCCTTGTCGCCCTCTCCCCTGACAAGGATTCCAAGAAAATTGACTTTATAGCAAACAAAAAGTATGCCACAGCTTCCCTGCTTCTCAGGCTTTCTTCTTACATGGCATTCACAGCTAAATATCAGAAAGCCCTTTGGAAATCTGTCCAGGCTATCGCCTGCATTGCATCAGATTCTGTGGTGCAGGAGCTGGTGGATACATCAAAAACTGCCCTGGAAGCTACTATGTACCAATTCCACATGGCAGATGACAACAATGATGCAGCCTTTAGGGCGATGGCCCATGCCATCTCTCTGAGATGCTTTGCCTGGCTTAGAACAACCAGGCTGACCACAGACACTCAGAACAAGGCAGTGGATTTTCCCCTGTGATCAAAATATGTTGTTTGATTACAGAACCACTGACTACATGAAAAAAGTCGATGAGTAGAGTATAAGGCCTTCTGGCAGAGCCACTCGTCCAAGCCTAAACCCGCCACCTCTCACAGATCCAGTCCCAGGGGTGGTAGGGGCAGAAGTTTTGTTCCCAGGCCTTACAGTCCCTATCCCTAATCTGACTTTAGCCAGTACAGGGGTTTTTTCAGAGACCGGGACAGAAGGGGCCAAAGAAGACCACCTCTACCCAGCCATCTGCCTCTCAGCCTAAGTCCTGAAGTGAGTGTCCAGGTTGTAAAAAAAAACAAAGACAAGGCGCTGCGTCAGCATGTGGTCTAAAAGCAAAACAAAATGGTTATATTAAATGCACACTGAAAATAGAAAATAGAGTTAAAAATCTACGTTTCGACATTAGGTCTTCTTCAGGAAATATCTAAAAGAGAAAAAAAACAAGTTAGTGTCCAGGTTGCCTCCCCATTTCCAGTTGGAGGCAGACTCTCTCACTGTCTTCAACACTGGTCCCTCATCACGTCGGACAAGTGGGTGCTGGAGATAGGATAGTGGAGAAGGGTCTGTCATTACAGTTCAAGCAGGTGCCAGACCTCAAGCATACCTAGGTGTCAAGACCTCTGTGCTCAACACAGACACCGCTGTTGGAAATGGAGGTACAAAACTTTGTCTTTACAAGCAGTGGAGAGGTTCCCCACCCACGAGAAGGGCAAGGGCCTCTACTGCAGGTATTTTCTGACACAAAAGAAAACTGGGGAGTGGCGACCTATCTTAGAGCGCAGGTATTTAAACAAACATCTGAAGAAAAAAAAAAAAATTCAAAATGGTCACTGTCACTGGTCATACAGTCCTTACAGCAGGGAGACTGGCTAGCCTCCCTCGACTTAAAGGATGCCTACTTCCACATACCCATAAGGAGATCTCACAGGAAGTTTCTCGGGTTCAAACTCCCTTTGGGTACTTATCAGTTCATCGCAATACCTTTCAGTCTGTCCTCTGCCCCAAGAGTCTTTACCAAGTGTCTCGCAGTGGTAGCAGCACATCTCAGGAGACTGGTTGTCACTCTCTACCCCTACCTGGATGATTGGCTCATAGTAGCAAAATCTCCTTGCCAGGTCAAGGAATCTCTTTCCCTCACAGAACGCACTCTGGAGTTTCTGGGTTTCCTGGTAAATCTAAAGAAATCTCACCCAGAACCCACCCAGCTGCTCACCTTCATAGGAGCCCAGCAGGACACTCAGAAGGGATTATGCATTCCTCTCACCCAGGGACAGCCAAGACCAGCCAGACATTTCCTTAAACTTCTGGGACATATGGCCTTTATGACTGCAGTAGTCCCAGGGGTCAGGTACAGGATGAGACTCCTGCAAGCCTACCTCAGATCTCACTGGTCTCAGAAAAGCAACAAATTTTCAAAGTTGACACCTGTGTCGAGCAGTTCCTCCAAAACTTGCTGGGGTGGAAGAACCCTGCAAATTTTCAGGCAGGGGTTCCCTTTCAAGCTCCTCTTCTCACAAAGGTGATCGCCACAGATGCCTCCCTTTTGGGCTGGGGAGCTCATTTAGACAGTGTCTCAGTAAGCAGCAACTGGACTCTCGAAGAGTCACAATTGCACGTAAATCTTTTGGAACTCAGAGCAGTCTTACTAGCTCTCAAAGCTTTCGCTCCCAGCATAGAAGGGCAGGCAGTTCAAATTCGAATGGACACCACCACTGCAATGTTCTACATAAACAAGCAGGGTGGTACCAGGTTAAGAATACTCTGTTTGGAAGCTCTGAAGCTCTGGTCTCTAGCATTCTCCCCAGGAGTCAGCCTATCAGCTATTCACCTCCCAGGCAAACTCAGTACTCCGGCGGATGCCCTAAGCCGCATCAGTCAGGGTCAGAACGAATGGACACTGAACAAGCAAGTACTAGCCACGGTATTCAGGAGATGGGGCACACCAGACGTGAATCTGTTTGCCTCTCCTCTCAATTTTCAGCTTCTTCAGTATTGTTGCAGGCTTCCAGTTCCGGGAACACTTCCTCTGGATGCCCTGATCCTGGACTGGTCAGGGAGGTTCCTATACGCATTTCCTCCCTTTCCCCTATTATTCAGGGTTTTGTTGAAACTCGGACAGCAGCCTGCGTCGATGATCCTAGTGGCTCCGGACTGGCCAAGACAAGCCTGGTACCTCTCCTTCTCTCAATGTCCTGCAACAGGCCCATTCGCCTGCCTCCGACTCACTCCCTGCTGATTCTACCTCAGACTGGAGTGCAGTACCCAGACATACTCTCTTCACCTCAAGGCCTGGTTCTTGAGGAGTTGGAGTTTCCATCCTCACTGTACTTTGAGCAGGTCCTTAAGATACTGAAGATGGCTAAAAAACTGAACACTAAGAAGACTTATGCAGCCAAATGGAAAAGGTTTTCCCTCTGGTGCAAGAGCGAAAAGGTCAAACCCCTATCGGCTTCAGACCCTCAGCTGCTAGACTACCATGTACACCTACAGATGTCAGGCTTGAAACCATCTTCACTCAAGCTACACCTGGCGGCAATTTCAACCTACCTTTCGGTGGGAAAGAAGAAATCAGTTTTGTCCCACAACATTTTTAAACAGTTTTTCAAAGGCCTCTTGCACCTCCAGACTCCAACCAGGGAACCTGTTCCTCCTTTGAGCCTGAACCTTTGCATAGATGGGCTCATGAATCCACCTTTTGAGTCTATGTCCACGGCCCACATCAAGTTTGTAACTTGGAAGACCATCTTCCTAGTAGCCATTATGTCTCCCAGGAGGATTTTAGAGCTACAGGCCCTGTGCACTGAGTCGAATTACATCATCCCTCACAACGATAAAGTTGAGCTCAGGACAAATAGGACATTTCTTCCAAAGGTAGTTTGAGTTTCACTTGAACCAGTCCATTACTCTGCTTGTCTTCATTACTGAGCTATCCACTCCTGGTGAGCAAAAGCTCCACAGCTTGGATGCCAAAAGAGCCATCTTTCACTACCTAGAACATACTAGACAGTCCAGAGGCTCTTCCGCCCAGTTGTTCCTCACCTACGGGTATGTAGACAGAGGAAGACCAGCTACCAAGAGAACTATTTCTCATTGGTTGGTCTCTTGTATTAGATTCTGCTATGAGAAAGCTGGTCAACAACCTCCAGTGGGGCTCGGGGCCCATTCCACCAGGGGCACTGCAGCCTCGCTTGCAGCAGCAAGGACATTCCCCTACTGGATGTCTGCAAAGCAGCTACCTGGAAATCTGTGCACACCTTTGTGAAACACTGCAGTTTGGATGTGCAGACCAGATCTGATGCCAAATTTGGCAGGGCGGTTCTGCAGAGCCTCTTTCCTAAGTAGGTTCTCTGCCCGCCTCCCACTTGGTACTGCTGGGTAGTCTGCAAAAAAGTTACTGATGCTAATGGACTCCTGGGGTAAGAAGAAAAAATTACCACAGTAATCTTTCTTCCAAGGGGTCCTTTAACATCAGTAAGCTCCCACTCTTCCTCCCCGCTTCACCTGTCGGAGAAGGGCTCTTATGTCAGCTTTTACCAAATTTGGAGTTTCTTGTTGATGAGTTTTTAGCTTGTGTTGCTGTTGTTTCTATTTCCACTTTTGTGGACATTTGCATGTTTTTTAAATCCTGTTGATTCTTTTTTGGGTCATTTGCCCTCGTTTTCCTTGGAAAAAATTCTGAAGCATTCCGCAGCTCTCACTCAGCTCACACCCCCTCCTGTCTTTTGATTGGCTTGGCCCTACGCTCATTTAAATGTCTCTTAAAGGCACACCTCAGGAGCAGTTGCACCTAGCCAGCTAAGTGCAAAAAAAGTTACTGATTCTAAAGGACCCCTTGGAAGAAGAAGACTACTGCGGTGAGTAATTTTTTTCTTATATACCAGTGTAATTTACCCTGTACACAAAATAAACTAAACAATTATAGTGAGGTCATTTAATTTATGACATGGCACTACATCATAAAATCTCTCCAAATTAGCTTTAAAACTACAGTCTTCAGTAACTTTTTTTATATACAGTGCGAAGAGCAGTGCGAAAAACAGGAGAGTATGACAGGGAGTCATGAACTAGCAGTGTTTGATTTTTATAATGAACCGGCAAACTTCCTTCTATAAGTGCTGTAGAACTTTGCCTTGACTCTGAGTCAATTATAGTTCTTTATAACTATAGTGTCAGTGGCTCAGTAGGTAGCACACTCACCTCTGAGGCTGGGAGATCAGAGGGCTGTGGGTTCAGTTCCCACATCTGGCACTTGGGTTAATATCCCAGTATTGACACTGTAGTGCAGCATGAGAGGGGTGTTGCACTTCTGAGGTGCTGTCTTTCGGATGACACATTAAACCGAGGTCCCATCTGCCTGGATTGGTGGTAGTTCAGGTGGATGTTAAAGATCCCATGGCACTTCTCGAAAAGAGTAGGGGAATTTTTTTATTTGAGAAATCAAAAACAAAATACAAAATAATCCATAATCATAAGAAAACAGAAAAAACACACCATTAAACAGAAAACATAAACAACAGAATAAACTTTTTCCATGTTGAAATGGTAAGAGAAAAAGAAGAGGGAGAGAAAAAACTTTCCATAAAACTGATAATTAATTCAAAAAGGAAACTGAAAAGAAAGAAACCTTACCCTACCCAAGTAATATTTTCCCATAATTTCCTAAAGACATCTTTCTGTAAAGTACGTTTTTCATATTCATAAATATTATCCAATTCTTGTTGAATGTGGAAAAAAAACCTCTTGCATCAAAACAGTTTTACCTTGTAAAATCCTAAGGCATCTTGCTTGCCAAATAGACCATTTGATACATACCAACAGGATATGAACAGTACCATGGGCCCATTTTCCCCAGTAAGACGGAATCTGCCCTAAAACCAAAATATCATAGCAAATTACTGAAAATACTGGCTCTCCCCATAAATCAGCTAAAAGAGAAAAAAGGTTTTTAACATGTATACAGTCAAAAAAAAGATGCTGCATTGTCTCCACAACCCCAGCACAAGACAGCTTTGTACATCTTCTTTCTTCCAAACATTCATGTTTGTGGTTGCCTTTCACTTGTAATTTTTGATGTCCACAAAGCCAAGCAAAGTCTTTCATTTTCAAAGGAATCCTTTGATTCAACATACTTTCTAACAATAAATCAATATCTATGAAGGGTGAAACTTGAAACACTGGATCTTCATGATACCATGTATTTACTATTGATTTGTAAAAGGCCTGTCTCCCTTTCCCCTTACACCATATTAAATCTATTTTCCAAAGTCTAACATAAAAAAGTGTAGATTGGGCAAAGCTAAGGAGACTACGTTCTACTGGATGCCACTTCCCTCTATCCCGTGCCTGAAAAAAGGAGGTACCCCAAAGCTGCATACTCATTTCCCCAATCCCCGCTATCTGGGAAATTACGGGAAGAATAGAACTAAAAAAAATTGGCAAATAAGTAAACCAAGGGCTGTAACATGTTTAGACCCCCTTCTCTCTCTACTCTATATGTGTGACATCTTCTCACAGGATTTAGCCTGCTTCCCCATAAAAGGAGAAAAAATAAACTCATAATTTTGGTATGATACTTCTAGGTAAAGGAAGTACGTGAGAAATGTACAAAAAGATAGGTGCTATATATGCTCTTAATTAGTACACTCTCTTTTTCCTTGACATCTTACAAGAAAGCCATGTTTGTACCTTTGTGTGTGCCTTGTCATATACCTCAGTCCAATTGTTGAGTTCTGATTCTGTGGTACCAAAGTAGATGCCTAATATTTTCACCTGACCTTTAGTCATAGAAATAGGAAAATCATTAAGCTCCCTGCTGTCTCGTAATATCAATCCAATACTTTTTGTCATGTTAAGTTTTATGCCAGTAGTATCATAACCATCCTATAACATTGATAAAATCCTTTCCCCTGATTCCCTATTAGCTACTGCAAAAACACAGTCATCCGCATATGCCGAAACTTTTGGGAAAACATAACCATCCTTATTAACAATAGCTGATATATCCCTAGCATCCCTAATCCTTCGTAAAAAGGGGTCCAGACCAAAAACGTACAGGAGAGGGCTTAAAGGACACCCCTGCTTTACCCCATTTTTTAAATATAGTGGGACGCCAAAAAAAACATTAACCAAAGGTATCACCTGTGCTTTGTCATATAAAGTTTGTATTAATTCAATAAAACCTAACGGTATCCCATAATGAGCCAAAACTTCCCAAAGATATGCATGCTGAATAGAGTCAAAAGCAGTTTCTTGGTCTACAGACAATAAATAACCATTTAACAATTTTCGTAAGCTTTGATCCGTAATTTCCCCTCAGAAACACTAAATTTTGGACTATATTTCTGCCAGGAATTGCACAAGACTGTTCCTGAATTATCAGTGTTTGAGCTACTTTTGCTAATCTTTTAGTGATAATTCTTGCCAGTATTTTATAATCTGAATTTAGTAAAGTCAAAGGTCTCCAGTTTTTTAATTCACAAGGGTCACCTTTTTTAAAGAGGAAAAAACATGATACCTAACTGCATCGAAGGGGCCAAACGTTTTTCCTCCCAAATAGCATCATAAAGTACTTCTAAACAAGGAACCACCAAATCCTGATAGACTTTATAAAAGTCATTGGGGATTCCATCCTGACCAGGAGCAGTTTTAGTAGAAAGATGCCCAATTGCCTCTTGAATTTCAGCTTTGGAGATGGGAGTAGACAGCTCTTCCCTCTCTAAACTAGATAAACCTGGCACTACAACATCAGAAATACAATCCATCCGATCCCTTTGACCTCTCTGAAAAGTATCTAACATATGCTGTTGTACCAAAAGCATTATGTCATGATTATGTGTTTTTAATACCCCTTGTTTATCTTTAAGACCCACCATAGGAACCCTTAGTGTCTTTTCCTCATATGGGTTACCCTCCTGTTTTGTACCTTGTGTTCTGTATTTCTGCTGAGTAACTAATTTCACCACTGAGTCTTATAAATACTGCGCCATGAAATCTTTAATTTCTTGAATTTTCCACCCATTTCCTCCTGAAGTGAGAAGTTTCAAATATTTAACCCTATGTCCTAAATAAACAATATATTTATTTTTTGCCAGGCATGAGGTGTATGATCTGTACCATCCCTGCAAGTCCCTTTTCAAGTCCTCCCACCGTTCGATAGGGCTATCATATAAAAAACACATATCCATTTTCACCAAAAAAAGCTGCTTTATATATTGCTCAACCACAACATCCCGGAGTCTAGAAGCATTCATTTAACAGCATCCCCTTCCTACCTTCAACTTCTGATTGTCCCCCTAATATCAAGACTACTCCTAAATGATCCGAGGTCTCTAAAGGCATCACCTGTACACAATGACATGTGAGTCTTGTAGATACCAACCATAAATCTATCCTAGTGGATAGCTTCCTTTTAAAAAAAAAGTATGCGTAGGTACCTGTTTCAGGATGTCAAACATCTGAAATATCATTCCTCTTCATAATGGTTAACAACATATTAGTGTCACAAAAAATTTTCTGTCACCCATCCCCAATCTCTAGAATAGAGACCACAATTAAAATCCCCTCCCCACAGAATCAATTTAGATGTGTGGAGGTAAGGTTCTATCTGTCGAAACAAAGCCGATCTCCCTGCTTTTGACTGGGGTGCATAAATGTTGATGAGACGAAAGACTTCATTCTGAAGAATCGCATCCAAGGCCATAGCTCTCCCAGGCTGTATCTCATAAACATTCAGGACTCGAACATTACCTTTAAAAAGTATACCTAGCCCCGAACACATCTCTTCCCCTATAGACCAGAATGAGACACCCCACCTCCAATCCTTTTGAGCACACTGAATGTCTTGTAAAGAGTGCAATCTAGTGTCTTGAACAAGAAAAACCTGCTCTTTCTTCATACTAAGACTAAAGAAAGTGTTTTGCCTCCTTTCAGTGTTGAGAATGCTGTTGACATTGATTGTACAGAGAGAAAGATAAGAAACCATAGCCATCTTAAATAGAAAGGAAAGAAAAAACCCAAAAGAAAAAGGAAAAAACTCTTTTTTTTTCTTCCTTTTTTTTGTCTTGCGTCTGTCCAAAGGACCAGAGTTTAAAACTCCATCAGCCTGAGTAGATGCCACAGAGGAGAGATCAGATTCTCCGCCATCCTCTTCAGCTCCCTCCTCAAACAATAAGGCATAAGAGTTTTGAATAGGTGTTTCCTCTGCTATATCTTTCTGTACAGAATCCGCCTTTTCTTGTTTACCTGCTTTAGACCTTGTTACCCTTTGGAACTCTGTTTTCCACTGCACTGGGGGGGGGGCATAACTCCACCTTCAGCCTCTATCAGGATTAAATCTTCTGCACCTACTACCCCTTCTTCTGCATTGATAGGTTCAGTAACTTTTGACTCATTCTGTAAAACTTGTTCAACCAAATGAGTAACAGTTTCTGCAGCACCTCTGACTCTACCATCTTAGAATCTTTGTGAGCTAATGGGGTTTTGTTAGGGAGTGTTGTCAGTAATTCCATAAGTTTCATTTTTTCTTTCTGTGCTGTTGCCACATACAAATCTTGTTCAGCCCGAACTGTACTATCGACACTATTGTGAGAAGCCCATGTACAAGTACGAAAGGAATGACCCTGCTCCTCACACAAATTACATCTCAGGGGATGTCGACAGTGCGCCCCCTACATTGCCCCAGGTCCCCACATAAACCACATTTTTGTTTGTTGCACGCATTACTAAGGTGTCCTACATCACCACATTTAAAGCAGGCCCTTGGCTGACCAGGGTAAAAAACTACCCCCCTATTTCGACCCAAGAAAAAACAGTTGGGAAGGTGCTTAGTCTGACCATTTTCTAACTGCAGAATCACTTGATATTTCCATCCCCCTGTCCACAATTGTTCCTCATCTAAGATGGGTTCTGGAAAACCTTTAATCGTACAGTGCTTTTGTAGCCAATAGGTAATGTCTGCAACATTCATCCCCTCATTTCTAAACAGGACAGTAATCTTTTTTGTTAAAGGTTTTGTCAGAGGTATCGCTAAAAAAGGCCTTCACAAAGGTGAGAGCTTCATTAGCCGATATTGCTTCCAAAAACGTTCCAACCCAACAGGGTGCTTAAAACTGATGTCAAACATTATATCCCCAGGTACATGTATTAAAGCATAGATCTCATATGCGTAATATTTCATGCTTTCTTTCAGTAAAACTTTCCCCACAAATTTTCTATCTGGAATAGAATCCACATCACCCCTATACTTTAATCTAACCGCATTTCGTCTTTCTGCAGGTTCCATCAAACGACCTCTATCAGTTGGAAATAATTGTTCTGCAACTTTTCCATGCCATATTTTTCCTGCATCTGTAACCAAAGTAGCCGGATCATTAACATCCATAGGGATAGTTCCTTGTTCCCTTACAACAGCCTCAGTCCCATTTCCTGCTGTTAAACCAGAGGAGCCATCTGACTCCTGCTCCCTAATGATTTGTAATAAGGGGTGAGGTTCATTTTGTAAGGGCAGTATTACCTCTTCAGTATGGGAGAGCTGACCCAGATGAATCAAGGGGATTGATTCCAACCCTTGAGGAGAAACAGAAGAGAGAGGGGGGACATCAAATCAACTAGTGAGACAGCAGAAGAGTCATTGTTAATATTGGACTTCCACCCATTTCCTGCAGCATTACACTTCCAGCCTGCAGCTATCAGGGCTTTAGAAACCCAATCATCAGAGTGGTGACTGTCTGGTAACCAGATGCTCTCCTGGTTAGTCTCAACCACTGCTTGCTGCTGCAAACCTGCATCTTTGTCCCCATTGTCAATACTCCTACGCGAACCCTCCAAATCAGTCCCTCTAGAAAAGCAAGGAGCTGTTACCTCATCAACAGGAGAGGAGCTCCCTGAAAGTACAGTCGGAGATATTGTATCATTCATTACCCTCTCCCCTACCTCCTTAGACGTCGTCGCCCCAGATTCAGCCGTGGAAAGGCCCAAATCTTGAACTCCAGCAGGATTACCAGAAGAGATCTCCAAAAAGGCCTTCTTTGCCCCAACAGCCGTCCTTCCACTGTCGCCTGCTCCAACGATCCTTCCAGCCATGCGCAATTCCGTTTCCTGGTTCCTCATCTCCATGCTCCGACGTTCCTTCACTGAAAAGAGCCGCTACTTCGCTTCCTCACAACAACGTTCTGCTTCCATAACACTGCGCTCCAAATCCTGAACTGTTTCATCCTCGACCTGTACTGTAACCATGCAAACTGAAAAAGGTACGAAAACCCCTTCTGCTGTTGTTTCTGCCACGTCATTACCAATCTCCATAGCATTCATTGCCGAAAAGCTCGCCATAGCACTCTCGCTGGTCTGCATATCCAAAATTGTTAGTTTCCTCGGGAGCCAAGGAGGAGACCCGCTCCTCGGCCTCCCGCACGTCCTCCTAGCTCAAAGCTCTGGACGCCACTGATCAGTAAGGCTCTGATCAGCCACACAGCGCCCTCTGCCTCAAACAGAGTAGGGGAATTTCCCCAGTGTCCTGGCCAAATTTCCCTCATTCACTAAAATACCACTAACAGCTTAATCTGGTTCTAGGTCAGTTGGCATTCATCTGTATCCCCCTCCCCGGGTCATGCCTGAAAATAGGCAGGATTTGTCTAGTGCACTTGCCCGGTCAACAAAAACCAAATAAATAAAAAATAAAAATTATAATCCCCCTAAAGAAACCAAGACTTCTTGGCATCCTACCAGGACTTGGTGGGCCAAGCGATCCTTTTCTGCCAACAAATTTTGTTTAATTCAAGGAACAACAATGGCAGAGATTTAATTTTCCATTGCCAAGATGATTACTGCCTTATACGCCCTTACTGAGACTTTTCCATGGGAAACATTCAGAATGGTGGGTTTTCCTCCACCAGTGCTCCAACCTCTGACCCACTCTCAGAAGTCAACAGAGTTATCATCATTAAACCATGGTGAGCTACAGCAAGCTGTTACTGGGTGGTACTGGAGAGGAGACCCTGTGTTGACTGCAGTGAACAGTGCAGTGTATGTGTTCTGTGCCTAACAGAAAAACGAGTGTCCCCTGGAACTCCAATGGTTCCAGGAGACATGTTTTAGTTTTTGTTGTATTTTCTCCCCTGCTGCCTTAGTGGCCCCCATGTAGCCATCATCCACCACACATGGGACTTTCCTAGTAGCAGTAGTAAGTAGTGAAATGTGTTTATTCATATCCAGTATGAACAGAGGATAAACTCGATTGAGCCCAAGCTCATTTACTTCCAGGTCTCATAGTTTTAAGATACAAGATAACACAGCATTGAGACTCAGTAAATCCAATAAATAATTTACAAAAAATTTAACAGTAAAGTTGTCTCAACAAGATCAAAAGCAGTTATACAAAAGGAAACTAGTTTCGTATACAGCAAGAATTGATATGTTAAAATGCCCGGCAGCAAATGAGGGGTTCTTTAGCTTTACAGTCAAGCCAAGTTTTTATCTCTCCCAACCTGATCTTACCATATACTGGTCTCAGGGTATGTGGAATGCTATTCCAGGCCACTGGCCTTAAACAGAAAACTGAGGGCCTACATATTTCCAAATTGCCTTTGGGGACCACTAGGTCCAGGTCTGTTGCTGATCTTGGAGGCTTTTTTCTGTCTGTAACCAATATTGGCAGATATACACTATGGGAGTTGCCCTCAGATACCTTTTTATATATAAATTAGAGGATATGTTCATATCTCTGATCACTCAACCTCTGCCTGCATACAGCTGGCAACTGTGTGTCAAACAGGGAGCACCAGGTATGTAGCAGACAAGCCTGTTGTAACAGACATCAAGTCTCGCTAACTACCTCTTTGCAGCAGCAAGCAGAGTACATGATGTCCTCATAGTTGAGAACTGGCAAGACCATAGCATTCACTACACATCTCCTGGTCTCTTGGGACATGCACAGTTTTGCCCGATAAAGGGCACCTAATCGCTTACCAACATTCTTCAGTAGCTTCTCTATATGGATCCCAACTCAAAGCAGTATCAAGTCACATTCCCAAATATCTATATGAATGAACCTGTTGAATTGCATTACCATTATATGTTTTGATACTCAAAATCAATCCTTCTGTTCCTTTATTACTTCGGTCAAATACCAATTGAGAACTAATTTATGATTTTTTGAAAAAGATTTGTATTTCATTAAAAGCACATTGAAGCTTACTGTAATTTTTTTACTTATGGAGATATCAAACATATATATGATTCTATCATCTGCATATGGATGGGAAAGGATTGATGGATCTGTGAAGCTCAGGTCATTCATTCGTGTGTGTGTAGTGTGTGTGTGTGTGTGTGTGTGTGTGTGTGTGTGTGTGTTTATATATATACATACATACATACATACATACATACATATACACACACACACACACACACACACACACACACACACACACACACACACACACACACACACACACACACTCACACAGTGGGACTAATATTCAGCCCTGTAAGACTCCAGCAATAATGGGTGCAAATTCAGAAGAATAGCTACCTATGGAAACCAGCTGTTTCCTTCCCTTTAAAATAAGATTGAAACCACTTAATGTTATCTCCCGCCATGCCCATTGAGGTCAGCCCAATTCACTCATAGCTCACCCCTTGTGGCTGCCCTAGACCCTCTGAGGCACAATCCAGTTGGTGGTGCTAGGTTTACAAGGGGACATCTGTCATCCCACCTGGCAAGATGATTTCCACTTGTTTTTTTCACCTGAGATAATCCAGTTCGCAATTACACTGTGCACCTGTAAGTGTCCCACACCCTTCTAGGACCCTGATTGCCATGACACCCAGCTTCCACTAGGTGTTGGGTGCATTGCAGGAGATGTGAGAGGATAGCAGTCCAAGGACATGTGATCCACCCAGCCCCAGTGGAATCCTGACAACTTGAGTTCACTCCCAAACCTGGGTTGCCAGTGCAACAAGCAGTAGCTCTACCGCTGGGCTACTGAGTTGGCCTTCCAGGAGGCATGTTATAAGTTAACAGGGCTTCTGAGGGGTCTCTTATGATATGAGACACCAAGCTGAGGTTTGGATGAATTTGCTTCGCAGTTCTGTCTACCCAAACCTCATGAGGGGCATCTTATACCATACGAGACACCCCTCAGAGGTCCTGTTTACTTATATCACTTGGGTTCAGCTTGAGTGATTTATAATAGGTTTAGAGCTTTTTTTAAATTAACTTATGCTGTCCGCCCCCTGAAGTGGATCACCTTTCCCTGACGCTCCCACACAAGAGCACAATGTACACAGGATAAGATGTACAGTGGCTCTGCGAACTGACTGGTTGAAATCAAGTTAGTGGTTTATAATGATAAATATTACATCATTTCAGCTGGCAGAGGAGTATTGATGCATATGTCGAACATTAATGCATATGCCAATCATGAGATGCACCGTGCGATGGAAACGAGGTCTGTCCTGACTTTTGTATAGGCCAGTCCAGTATAAAGAAACAGCTCAAGATATGGCCTTTCTTGCGGAATGCTGAAGAAATGCACTGTTCCAGGTTCATCTTAGATATCTGTTAGAGGAGCCACTTAGTTAATGGTTCTGAAACATTGTCAATTCTGATATCAAAATCCTCATGGATAATCAAGTCTTGGTTAGAACAGTACCATAGATGAGACAAACTTCAGATAGTTCCTCCACAAATGTCACTCTTTATTCTGGGAAACGGTGCAGAAGTAGAATTTTGAACTTGGTACTAGTACCACAAGATGGAGCCACATTAGGTCAAAGACTGAAGATGCTGGACATCTGTGCATTTCAAGCTGGATCAAAAATATAGATGGCAGCCCTTCTTCCCCAGTGACCCAAACTAAGCAAATCATGGGGTGTCCTAAAGCAAGATCCCTCATCCATCTAAATAGTAATCAGGGCTCCATAAGGGGTACCAGACTGACTTCGTCCAGGATTAATTCCTAGAACCTTGTGGACTAACATTCCATGATAGTGCCTAGTTATATACAATCACATGTTGACCCTGTCCCCTAGTCTATTAATTATTACCAGCCAGTAGTTGATTGGTATTGGGCACTGGGAATCTCCATCCTGGTGCCCAGGGGGAGCCTGCTTTCTCCTAGCAACTCTATTGATTATATTTTCCATAGGACAAGGCTGGCATCTCTTAAAAGGCTACACATACAAAACTTTCGTAAGATGGGTATACAGTGGTATGGAAATTGATAATTTTTTCTGGTATTTTCATTTCATTCTAGCGGCTATTTTAATGGCAAGATCATCACCTCCAGTGTTTATAGTGGATAGACCATTTCTTTTCTTCATCCGACACAATCCAACAGGTAACAAAAACATTTGCTTTCTTCTTTCTTCTCAGATTTCTATTTTACAGAAGCTTCTTTAAAAAAAAAAAAAAAATGGCAGTTATGCATCTACAAAGACTGTTTAGTGTTTTTGTTTTTTCTGTTTTGTTCCTTTCTGTCTGCACATTTTAAGGCCCTTTTCTTCTCTCTTGAAGAGCTGCTGAAACCCCAGGAAAATGTTGGAAAAACATGTTAAGACATAGTTTACTTTATTTCAGATATTTTGTACATTCATCTTCTCCTTATTCTTTTATCATTAGTAAGGATGTTTGCATAAAATTGGGATCTTTGTTCCTTCATCTTCATTTACTTCTGCTACTTCTCTGCACCTGAAGCCCCAACATTTTGCTGTTACATCCTCTTCATTTCCATGGTAACAGATTGTTACATAAGCAAGGGAATATGGTTTCAGGCATAGGCACACAGCAGCAGATGAATTTATATGGGTAAAAGATCCAGCTTTGTTGCAAATGTCCTTTAGCAAGAAAGCATGAGAGATGAAATCTGTAAAAATATAAGACCAATTGTCTAAACATTATTTTCTGTTTTTTCCCTGAGGCATCAGTGGCTCGTCAAAGAAGGAATGACTGTATGATATAGGTAAAATGTTTGCAATATAGGTGCTGCACTGTAACTTGTTGCCATTCTGATTGGCTAGCATATTTGCTAATTAAAAAAAAAAAAGTGACACTAAAACACACTGACAGAGACAGATTTATAGAATAATTAACCCCAAGTGTTCAGAGCGGGCTAAACCTTAGCAATGAATGGGTTCTGCGACATCTTGTGAACTTGTGAGAGAAGCTCAAGAGCTCCCATGTCACAGAACCTACAAGGTGCTAAGATCATTCCAATCTTCTTCAAGGATATCTCCCTCCATTGAGCTATATCATGGAAATATAAGTTGCCAGCGTCAGGACCACCAGAAAAAATTTTTTGCTAACTGGGGCCACCTACGTTTTGTATAAGCAGCGAGAAGGCACTGTGACATGGGTGACCCCAGCTAGCAGAATTTTCCAGGTGGTCCTGATGCCAATGACTTACGTCAGCCCCATCATGCCTCAGTCCCTTCTCCTGCCATCGACCGCTCATTGGTCCACTGTAGCTAAAGAATGCTGTCAAACTTTGCAAGTATTGCTAATGCTGCTACTTCTTTTTTTTTATTTTAAAATTTAATCCTGTTATACCACCATCAAAAGGAAAGTAACTGTAGATCCATTATCATCATTGTGGTGACCAGCTATACAAGGGCAAGGACCACTCCATCTGCATTTGCTGCTTGGGCCTTGCCCACAACATGATGGAATGCAGCATTTTTCAGGGCCTTAACCAGGCCACTAGGAGACTATGCAAGAAGGCATTGGAGCTATATTTAAAAATTAAGGCAGTGGATTAGAAACATGGTGCGTTGAAGATGGCTTCACCATCATCAACTGTTCCCTCTCTCCCAGATTCATCAGCGACACAGTGTTCTCTGCAGTTGATGGCATCCACCTCTAAATCAACAAAAAACAGGGACAAGTCTGCTTAGTCAGTGGACAAACACCACCATGCAGACAAGGAAAAGGGTTGCATAGAAAAGGATGCCGCTCCAGCTCTGCCCCAATTTCCTCTAAAAAGAGCTAAGTCAAGTGAAAAAAATAGGACCAAGGGCAAGACCTCAAGTTCTGCTGCCCCCACCCCCACCCCAGCCATCTGTCAGACACAAAGGTTGAGATCTGGCACAGGCTGCATTCCCTGTCTGAGGATTCTCAAGCAATTTGACTGGGCACTTTGCTGTCGACAACCCTGTTTGGGCCCACTGACACACAGCTACTATATCTAATTATGTCTGAGCTGCTCAAAGGCTAATGCCCATGCCGCTGTCATCAACGCCATTCCTGTCGACATCCGAGTTGCTGTCGTCTTCCTCAGTGACACAGGAGTTTCCTCTGCCTACCGTAATGCCAAACAAGGATCATCCTCCAATAAGTTAATTGACGGTGCCTCCTTAACAGCCTCCTATGCTCGTTGACTCATTGCCAGTACCTGTCGACGAGGAGGAGGAACTGGAATACAGTCCAGAATATGTGGAAGAAGATGACGAAACATGGAGGAAGGCCTGGATCCCCCGGTTGTAGTATGTTCCAGATCTACTTTAGCCTCTTGTGATGGGGGTAGTGTGAAAAACAGGTATTAGTTGGGGAGGTGGGTTCTCGGAAGCTAGACCAGTCACTAGTGGGGTCTTACAGAGTTCAGTGCTTGAGACAGTGTTGTTCGACATCTTTATCAGCAACATTGCAGATGGGGTAAAAGAAAAAATATACCTGTTTGCAGATGACACAAAACTCTGTGATCGAGTGGACACAGAAGAGGGGACGCTAGACATTAGAGAGGACCTGGCTAAACTAGAGAGGTAGTCTGGTATATAACAACTGGGATACAGTGCCAGAAAGTGTTAAACTCTTTTTTTTATTATTTTATCTTTATTTAAACTTTTGTTAACCAGGTAAATGTAATGAACCAAGGCCCTTTTCCATACAAGACTTGGGGCTATTACAACAGCCAAGATGTTACATACAAATACAAAGGACAATATAGACAAATACAAGAGACAGTACAGTAGTATCAAAATATAAAATTATGGAAAACAATTATAAGAAAGTTGATTTGTAGTAATACTTCTTCAAACACAATTTAAAGACTGCATGACTGGATCCATCATATAGACAACTTGGTAATGAATTCCAATTGTTAGTTGCACACACTGGCCCGGTTATTCAGACTGCACCAGGCAGTGGCACAAGCCTGGGTGCAGCGCAACAGGACTGGTCAGGGCATGGACCAGGCAATATCCAATGGTGCTGTGCCATGGCTCAGCACTGTTGAATATGGCACAGAGGGCGCACACACTGATCATGGCTCAATGGCACTGCACCAGAGCAAGACAAGGAAAAGGAGCAGGGGGATGCACCAGCGCAAGTGCAGTTGCGCCAGGCGCATCACCTGTGATATTCAACCTGGGGCATGCAAATGAAGCCATTATACATGCAAGGCACAAGTGGGGCCATTTGCATGTCATTATGGCCCCATTTGCATGTGATTCACTGATCCCCGGGCGACCGCGCTACGCCTGCTGTGCAGCCATTGGGGATCGACACCCTGATGTGCCAGTGCAGCCCCGCCTCCCCGCTTGCCCAATCGCGGCATTCATAATTGCGGAGGGATCTCTGTGGTCCAGTAACCCTTCACCCGATCACAGGCTTGGTAGTGGTATAGGACCCTGGTGGTCCATTGACTCTTCGCCCAATCATGGCTGTTGTTACAGGTTCCTCAGGGCCCAGTGAAGCCTCCCTTCGCCACCATGGTATCTGTGTTATGATTCTCAGTGTCCAGTGAAGCCCCTCAGCCTCGATCATGGTTGTTATTCCCAGAGAGTTATTCAGGGTCCAGTGAGTCTCTCTCACCCTCCCGCAGAGGTCCCCCACCACCCAGCACCGTCATCGGCATGCAGCACCCCTCCCGCCACCTGTCAACTGACAGTGTACAGTACATTCTGTACACCTGTTGGTCCACTGCATGGACCAATGGGAGTGCAGACCAGACTGTACTACACAGGTATTATGTGAATGAACACGTTCATTCACATATCGGGCCTGTGTAGTACAGTATTGTTGCGTACTTTTGGTCCACTAGTGGACCAGTAGGCATACAGTTCATACTGTATATTGTCAGTTGGCGGGCGGCCGGGTAGGGTGCTGCTGCCTGTCAATGACGGGGGGGGTGCTGGGTGGCGGGGGACCTCTGTCGGACGGTGGGGGGGTACCACTGGACCACCAGGTAAAACTTTCTGGGAACAACAGCCCATGATCGGGTGACGGGGGCTTCCCACCGGACCACCAGGGATCCTTAACTTTACAAGTGCCCACGATCGGGTGAAGGGGGACTTACCACTGGGTCACCAGGGAACCTTACTATTGCAATAGCCCGCGATTGGGCGAAGGGGGGGTGGAGGTCCACTGGACTACCAGGGTCCTATACAGCTACCTAAGCCTGCAATCTGGTGAAGGGGGTTTACTGCTGGACCACCAGGGTTCCCATTATATCACAACTGCCCACAATCGGGTGATGGGGTGGGGGGCACATGTCTACCAGGTCAGGGTGCTTGTGGACAGTGTACCTGCTGGCCAGGTGGCCACCCATGGCTGTTGTGTTGCACCATACACAACAGTCTCCCACCTGTGGGTGGCCGTCATTTGAGCCTTTTTTTTTTTTCTTTCTGGCTCAACTTTGAGCACCAGTGTGCAGCGCATGTAGGGATTGC
The DNA here is from genome assembly GCA_016271365.2 of Neoceratodus forsteri. Classification (NCBI taxonomy): domain Eukaryota; kingdom Metazoa; phylum Chordata; order Ceratodontiformes; family Ceratodontidae; genus Neoceratodus; species Neoceratodus forsteri. Next base: position 409,039,510 of record CM028137.1, on the reverse strand, counting down.
GCCAGCATATGCGCTGCACATCCCGGACTGAATATCAGGATGTGCCACATATGCATGGGGCGCACTGGGGTGTTACCCATGACGCAATCCTGTTGTGCCGGGCACAACCCCTTTGAATATCCAGGCCACTATGTAAGCTCATCCACCCATACTAGTAGAAATTCTAGGAACAGCAAGCTTAATATTTGAAACTTAAGAACCCAGAAACCACATACTGTTGGGAGAGCTGCAGGTTACCAAGTCAGAAGAAGAGAAAGACTTGGGTGTGATCATTACAAGTGACTTGAAATGCTCGCCACATTGAAAGAGCACAGTGGCCAAAGCAAATTGGGTGCTGGGATATATATCATGGGGATATAACCAGAAGGAAAGCAGAGGTCATTCTGCCACTGTACAAGTCACTGGTCTGGCTCAATCTTAAATACAATATGCAGTATCGGAGCCACCTGGAGACAGTATAGAGAAGAATGACCAAAGTGATTTTGGGACAACAAGGCAAGCCATACTGGGAAAGACTCTGGGAGCTCAACATGTACTCCCTGGAGCATAGAAGGAAGAGGGGTGACATGATCAGAACCTTTAAATACCTTAAGGATTTCAACAATTCAGTAGGGAAATGAAGAGGCACTTTTTCACTGAGAGTGTGGTACCACATCCAAATGAGTTGGTCTCCCTGAAGATTGTAGACAGTTTCAAGAGAGGTTGGGACAGGGTAAAAGGGAAGGTTGCTTGGAGAGGGGGGGAAATCAATGGAAAGGGAGAAGTGGATAGCAGGAAGGGGGCATATCCCTCTGTAGTTAACTGGGGAGTCTGTAAAGTCGAGCAGACAAGATAGACCATAATTCCTTTTTCTGCTGGCAGTATTCAATATGTAGTTTATTGTTGCAGACATTTTGCAGGCTGAGTTGCACAAACAGAATCATTCTAATAAAAGTTCTAGCACCATAATATGCAGACATAGCTGTTATCTATGTTATAAGCCATTACACTGAAACCAAAATTCAAAAATCCATTAAGAACTTATAGTACCTCTTAGAATGAGTACCTGGCTATTACAAAACTGTTGCTGTAAGCGCAAAGTACATTTGTGAAATGTTAGACTGGTGATACTGATTTCTACAGTGTTCATGAGGGTCATTTTTCCCTTGTGTAGTAAAACCTTTCAGTGTCTACAGCACAAGTAAAGCATTTGTACACCTATTCCTAGTGCCCACTCTGTGTGAGATTGGTTAGTGCAGTTTTATTTCTTGTTTGCTTATTGGGGGTGCTTTTTCCTTGCACTTCTGTTCCTTGTAAGTAACCCTTTTCCTCTTTTGTACTTAAAGTTCTAGAGAAGTTGGAGATAGAGTATGATTAAAAACATGGTTGGGGGGTATTTCCCCCATGCTTTTGACTGCCTGGTTTAGTTGTCAGTTTTTCACTGTAGGTTTCATCCCGTTGATATGAGACGGCAGAGATTTGAGAATGTAAGTAAAATCCTATTAAAAAATGAAACTTGCTGGTGTGGCCAGTGGAGGAACTCATCACGTTCAATGTGGGTGACCCAAGTTCATGTCACAAGTCCAACCCCACCAGTTTAGACCAGTCAAGTCTAGGGAGCATTGCTGAGACAGTGGTCTCTGGCTGTGTGTGTGTGTGTGTGTGTGTGTGTGTGTGTGTGTGTGTGTGTGTGTGTGAGAGAGAGACAGAGAGAGACACAGACAAAAAAAAAATAACCTGATCTGTGGATAAACAAGTTGGGAATTTGTGTGCTATTTTACAGCTTCCCCATCTATTCCTCTTAGGTTCTATCCTCTTCATGGGGCAAATTAACAAACCCTGAGGATCCCTTTGGAAGCACTGAACTTCAAGAAGAAGGAAAGAGAGAACTCAGCTGCTGAGTCCTTACAAGGCCATTAAGAGTCTACTAATCCTAATGAACATATTTTTCACGTGTTTTTGGAGTTTCTGAAACATGCTATCATTTTCTACCAGTTTGAATGGACTAAACATGTTTGAGTCATACTGTAACTCGTACTAAGAATATGTGTTACGGGTAGCTACATTAAAATGCCCGGGATCTTTTCTTGAAGAAACTTTTTTTTTTCTTGAAAGTTTCTTTGTACTACTGACAGCCTCTGGTAACAAGAACTTGTAAATCATGCTGATCTAATGAATTATTAGTATAATTTTATGTAAAGAGGACAAAGGTTTTATATTTTCATTTTGATAGCAATGGATGGTAGCTCTCATTTTTAAATCTAGCTAGATGTTTTTGGGGTCCAGATCTTTCCTCCCTCGCCCTTTTTTGCGGGCATTGTATTGTGAATCCGGCTGGAGTAGCTCAACATACTATGTGTTTATGCTCTTTTGCTTTTCTGCAAGGAAAGTACATGTATTCACTGAAACAAAGTATTAACAGAAAGTGTTACTAGAGTATGAATTTTAGTAAAATGTTCATATTTTCCAACATGTATTTAATATCATGATTTAAAGGAATGTCATCTTTTTTTTTTTTTTATTCTTCAGTGTCTCCCCTATGGTGCCCCTAACCTTCCCCTACCCATCGGGTTCCCCATGTCTGGGTCCCATGGCTGTGCCCCGTCCCCTCCGGTTGGTGTCCCCAAGGCTGTACCCTCTCCTTCCTGCTGCCTCCTATCAGGGTTCCCATGGCTGCACCCCTGTCCCTTCCATCAGGTCCAGGGTTTTAAATAATTGATTAGCAGTTTTTTTTTTTCTTGGGACAATACTAACTGTACAGAAAGTATTTATATAGGTGTTCTAGAAGTGTTCTGTTTGTTAAACACAGTGGGGCAAGTGCTATACATTTTCACAATGTTTTAGCACCTTTATGAGCAAAACGCTAATCAAGTTTTAGAGTTGAATAAAACCCTGGGTCCTTATGGCTGCACCCCTGCCCCCTTCCTTTAGGGTCCCCATGGCTGCACCCTGCCCTCTCCCATTGGATCCCATGGCTGTACCCTATCCTACCCGGGTTTCTCCCATTGGGGTCCCTGCAGTCACTTTCTATCCCCCCCCCCAGTTGGGGTCCCCATAGCCATACTCCTGTCTTTTTTTTTCTGCTGACCTCCTGTTGGAGTCCCCATGGCCACACCCTATCCCCCCATTGGGTCCTCATGGCTGTACCCCCATCTTTCCCTGCATCCCTTCCTGTCAGAGTCCCCATGGTTACCCATATATCTATCTCTCTCTCTCTCTCTCTCTCTCTCGATATCTCGACAAGTGAGCAGCATCCTTTGCAAAAAAAAGCCCAGTGCCATTCTGGTGTCAGCCAGCAGGGGTTCTCGAATGTCATTCATCCAGTGTAATCCTCATCCGAGTGCACCACAACTTTGTGGCAAACTTGCTCCCCAGTCAGCCTCGATGTGAGATTCTATTGTTCTTGCACATACTGTGGTCTTCCAGCTGCACTGTGGACCAGCTGGGAGTAGTTAACTGCTACCTGAAAAGACAATACTTTTCATTGCATGGATGTCCATCACAAAATATTAGTAACTTTCAGAAGTAAAATGCTTGAAAACACCGATACTTAGAAAGTCCTGGGATCAAACATTTTGTAGGCGGAAGGAATGTGTGTCACTTTATATTTCTGGATGTCCATGAATAAATATGGGATATGCCATGGGCTGACTAATAATATCACGTTTATTTTCTGCAGATTTTGACCTCTGTGACCTCATGCATGGGAGAGCCATGAGTAAGGTCTATAGAGGTCAAACCCAGCAGATAACAATAAATGTGATATTTTTAGCCAACCCATGGCATACGTCATTTATACAATGACAGTGCCTCTCTGGCAAGATTAGTTCTTTGAATTAAGATTTTACTCTTTCTGTTTGATTTCACTGCTCTGTTTTTAACTACAGCAGATGCCACTGTGATGTCATCAGGCATTCTGCAAGCTGTTCTTCCATTTAAGAGCTCTTTTCCTACCAGAATAAAGAGGAAATAAATGCTGGTGACTCACTTAAGATTGGAATAAATTATTTATTTCCACTTCAGGCCTGTCACACTTGAAAATACATTTATTTGCAAAATTCTATTCTCTCAGTCATTGTATAAGAGAGATACTTTATCTCACTGGGAATAAAATCATTTTACCATCTATATAGTGGAAATCCATCAAAACTGGAGTTTATGTCCTGCACAGCTACATAGAATAACTTTGAAATACGGTCTAAAGAGCTGCTGATGCCTCTAGGAAAACTTTGGAAAATATATTGTTTAGACCCAGTTCAGCTTGTGTTCTATAAATGTGTATTCTTAAGACAGTAGTGCAGCAAAGTCGGACAAACAACTTGACCCGACATTTTTAACTGTAAAATAGTGACACCTTCCAGTTTTATTTTCTGGTAAAATTGTCCAGTTCTATGAGTATGTAGGTAGTTTTGTAAATGTTTTAAATTACTTTTTTCTCAAAAAAAAAAAAAGATGGCCACCTCATTTGGCTGAAAATAGCATTGTAAAACTGACAAAGAATTAGGATCTCAAAAATATCTAACTAGCTAGCTGCTGTAGTAAACAGAATAAGAAGCCCATCGAAAAGCTGATTTAGCTGGCATGCAAATATTTTTATTCATTGAAGCTACAAACTAGCTTTCTGGCAAAACCTTGTTCACTGCTCTGCTACTTTAAGGAGCTAGTGTACTGCCTGGAATCGGCAGTAACTTTCAGAAGTAGTCCACTATCCCTTCTTATATATGAAGACGTTTCTTCTTTTCTGTTTCGGTAATTAGAAGATCTTCTACCTGACAGTAGCAGGTGTGATGTGTGGAACAGCACTGCACATGGAGGCTGACATAGTCGGTTCCATTTCTCCCTGTACGTCATCAGCATTATGACCTCACTGACTGTGACATTAGCAGTAACAAAGAAGAGCCAGTCTCCTGCTGCTTGATTGGTAATGGGACGCATGTTACCCGTCTGGCAGCAGGGCTTGTGATGTATCAGTGACTGAGGTCACATGCTGATGATGTGGGAGGAACAGAACTAGATATGTCAGCTTCCAGGTAAAGCACTGCTTTCCTCATTACACAGAATATTATAAGGTAGAAAACCATCTAATGAGTACATAGAAAAAAAGCTCTTCAGAAATAAACAGTAATAAGGGACTACTTGTAAAAAAAAAAAAAAAATGACTAAAATGTTATGCCCGCTATTTTCTGGTGCTGCTAGCTCTGTAAAGACTTCACCTCATTATTTATTACTGAGTAAATTTGCAAGGAAACCTGATCTTTCCTTAGAGCTCATCTGCCTGACAACTAATTTCCCAGTTGAAGTTTTAATCCTTTGTGATGAAATAGTCTTATGAAGAGAATAACTGGTGTCACAAGCAGAGTACTATGACTTCAGGTGAAGAATAAGCAATAGGAGCTGATGAACGCTTAATGAACAAAGATCCTGTTTTCATGCAGATTAGCTCAGTAACAAATAATGGGTAGAAGAATTACAGAATTAATATGAAATGTAAGCTGAATTGTGTCCAAATATTATGTTTTTCAAAGTTCTACTGGATATGTCGGTGTCTCTTTTAAAACATGCCATGGATGTCCTGGCATTCAACTCTTTGAATAAGAAAATACGAATAGCTCTGTTGTGCTACTCGAGAGCAAAAGGGATTCTGAAAAAAGTTGCCTTCAGGTTTTGTTTTTATTGGCAGAAATGTCTGTGATGTTTATGTATATATTTTTTTTTTTTTAAGAATATGACTTGTTTTATTCAAAGACAGTGTATCCGTGTATGGTCTGCCAGGGCAGCAACTAAACACAGCTATTTCTGTAAGGTCTCATTTGTATCCTGGCACAGCATTTACAAAAAGCACATTATATTGAGCAATGTTGATACAATGGTGCCATTGTAAATACACTAGTCATTGGATTCAAATAAAGCATTCCTGTGCCAGTCCATAGTCACTTTTCATTGTGTTTTATGAAGTGTCTAAAAGAAAAACAAAACTGTTTTTGAAGTGAGGAACAGAGTACATTTAGCAGGCAAATAGCCAGCCCAGGATGCAGAGAGTTTTACAAAATATAACCAGTGTGATACAGTGACAGTTCGTTCAGCATTCACATGAGGCTTCTAATTATGGTAAGTTATACAGCTCATTAAAGCAACAAATTAAGTGTTAAATATAGCTGCTTGCAGTTGCACATTATTTTGTTAGTTGGCACAGATTTTTCATTATAGATTTTTTTTTTTTTTTAGCAAAAATCTATTTCTGAAAGGCTGAAATTTGTAATTGGTATCTTTTCAGATTCTTCAGATATTTAAAAACATGCTTTTACAACTATTTTTGAAATTAATGACTAAAGTCATTAAAAATGGCCGCCATTAGCAATATTTAAAAAAATAATTTCCATGAAGGTACCTCTTGAGTGTAAATACTGGGTTTAAAATGTGGATGCATTATGATGCGATAGTAAAATTGCAAGGCACATCTCCAAGATGTTTAATTTTTACATAGTAGGAGTAATAACTTTTCAGAACTATAAAATCACATATCTCAGTTCCGGACTGAAAGAAAATAAAAATTGGTATAGTGATATTTTTGCCAAAAATACATAAATTAAAAAAAAAAAGACATGATGGCTAATGCATACTGCTGCTTTAATTTGAGTTATAAAACAGCAAGGAAAATCCTGAAACCTCATTGGCTGAGCAACATTACCTGACAATACATTAAAAAGCTTACGTTGTATGGTCGGGTACCAGATCTCATTATGAAGACATAAAAAGCCTCATTGTCTACAAAATAGTGGACTTCTTTCTGTATATAATTTTGCCATTCATACTGTATTTAAACAATTTAAAAAAAAAAACATTAAATGTTTTACTTTACATATAATACAAAAGAGCAGGGAGGCATTTTATAACCACTATAAGTCACTTCAGGGTGTGCATTAAAGAATTTGAATGCACTTCTCAGGGCATAAGGACACTCTGCCTTTAGCCTAATTCATTACAATACTTCAAGGAATATAGTACACTCAGAAGTTGCAAAAACATAGTTGTGCAGAGTGTCACAAATGCACTCAGCAGGTCAGGCCCTCTGCTCCCAGAGTGCCAACCTCCGAGCACAGTAATGTGAACAGGTAACAGACAGGGTAACCCTCCTGTCTGCTTGTGGGTCCGAATCACCTTTAGTCTCAAGGTTTGGGGAGATTCAAACTGTGAACCTTATGCTAGCATACCCAAATGTACAGGCTCAGATAATATTCTCTTCGGGGGATGCAATATATCTTTTGCCTAAGAGCACCTAATCAGGTATCCAAAATGAACCCTGAAAACTCTATAAAAGACCTTAGGTATATTCTTACCTTCTCCCAGTTTAGTAACACCATCAAGCTTTTGAACCGTTGTCAGACTTAACTGTCTATATGTCACATGCAAAAAGGACTGGCAGATGCCCAGGCAGTCTTTTAAATAATATATTTACTAAAAATGGATAAAAATATGTATAATGTAAACACAGAACACTATATCCAAGAGCATGCAATCACTTAAAAGAAAACAAGGAAAAGTACAAAACAAAAGCTCCTACCACAATACATTTAGACATTTTCTATCTAATATATTACCTCTATAGTGCTTATAGTTATATCAGACCGCTGTGTCTGTCTAGAGTCCCAAGATGTTATGTCATTAAACAGTTCAGACACAGTATAGTTTAAACTGTCTCTCCACACCCTTTTTATGAGTTATCTAGCTCCTCCTTTTAGAATATAAAAAAAAAAAAATGAAACGGTATGTCCTAGCAGGAGGTATATTAAATAAGGTGACATCAGCAAAAACTCATTTCCCAAATTATGACCGTTTTTAATCAAGCCTTTCCTTTGAACTAGTGGCTAATTCCTGTTTTCCCAAGGAACATCAAAGGTTTTACAACTCTGCAGTTTGTCATCTAGATGCAAACATAGCCAACAGGAATCAGCTATGTTATGGCCTGTCCTGTAATAAAATGCATATTTAGCTTCCCAATTTCAGAGGCAGGAGGTCATAAAAGGCCATAACATGCAGTTTCTCAAGGAAGTTAATTACATTACAGAGATCTCCTGGTCAATTATATATCCTGTAGTTTTCACTGAAACCTGGGGCATCCGTGGAGCACACTCACATGCTATATTTTTATATTACAAATATCATACAGCAATCCTAACCAGCTGGCCAAGCGTCACAGTCCTCCCCACCTAGACTGAATTTGGGGGCTCTATCCCTGCATAGGATGAGCTTCTTAAGTCAGTTCACTCCTCATACAGACACGATAAGCCATCTGCATTCTAATTGGTTGCTCCAGCCCTATGTAAGATTGTCATGTCATGTCATACCCTTGCAAGGCAAGACTCCACCTTAATAGTCTACCATTAGTTTTTCCCATTTGGGTCAGCCAAACCAGGGAGTTGTGGTCAGTTTGTACCTCAAAATGCTGCTTATATAAGTATGGTTATAACTTCTTTAGGGCCCACACTATGGCAAGACACTCTTTTTCCACAGTAGACTAAGCCTGCTCCCTGGAAAGTAACTTTTTACTCAGGTACGCTACAGGGTGATCTTTCCCTTGGCTGGATGTCTGACTTCGTACTTCCCCAATACCCACATCTGAGGCGTCAGCCTGGACTATAAAGGGTCTGCTATAGTCAGAACTTGTCAAAACAGTAGCACTGCACAGTGCCTCCTTCAGTCTGGTAAAGGCTTTTTCATAGGCTGGTTCCCAGGTAATTTTCTTAGGCAACTTTTTCTTTACCAGGTCAGATAGAGGAGCTGCCAGGGCACTGTAATTGGGTACAAATTTCCTATAGTAGCCTGCTGTCCCTACAAAACTCCTGACCTGCTTCTGTGTTTCTGGTCTGGGCCATGCCTTGATCACCTCTATTTTTACTTGGTTAGGACAGAGCTGTTCCTGGCCTACAGCATGCCCAATGTATGCCACTTCAGCCATGGCCACCTGGTACTTCTCAGCTTTGACAGTGAGCCCGGAACTCTGTATCCTGCCCAGCACTTCCCTAAGGTGGGACAGGTGTTCCTGCCAGCTGGCACTAAAGATGACAATGTCATCTAGGTATGCCACACTGTACTCCTCAGCACTATTCACCTGGTTCACTAACCTTTGGAAAGTGGCGGGGGCGTTCTTCTCTCTGAAAGGCATTACTTTAAATTCAAATAAGCCTATCGGAGTGATGAAGGCCGACTTCTCCCTAGCTCTGTCAGTTAACTCTACCTGCCAGTACCCCTTTGTCAGGTCAGTAGTCATAAGGTATGTCACCCCTCCCAACTTGTCCAGGAGTTCGTCCGTCCGGGGCATCGTGTGGGCATGACTTTGTGACTGCATTCAGTCCATGCAGAAATTAGTAGAGCCATCTGGCTTGGGCACAAGGACTACAGGTGAGGCCCAGGAGCTGTGGGATCTCTAGATTACCCCTAAATCCAGCATTTCCTCCTCCTCCTCCCTCCTAATGTCCTTTGGACAGCTTCTGACTCCCGATAGGCTGTCCGCTGTATGGGCGTCTGTGCCCCTGTCTCTACATCATGCGTCGCTAAGGAGGTTAGTCCATGCTTGGAGCTAAACAGTGGGGCAAAGTCTGCTAAAACCTCCCTTACTTCCTGGATCTTGTCCAGGGCCAGCTGGGGTGACAATTTAACTGCCTCCATAGAGGACTCCCACTTGCTTTCTTCCAGCAAGTCCAGAAGAGGGTCTCTGTCCATCCCTTCCCCAGGACTACATACTGCAAACACCATGTCTGCTCTATTAGCATATGGCTTCATCATGTTGACATGGTACATTCTTTCTGTATGTCTTCTGTCAGGTAATTCTATGATATAGTTCACGTCATTTACCTTTCTAACTACTTTGCATGGTCCTGCCCACTCAGCCTGCAGCTTGTCTTTCCAGACCAGAATAAGGACCATGACTTCCTGACACCCATGTACAAGCGAGCTCTAGCTCAGCAGTCATACCACACTTTTTGTTTCTGTTGGGCAGCTGTCAAGTTGCTCTGGGCTGTTCCCATAAGCTCCTTCAGCCTTTCCCTAAACCTAAAGACATAATCTCCTATGGGAGTTCCCAGGGTGGCATGCTTGCCTTCCCAGCCCTCCCAGATCACATCTAGGGGCCCACGTACCTGGCGTCCATATAAGCGCTTGAAGGGGGAGGCACCTTCCTATATGCAAACAGGTGGGGAAGGTATTTCTCCCAGTCCCTCCCATGCTGTTCAGCAAAGGCTTGAAGCATTGACTTCAGGGTACCATTAAATCTTTCCACAAGCCCATTGGCTTGTGGGTGATAAGGTGTTGTGCATCTCTACACCACCCCACACTTCTCCCACAAACATTTCATCAGGTCCAACGTGAAGGAACTCCATCGATCAGTGATAACCTCCTGTGGAAACCCAACATGGGAGAAAATCCCAGGTAAGGCATATGCCACTTTCTGCCCTCAGGATAGGGTGATTATCTCTGGATACCAGGTGGCATAATCCACCACAGTCAGGATGAACCTCTTCCCGGAGGAGCTGAGGGTATTTAAAGGCCCCACAATATCCATCCCAACCCTTTGGAGTGGTTTCTCCACTATGGGCAATGGAATTAGGGTGGCTTGGGTTTTCTTACCCGCCTTCCCTGTTTCTTGGCACCGGTGACAAGATCTGCAATACTCCATCACCTGCTGGGTGAAGTTGGGTCAATAGAAATTCTGGGCCAACCGCTGCATAGTGTGCATGATTCCCAGATGATCATGCAAGGGAATATCATGTGCAAACTTTTGCAACTGCTCACGATACCCCTGGGGAATGACAAGCTGCCTGCCTATCACCCCCTCCCTCTGTCTTCACATACTGAGTATACATCAGTCCATTCTCCCAATAAACCTGTTTACCGTCACCTCCCTGTGCTCCATCAGAGTCTGCCCAAGCCCTCAGCTTCTCTAGACTAGGGTCACTTTTCTGAGTAGCTGTAAATTCCTTACACATTCCCAAGGCATGGGACAGGTTCCCTTCAGTCTCTAAACTAGGGTCCCTAGCACTAGCGTCGGGGCACTCAGGATCACTGGCATCCCTAACCCACTGACAATGGGTCACCCCTCCTTCTTTGGAGTAACCCTCCATAGCTGTGTGGTTACTAGGGAAATTTCTGCCCCCTTTTCATTAGTCTCCATATCAGGAGACAGGCTGGAGAATCAGCCTCCCAGTGATTTCCACACTGGCTTCTGTGGGGTCCAGGAAACTACAATTTTCCCTTCCTGCTTGGCTACGGGTAACTGCACACACCATCCCCTGGTTGAGATTGTTGCCAAGGATGACATGAACTGCTAAAGTTTTGGCTACAGCCACCTGTTGCACAGTTCCCCCTGTTTCACCCCAGTCTAGGAGAACACTAGTGAGTGGCAATGTTTTCTCCTCCCTGGTGAAGTCTTGTACAGTTACAAATTCATTGGATATAAACTGACCGGGCTCTACCAGATCCCCTTTTACCAATGTCAGGGATGCCCCTGTGTCCCTTAACCCTTGTGTCTGTACACCATTTACTGTGACTGGGTGCATGTGTTCCCTCATGTTCACAGGCATGCTTCCAGGGACACACAAACAACCCACTTCTTTCCTAGCCCCATGTTGTGTATTGCTCGTCCTTGTGGGACACTCTGGCAATATGCCCAGTTTCTTTACAAACTCAACATTTGTTTTTTTTCTCAGAAGAATCTTTTCTTTGAAACCTGGGGCTAACTGGTTTCGGTGGAGGCAGTGAGGGTTTTAGCTGCCCTGAAGGCACACTTTTCCCTTTATGCACTGCCATGCCCATCCCATTCACTCTCAGAGCAGGTCTGCTCTTGGCATAGTGGTCCAAGAGTTCCGCAGCCCCTTGCACTGTTTTAGGATCTCTGTCCTCCAGCCAGGTTTTCAGCTCTGCTGGGCATGCCCAGAAAAACTGTTCTAACAAAATAGCATTTTCAATTTTATCTACAGAGTTTGCTTCAATTCCCTCCCACCAACGTTTTAAGCATTGACATTGTTTCGTGGCTAGCTCCTCATAGCTCAAGTCAGGGCTTCCCCTGAGCTTACAGACTTTAGCTCTGCATGCTTCTGCAGTTAAATCAAACTTTTTTAAAAGTGCAGTAATCATTACTGTCCTCATTGTCCATTTGACCCAATGCATCCCGAGCTTTCCCAGTAAGTATCGGGGATAGCTGGAAGCTCCAGGACCTTCCAGAAATATTTGCCTGAATACAAACTTTCTCAAAGGAATTTAAAAAGGCATCCATATCCTCCTCCTATTTAAATTCAGCTATCAATTTGGAATTCAATTTGTAACCCAGTCCTGAAGTTCCCAGTTAAACCCAAGCCACTTGCGTGCTCTGGTGCTGGTGGTTGGAGTCGTAGCTTCTCCAGTTCATGTTGCCTCTAGTGCTCTCGCTCCTCTTAGTCCACCTCTCACTGTTCACACTCCCTCTTCTCCTCTGCAGCTCATTTCTCTCGCTCCACTTCTCCCTGTTCTCGCTCCGCTTCTTGCCGTTCTCGCTCTGCCTCTTGCCATTCTCATTCAGCCTCCCTCTGAAACTCCAGCTCCATTCTGCACAACTCAATCTGCATCCTGATTGCTCCTGGCTCCAGAATGCTGGTGACCTTCCCCTGCTGCTGTGGCCCTTGGCTTGCACTGGCCCTGCTATCCTCCACACCAGATCTTGACACTGCACTGGCCGCTGGCCTCTCCATGCCCAAGGTTTGGTCCTTTATAGTCACAATCTGTGACTTGATGCTCTGGGCATCTGCTGCCATCAAGGCATCCATAAGGTTCTGCTTGGTGGTGCTCACCTTGTGCAGGACTCCTCTGACCTGGCACAATTGCCTCAAGTAGTCTGCAGTGTACCTGCTGTAGTTGGAAGCCATCTTCTTCCCTAACTATGGCTACTCTAACTTGCACTTTAGAAAAAAAAAATGAAATGAGTAGGAACTTGACTGTAAGCCAAATGATGTAGTTCTGTTTCCTTTTTAAAAATATATCACTGCCTTATTTTGCAAGTGAGCTGTACAGTATCAAGCTGACACACTGAACAGTTAAAGCTTGTGTTACCAATTTTATCACACTGCTGCTAACCAACTCTGTCACAAATGTGCTCAGGAGGTCAGGCCCTCTGCTCCCAGAGTGCCAAACTCCGAGTGCAGTAATGTGAACAGGTAACAGACAGGGTAACCGTCCTGTCTGCTTGTGGGTCCGAATCACCTTTAGTCTCAAGTTCTGGGGGGATTCAAACTGTGAACCTTATGCTAGCATACCCAAATGTATAGGCTTAGATAATATTCTCTTCAGGGGATGCAATATATCTTTCGCCTAAGGGCACCTAACCAGGTATCCAAAATGAACCCTTAAAACTCTATAAAAGACCTTAGGTATATTCTTACCTTTTCCCAGTTTAGTAACACCATCAAGCTTTTGAACAGTTGTCAGACTTAACCATCTATACGTCACATGCAAAAAAGGACTGGCAGATGCCCAGGCAGTCTTTTAAATAATATATTTACTAAAACTGGATACAAATGTGTAAAATGTAAACACAGAACACTATATCCAAGAGCATACAATCATTTAAAAGAAAATAAGGAAAAGCACAACACAAAAACTCCAACCACAATACATTTAGACTTTTTCTATCTAATGTATTACCTCTTTAGTGCTTATAGTTAGATCAGACAGCTGTCTCTCTAGAGTCCCAAGATGGTATGTCACTAAACAGTTCAGAAGCAGTACAGTTTAAACTGTCTCTCTCCACACCCCTTCTGTGAGTCATCTAGCTCCTCCTTTTAGAATATAAAAAAAATACAAACAGGATGTCCTGTCAGGAGGTATATTAAATAAGGTGACATCAGCAAAAACTCATTTCCCAAATTATGACAGTTTTTAATCAAGCCTTTCCTTTGAACCGGTGGCTAATTCCTGTTTTCCCAAGGAACATCAAAGGTTTTTACAGCTCTGCAGTTTGTCACCTAGATGCAAATATATCCAACAGGAATCGGCTAAGTTATGCCCTGTCCTGTAATAAAATGCATATTTAGCTTCCCAACTTCAGAGGCAGGAGGTCATGAAAAGGCCATAAAATGCAATTTCTCAAGGAAGTCAATTACATTACTCAGATCTCCTGGTCAATTATATATCCTGTAGTTTTCACTGAAACCTGGTGGGGAGGGGGCACCCATGGAGCACAGACTCACATAATCGCATACTCTATTTTTATATTACAAATATCATGCAGCAATCATAACCAGCTGGCCAAGTGTCACACAGAGTATTTTGATGTGTGTGTGTGTGTGTGTGTGTGTGTGTGTGTGTGTGTAATCCTAGTGTGTCCTTCCCTTGTCTGTTATTGGGAGTTTTTTTTTTCTAAATTAGCCTGTTAGTTTTATGGCCCCAGGGGATCTCCATCTCAGCATGGTGTATTGCTCTTCTTGTTCCTACAATGCCTCCTGTCTCATGTGACTGTGATAACGTCAGGACCATGGATTCAGAAAGCACTGCTTTATGGTCAGTTTACAACAGGAGAGCTGTGTAACTTTCCTTATGCAGTGAGCACTAATGGACATTTACAGTTTAGCAAATACTTGAGGGCTAACTGAGTGGATAATTCTGTAAGAAAACAGCTGGTTTTTATTAATTTATAGCAGTGATGATCTGAGGTGATCTCTGTGCATTTTATGGCTGGTGTAGTTTGATGAAATTAAAGTTTTAAAAGTAAAACACCGACACCCAAATAGAAAACAAAAATACTGAATTAGAGCTATTTAGTGGAGACCAGAGCATCAGGCTCCTGTCTCTAGCACTTGCTGAATTAGTGGTCCTGAACACATTACTGTCACATGGGACAGGATGTATTATAGGAAACAAGTAGAGCTATAAACCTTGCAGAGATGAAGATCCCCAGGGCCATAAAACTACTATATAACTTAGCAATCTAATTTAGAAAAACTTTTAATAGCAAACAAAGGGAAGACACACTAGGACTACACACAGACAAACACTCCATAACATATGTTTTTGCAAATTTTGACTGTACTACTACTTTCATAAAATGGCATGAAACAAACTAGAAATTGAATTAACTGAGAGACGTCACCTGACCATTCAATGCATTAAATCTTTATAAATGTATGTTTGGGTGCCGAGCTTCATTTTCCTGCCTCCCCCACCAAAAAAAATAAAATTACTTGAGGCCATTTTATAAGTGTAATTAGCCACTCCAGGGTGTGCATCATAGGATTGTAATGCATTTATTGCCTCATGACTTACTACGTCCCTGGCGAGTGCATTAAATATAGAATAATGCATGGGGTGGTGTGTTTAATGAGATTTTTCACACACCCAAAGGTGTTGGATGCCACATAAACATCCAGCACTGAGGAGTGTGTGTGTAAATTCTTGAGTTAAACACCCCACCATATGTTTTATTTTATATAATTGCTGGGGAGCGTTTTCTCACCACAGCAGTTATATAAAATAAAACAGCCGTGGTTCAGTCTGGCTGTGAAGCACTGTCCACGGTCTGCAGCTGAGTGGCTGCTGAAACCTTTTTTCTTTTCTTTTTAAAATGTTTATCTGGGGTCCAAGGAAGGACTTGAGTTTTGAACTGCTGAGAGTGGAGGCAATTTTTTTTTTTTTTTTTATTAAACACTTACCCGCCAAGTGGTGACAGTAGCGGCCAAGTATCTGGTGCGTAGGGACAGTGGTGGTAGGCACGCATGGATCGAGGGAAACATGGCGCATGTTCACCATTATAATCTGGTTTCCCTATGGGAGAAAACACTCCCCAGTTATTTTAATCCTATAATGCACACCCTGTTGTTCCTATTGTTTACTTTTACAATGGCTTGGGAGATCCAAGCAAGCTGGCAAGTGGGATTGTCCCAGTACTGCTGCACACCTCAGCTCTTGATCACCAAATCACTGTTTTGTTTTTAATCAATTTTGAATGCCATTTTAGAAATGCATTACGGTGGCACCCACGTAAATGAATACCTAATGCCAGAACTTGGTAAATGTATACTTTTACTGTGAGCAGATTCATTTGTATCTTTTTGGTATAGGGTAGCCCTCTTAAAAGAATGCCTGATAATGAAATAAGCCTGTTTAAATAATAACAGCATTATGACCAGAAAGGTAGGAATTATAGAGAAGTTACAAGCGAGATAAGTTACTAGAGCTTTTTAACTGCTCGCCATTTTTACCGGTGGTTGTAACCATGTATACAGTGCTCTTCCACATTATCTATCTAGGTGGCTCTTGAAACTGTCCAGTGTTTTACTTAATACTACTGAATCTGGAAGTGAATTCTAGATGCCTACTACCTTTTCTGTAAACCATGTTGCCCTTTCAGTCATTCTATACAGTCTCTCCTTTTAAGTTGTCTGCTATTCCTCCTGCCTTCATAATCGTGCTCTTTGACTTGTAGACCCAAGTAATCCCACAGATTAGGGTTCTGGAAAGCTTTATAGGTACATGTTCTCTTGTAATCTCCTTTTTTCCAGGCTGTACATATCCAGTTTAGTCTTTTATCCTAAGCTTTGCCTCTCATTCCTCCTACCATTCTTGTTGCCTGTCTCTGGATGCCCTCAAATAGTTTAATGACTTTTATATACTGTAGTGCCCAGAACTGACTGCAGTACTACTTATGAGATCTCACCAGTGGTCTATAAAGAAGCAGAATCTCCTGGTCCCAGGCAGTTGTTTCTGTGTTGCCCAAGCCCAGAAAGGACCCTACCTGTTGCTCTTCCTATCAACCCATCTCCATTTTAAATACTAACTATAAATTGTTAATGTCCATACTTGCCCGTAGATTACAATTGGTACTACCTAATCTGATACATCTTGATCAGACAGCTTTTGTTCCAGGACACCAGGCACAAAATAATCTCGGACACACCGTTCATATCATTCACTCCCTCCACTCCTCTAAGCAACCTGCCCTTTGACTTAGTTTAGATGCAGAAAAGGCCTTTGATAAGGTCTCATGGGCCTTTCTGCAGGTGGGCCTTTCTGGGTTTGGGTTCCCAGAATTGTTTATCCAGTTTTTAATTAAGGTGTATAGGAACCCAATGGGATTTATTAGGGCTAATGGACATGTTTCTCCACACTTTAGTTTGGGGATGAGTACACATCAGGGATGCTCTCTATCCCCATTGTTATTTGCTTTATATGTAGAGCCTTTGGCACAGGGCATTTGAGAAAATCCCTTCATTTCTGAGGTTTATCTGGGGGGAACCCAATATAAAATCACACTGTATGCAGACGATATCTTACTATACCTTACCAATCCAGAGATTTCCCTTCCGGCAGTATTTGAACATATTTTTCAGTTTTCCCTTTTATTGGGCTACACCCTTAATACATCTAAAATTGAGGTTCTGAATTTCAATTATGAAGTCCCCCTAAATCTCAGGAAGACCTTTCCTATGAGGTGGGATCTTCCAACTTTGAAATACTTGGGGATTCACTTAGCATCCCAAATGACCCAGCTTTTTTTGTTAAACTATACCCACTAAATAACCCAATTAAAATATGACATACAAAGATGGGAACTGCTGCCGCTTTCTCTCCACGCTCTGATTCAGGCCCTCAAGATGAACGCCTTACCTAGGCTTTATTTATTTCAGTGTGTTCTCTGTATAGGCCCACAAAAAGAGTTGGAGGCATGACAATCCTTGTTTCTGAGATATGTGTAACACTCAAAAAGATCCAGAATCAGTAAACAGATTCTCTGTCTTCCAAAAGCCCTGGGATGACTGGTTGTCCCATACCTACCAGGCTACTGGGTGGCAGCCCAAGTTAAAGTAACATTATTGCTGGGGCACTCTGGTTACACTTCCCATTGGAAAACTCTTGACCTTGCTGTGTGTCTCTCCCTTCCCCTCCCCCTTTCGTTGGCACAATGCCTTTCCCCTTTGCTTCATCCTGATTGGGCCAGGTCTCCATATTCTGGCACGGAGGCAGTCCTAGAGGGTTGTAAAAGGGGGTTTAATGGAATTTCTCAGGTCCATTTGTGGAAATATCAATGGTGGATAGTGAACCCTTATTCTCACCCGGCGAGTTCTGATACTTGGTGGACAACCCAGGCAGCTAGGGGAATTTATACCCCTTGCAGCTGATGCAGGGGGATATTGTTGTCCCATTTTAATTTGTGCAGACTAAGTATGGGTGGCTTCCTGGGGATTATTTAAGATATTACAAACTCATGGATTACATTAATACTCATATAAGAACATTTACCTGGAAGACAGAAGCGTTCATGCCGGGCCCTCTGTTCAATGCAATCTAAAGATGAAGGCTGGGAGAAAGGGCAGTTTCTTTGCTGTATGCCAATTATGTTAAGACTCTATGCAAACAACCAATAAAGTTAAAGAAAGATGGGAGCAGGAGTTAGGACCCCATTTAGATGAAGGAACATGGTTGAAGGTTTGGAGATATACATGGCAGACCTCCTCCTCTCCAGGCTGGAAGGAGTTCCTTTGGAAGCTGTGCATTAGATACTTTCAGGTCCTGGTGGCAGTATCCAGGTGGAACCCATCCAGATCCCCCAGTTGCTGGAGGGGTTGTGGAGCTGGGTAGGCTTCCCAGGCACATCATTTTTGGTCATATCCCAGCCTTTAATCATATTGGGATACGGTTCAAAACCACTTGAAAACTATTTTTATTCTCACCTCTCCGGTAGGAACATATTTTATTAGGCATACCACCAAGGGAGGTAACTGGCAAGGAGGCAAAATATTTGTGGTGCAGCCTAACCATGGCAGCACTTTAAACAATTACAAAAAAGTGGTTGCAGTTGGACACCCCACATGTGATAGAATGGATGGATTTAGTTAACTCAAAAAGCACTTTGGAGAGAATCACTTTTCATTGCAACAAAGGCTCCCACAGTTTCAAAATGATGGACTAGATGGGAGCTCCGTAATGGTTCGGAAACCAGATGACTACTTTCCTAACAAGTTAGTGCTAAGTGGTATGTGCCCCCCCCCCCCCACCTCTGCCCTTTTGGTTCACAGATTTACTTTTTCACACTAGTGGTTATGTCTGAGCTTTGCTCCAACCCAATTCATAGAAAATATTACTAACTTTATAATTAGTTGCACAATCTGACCAAACCTTATCTTTGTCTTTAGGCTATAATCTAAGATGGGCACTACAAAACATTATATCCCTGCTGTCTGCATTTATTAAACTGTAGTGGACTTTTTTTTTTTTTTTTGGAGTAGAGTTAGATGTACTCACTTTGTTTTAAGTCTATGCTTATTGTTCTCTTAATTCACTTGTTAATGTTTTTATTATTTGTTAATCTCTCCATTACCCTAGTTCAATGTGATTAAGATATATGATTACATTATTGAATTTTTTATTTGACTTAACTGTTTTGCATCCTAAATAACTTGGATAGAAATACAATATTGACTGCTCTAAATGTTCCAAACATTTGATGCCTTGTTATATGTAGCTTTGAGCATAAAAAAAGAAGCAGAATCACTGCTTTGTTCCTGCTACTAATGATATTCTTCAAGGACATCTCATTAGGCCACACCTTTGGAACTACACCCATGTCAGCACTGGGACCACATAAAAACTTTTGCAAGTCAGGGGCCACCCATGACTACGTCATGCACCAGCGTCTATAGAAATGTGGGCGGCCCTGTCTCTCAGTTCTTTTCCCATCAGTCATACTTCTCAGGTCATTCATTATCGTGACCCCAGGTCTTTTTCTTCCTCAGTTACTCTCAGTTCCTGTCCATGGAGTTTGTGACACCACTGGGTTTTTGCTACCTAGGTTGCATGATGGTGCTCTTTTCTGTACTGAAATTTGATTTGATCTTATTTGCCCATTTTTCCCAGTCTTTCTAGGTCATGCCTTATTGTCATGATACCTTGTTCACTATCCACTGTTATCCCAATTTTGTTGTCGTCCATGAATTATTTTGAGCCATGTACCCTCCGTGCACTGTATTGATGACACATACATGTTAAACACGATGGGCCCCAGTACTGAGCCCTATGGCACTTTGCTCATCACTTGAGCCCAGCCAGAAGCACGTCTTTCTATTGTAGAAAAAGTCTAAAAAATCCCATTGTCATTGTGGGACCGGGCACGAGCACACTCTTCCCACTCCTGAGATTCCCTTAATCACTCAATGGCCATCAAGCGCTTAGCTTTGGTCAAGCCTGTGTTGGTCAAAGGGCCAGGCTGCTAGCTCCATGGTAACCCCATCAGCCTTGTTGGCCGTAACACAGGCTGACCAGTCAGTTGAGATATTTCTTGATCTGGTTGACCCATTGTCTGAAGAGATTGAGGACAACTCAGTCTCCAGGAATCCAGTCCTTTGACCCTCTCCCAAGAGGATCGGGAGCAGCTGGTGGACCTGGCTATCTCTTCCCATGAGTTGCTGCCTTCTCGGGTCCCATGGCAGCAGCCAGGCTGTTGTTTATTTAGGTATAATCATTGAGCTTACGCTAATTCACAATGGTGACCTTATTACACAAGTACAAATATACAAATACTTAAACATTATTACAATACAATTTCAAGCAATTGATCATTCGTTTCCACACTAGCCTCAAATATACAACAGAGTAATAAATTACCACAGTCAGTTAAAACATTTACATGGCTGAATATTAGAAAGCAGGTGATTCTTTAAAGCAGAGACTGTCAAGGGTTTAGAATAAGGATCCCTAAAATGAGAGGGGAGTTTATTCCAGAGTTTCGGGACCATGATAATAAAACTATGTGAGGACCTTTTAGTGAAATGTTTAGGTACTACTAACTGGGAAAAGTGGGGATTTCTCAGGGAAGGATCAATTTTTCTGAAAGTCAATCTGTCCCATAAGTACTTTGGAATTTGTCCTAAACCAGACTTGTATGTAGATAGACTTGCATGTATATTTCTTCTAGCAGTCAGGGAGACCCAACCTAAGGAATGGTATAGATGGCAATGATGTGTAGTTGTAGAGCAATTCAAAATTAATCTGGCCAGTTTATTATAAAGACTATCTAATTTATGTAGTCTATCTAAAGAAGCATTGCCATATAGTATGTCGCCATTATCAATTAGGCAGTGTCAGTGGCTCAGCAGGTAGCACACTCATCTCTGAGGCCGGGAGATCAGAAAGCTGTGGATTCAAGCCCCACACCAGGCACTTGGGTTAATATCCCAATACTGACACTGCAGTGCAGCATGAGGGGGGTGCTGCACTCTGAGGTGCCATCTTTCGGATGAGATGTTAAACCGAGGTTCCATCTGCTTGTTCTGGTGGTAGTTCAGGTGGATGTTAAGGATCCCATGGCACTTCTCGAAAAGAGTAGTGGATTTCCCCGGTGCCCTGGCCAAATTTCCCCTCATTCACTAAAATACCACCAACAGCTTAATCTGGTTCAAAGTCAATTGGCATTCATCTGTATCCTCTGACTTCATGGCTGAAAATAGGCAGAATTTGTCTAGTGCACTTACCTGGTCAACAAAAACTAAATAAAATAAAAATTAGCGGTAAAATCTGGGCTTGAATTATATTTTTCATAATAGCATCAAGACATTTTCTATTTCTATATAAACAAATGCACCCTCCTGCCCACCTGTCCAACCAACCCATCGACATGTTCATTCCCCATGCGTACCTAGCTGATCCAGCCAATAGCCCAAATATTTTAACCGATTCCAAATATGTACCAGATAGATCCAAACTCTTTAGTGTAGCATCTGATTTTATTTTAGATGGTGGTCCAAATAGTAATGTTTTTGTTTTAGATGTATTTAACTTTAGCTTCAACTGACAATTTTGTACGGACTCAAATCTGGCCTGTAATATGGACTGGGTCTCCCCGAGTGAGCTATGTGAGTAGTACAGAATTGCATGATCCATGTAGAGATGATAGTTCACCCCCTCTATGCTCTTACCAATGTCTTTTAAGTAAATCAGGAAAAAGAGTGGCCCCAACACAGAGCCCTAGGGCACTCCCCTCTCCACTTTCAAGGCCAGTGAGTCCAAACCATTAACTCTGGTGAATTGTTGTTGATTACTCAGGTATGAGCAGAACCAGACCAGAGCAGACCTGCTCATCCCCATTTCGGATAACTGATGCAGTGAGGACTGGTGGTCAACCGTGTGGAAGGCCTTGGACAAGTCTATCCATACAGCTCCCATGTATTTCTGTTGGTCATTTGCTCTGGCTATGTCGTCCAAGACCCTCGACACAGAGACCACCATGCCATGTTCCTTGCGAAAGCCAGACTGGAACTCATCAAAGAGATTCTGCCCATTCAAGTAGGCAACCATCTGTTCCACCAATATGCGTTCCAAAATCTTACTAGCAATTGGGAGGAGAGATATTGGTCTATAAATGTAAAGTAGACCAGGGCTGCCACCCTTGAAAATAGGGACAACCCTGGCATACTTCCAAGCTTGAGGGAATATACCAAGAGCCACAGATTGGATGAACAGGTGGGCCAAGGAACGGGCTATAATTAAAGCAAAAAATGTCAACATTTTGGCAGAAAGGCCATCAGAACCACTACCTCCATTATTCTTTAGACCCAGCAATTTATCCACTATGACATGATATTCAGTTTCTTTGAAAGAAAAATGGTAAATTACTGCCCTGGTTAGGGGTATCTGGAATGAACAGGGGGTTAACAGGTTCATGTTCTTTACACAACCCCTCACCCACCTCTCTTCACCGTCAACAATCAAGTCATCAGTCGAGATCACAGTGCAGGGAATCCTCGCACTCCCACTTTTAGCCTGGAAGCACCATAGGTGCTCCTCTTCCTCCTTGTCTTAGGATGAGGAGAGGCTCCATCGCAGGCTATGTTAGCACTATAAGGAGCTGATGTGTCAACAATGGGTTTTCCGGCAGAGCAGGCCCCTTCTCCTGACCCCCACACTTCTCTGATCACCCCTGGTATCTCTGGCACTGGCTTCTCCCATGATTAGAGTGGAACAGCTGCCCAGGCAGTCATTGCAGGGAGCCCCTATCAAGGCTTCCTGTCCATCCGCCAGCTTGCCAGGCTGAACTGTCGGTAGAAATTACGCAATTGGATGAGTCCAGGCTAGTGCATGGTAAAAAACAGCCAATGGCAGTCTTTGAGGAGCCTTCAGACTCTTGATAGGTCCTCTATGCAATCCTCAAGGACCCCAGGTTTCGACTGTGAATCGGCCAAAGAATTGACCACCAACCACAGGCCGGTATCCTTCACGGCTATGCTCCAGTTGATCTCTGAATCAATGGAGATCCCCTTAGAACCAGTCCATAAGCAGGTTAAGTACCCCCCAATGGGAATACTGAACAGGGATGATTCACTGGGGGTCACCTTCCCGGTAGTAGAGGCTATCCTGGGGCCTGCGCTGGTGCTCTGTCAGCATCCGGCCTCCTGCACAGTGCACTCTGCTCATGTCGTCTGCAAGTATGTGGTCCTGACTGGTTCCTTGTCCAGTTTCTCGAACCACCACTTAGCTAAGGGGTTGGTGATCAACTCCACTTTCCACAAGACTGGCAATGTGGGGGATGTAGATAAGCTCCCTTATTGTGTACATAGTCCTACATTGTTAGAAACAATCAATAAATGTATTTGTAATTGTATTGCCATTTCACTTGTATAAGCGCAATGTCCTTAGTATCATATTTAGACTGTTGTATTTGTATTGCCTCATCCTGTTGCATCCTTCCAGGACTACCTCATAAATGAGTCCACTCAATTGTGTTATTCCTGGAAAAATAAAAATTGAACTGAACAAGTCCCCCGGCCCCCCAACAAGGAGTCTAAGAAGCCAGACCACACTGTGAAAAGTGTACGCCGCATCCTCCTTGGGTCTCTGAGCAAGTTATGCCTTGATGATGGCCAGCTTTGGTCACTCCCTGATGGGGGTCCTTGACCATGCCCTCCCTCACCTTTTCTATGGATTTGCAGTTGGCATTAAGGTGGTAAGAAAACAGGGTCAAGCACTGGCCAAACACCAGCTTCAGGCGGCTTTGGACATTGGTGACTCATTCTCCTGGTCCACAGTGGCAGCCGTCACAATATGTCGTAGCACCTGGCTGTGCATTTCCACCCTTATGGTGGACACCCAGCACAAACTGGCCAATGTCCCATTCTTGGGCACTGACTTTTTTGGCCCTGGGGTGGATGGGCACCTTACCAGGATTTTAAAGTCCATTGCCACCCTCAATTCTGTGAAGTTCTCACAGAAAGACCAGTCAGGAAAGCAGCTTAAGAAGAAATCCTTTCAGGTTTGGCCCTTTCTGTCACAGCAGCCCCAGCTGGGGCAATCACAAGTCTAGAAGCCTAAGACTAAATTCACCAACCAGGGCTCCTAGAAGACTGGGGGGGGTAGGGGCAGTGGTGCCCCTCCAGCAGATGGAGCCAGTGCCCCCTCCAAGGCTGCCCAGTGATGGGTTAGGGGGTTTCTACCTCCCTCCCATCCATCCAGACCCTGCCTCAGCTTCCTGTGGGGGGTCGGTTTATTTCTGGTACAACTGGTCTACCATCACTTTGGGCAAATGGGTACTAAAAGTGGTGGGTGGCGGGTTGCCTCTTGACTTCAAGGCTCTCCCACCATACCGACCCCACACTCCATAGGAGTTTGTGGTGTCACAGGACACGCTGTCCACCCTAAGGGAAGATATCGCTCAGCTGCTGGAGAAAGGAGCCATAGCCTGTGTCCCAGACACCATTTCATATCCAAGTACTTCCTGGTCCCAAAACAGATGGGAGGGGGCTGGTGCCCCATATTGGATGTTGATGATCTCAATCAGTTCCTGAAGAAGTGCAAGTTCTGGATGGTCACTCTAAGCCCAATCATTCCATCCATGGAGCAGGGCATGTGGTTCTGTTCTCTGAACTTCCAGGATGCCTTCTTCCACATTCCAGTCCATCTATCCCACTTGTGGTACCTCCAGTTCCATGCAGAGGGAGTTCTCTAGGAGTTCCAGGTCATGCCTGTTTGCCTCTCCTCGGACCCCAGGGTCTTCAAGTGTATTGCAGAGGTGGCAGCATTCCTGCAATGCTGAGGAGTCTGGGTCTATCCATATCTGGCCATCCAAGGCTGTAGTAGCGCAATCCAATGGCCTGGCCCTCTAAACCTGCTGAAAGTTGGGCCTTCTGGTCAACCTGGCCAAGTCCAAACCCAACCCCTCGTAGGTAATTCACTATCAGGGTAAAGCTAGACTCCCTCCGGGCCAAGGCCTGACTCCCTGCAGACTGGGCATCTGAAGTGTCCTACTTCGCCCCATCATTTCAGGTTGAGTGCTCATTTCCTGCCTGGGACTTCCTGCAGCTCCTAAGGTACATGGCATCCTGCAGCAGCATGACCATATGGGTGGATGCACCACCTACAGTGGGAACTGGCCTGCCTGTGTCACCTGGACCAGCTGGTCATGGTGACAAAGCTGATGAGGGTTGCCATCCAGTGGTGGCTCATCTTAGAAAATCTGGAGGTAGGAGGCCCATTCATCTGCCCAGAGCCAGCCATCACCCTGACAACTGACGCATCTCTCATGGGAGGGGGAGTGCACCTGTAGGACCAAAGAGCCCTTGGACTTTGGACCTCAGGAAATCCCATTACCACATTAACCTGCTGGAGCTCTGTGAAGTAGTACCTTACTCTGATGGAATTCACTCCATTTGTCTGGGGTCTGGTCGTACAGGTCTAGACAGACAATATCACAACTCTATAATCCTGAACAAGCAGGATGTAATGCATTTCTTTCATTTGTTTTGGGAGGTCCTCTGCACCTGGACCCTTATGCACAGTTTGGATTCTGATATCCTGATGATTCACGAGCAGGAGCCTCCAACCAGCTAGCGGTCACTCTCAGCCGGGGGGGCAATGTATCAGGAGCTGGTGAACTGCCTATTCTCCCAGCAGAGCACTCCCCAGTTGACCTGTTTGCCTCCTGGAAGAACTCCAAACTGAGACTATTTTGTGCCTACCCCCTCCCCCAACCACAGTGTGGGACACTGGTGGGGGATGCCTTCACAAGGCCTGGAACCACAGGCCTCCTTTATGCCTTCCCTCCCTTTCCCCTGATCCATAAAGTGTTGATCAGGGTGTGGAGGGACAACACATGGATGATCCTGGTAGCCCCAAACTGGTTATACCAGTTTTGGTACCCAGATCTTCTCAACATCAGCATCAGGCCTCCGTGGTAATTGCCCCTACATCCAGACCTGCTGTGCTGTCACAAAGGTAAGATCATGCATCTGAACCTTCAGTCCCTGCACCTGACGGCCTGGTTCCTGAGTGGCTAGAGTTCCAGGCTTTAGATCTCTCCGAAAATATTCTCCACCTACTGGAGGCTTCCCAGAAAGAGTCAACATGTCAGTGCTACACCTTCAAATGGAACAAATTTTCCATTTGGTGTCAGGGCAAGGAACTAGACCCTTGGCCTGCCCTTTTGCCAGCATTCTGGGTTACCTACAGTCCCTCTCTATCAGGCTTGAGGCCAACATCCCTAAGGGTGCACCTGGCAGCCATCTCTGCATACAGGATGTGGGCTGGTATGGTGAGGGTGGTGCAGGAGAAGGTGGTCAGGCATTTTTTCTTCAAAGGCCTTGACCACATGTCCCCGCTGGTGGGTGAACTACCCCCACCTTGGAACTTATTGCTGGTACTGGCACTGATCATGGGCAAACCATTCGAACCGATGCACAGGTGTGAGATGTCACACCTGTCATGAAGACCATCTTCTTGGTGGCTGTCCCCACTGCCAGAAGGATTAGAGAGCTCCAGGTGCTGTTGGTGGAGTCTCCTTATTTGGTGTTCCACAAGGAGAAAGTTATTTGCTCCCACTGGAAGTTCCTCCAGAAAGTACTGGAGTTTCACTTTAGCCAGATGATTAACCTCCTGGTGTGCTTCACCAATCCAACCTTGGAGGCAGAACATAAGCTCCATACCTTGGACCTTAGTGAGCGCACGCTTACTATAAGGAGCATATGGCTGGAGTTTGGGGACAGGTTCGCCGTCTATTTGTCACCTATGCTAAATCCACATCTGGCAGACCGGCAGCTAAGCAGACGATTGGCAGGTGGATTGTATCCTGCATCAATCTCTGCAATAGGTTAGCTAGTAGGGAGACTCCTGTAGCAGTAAAGGCTCATTCCACCAGACATACCGCTGCCTTGGTGACTGCTTCCAGAGATGTCCCTATCCAAGAGATCTGCAGGGCTGCTGCATGGAAGTCGGCACACCTTCATTTCCACATCAATCTTGAGTCACGTCTGGATGCTGTTTTGGGACCTCAGTTCTCCAATCCCTGGTCACCAAACAGGGGTGTGCACCTTGCCCCCTCCTCCTGCAGAACTGCTAGGAGTCTGCTGGAGTGTAGATAGTGCACCATATCTATGCTCCTAGAAATGAGGGTTACTCACCTATAACTGTAGTTCTAGGAGTGGTACATGGTGCACATCCACACAACCTCCCTGGCAAGTGGCACACGGATCCCTGTTTCCAGCATGCAGGATCTGATGTCATGGGACAGTGCCGAGGAGTATACCACCGGAGTGGGTGGGATGAGCTTAGCTTGAAGATGTTCTGGCTGGAATTAAAGGGAAAGGCAAACTGCCAGAGTATTGATGTGCACCATATACCACTACTAGATCTACAGTTACAGGTAAGTAACCCTCATAATTTGTTAACCAAAACTGATGATATGGTAATCACTTCCTTGCCAGTAATTAAGGGGCCTATGGTTTGATTTGTTCCCTTGATCCTGTAAATGTAATTACAGAAAGTTTTATAGTTATCCATGGATACTACTGCCAACCCTAAATTCCTCCTTGATTTTACTTTTCCTGATTTCACCCTTGTACTTCTTAATCAACCTTTTGTAAGCCTCCCAGTATATATGCTGTTACTTTTCTTTGCCCTATTGTAAGCTCTTCTTTTGTCTCTTACAATTTTTTATGGTTAATTCCCTCTGGTTGGTACATATTTTCCTTCCAGTTCTTTAATTTTACTTTTTGATCTTTCCCAGATTTCCGCTTGGTTTGAAGTACGTCAAAGGTGGCTGAAGCTTTAGTGGCTGCCAGACAGCCATCCACTAGGGCCACTAATTCTATAAAAAAAGAGGACACAGTTGCTTTGTGGGACATTTTCCACAAGTTGTCTCATGTGCCTGTCCAGAAAATCAGGTTCTCAAGTTTTTGTGGCCCTTATCTGGTGCGGGCCTACAATACTCTATTACAATGCACTTTGCTGCCTTTTTGGCCCTCATTGTACCTATTGCTGGCTGTGTGCTTACCCAGCTGAAGGTAGACTGTACATGTTTGAAGAGCATTCTGTATTTGAAGCCTCCAATCTGCAATCCTGACAGGAATTCAGATCTACATTTTGTGTTAGAGCAGTTTTCTTGACTTTTTTTGAAGCAGCTGTGACTTGTAAGCTATGCTTTCTGTCATGGACAGCATTATTTTCTGGTGTCATGCCTTCTGCTTGCCGAATTTCTGCACTGCAGGCCCTTCTGCATGTGCCTCCTTATATGCCTTTCCACAAAGCCAGGGTGTCTTTGTGTCCCAATCGGAAGTTCTCACCAAAAGTGGTGTCTGAGTTTACCCTAAATCAAACTATCCACTTGCCAGTTCATTTCCTGCGCATGCCTTTTTGAGGAAGCGCTGCTCCACACCTTAGGGGTTCATGGCATGCTTAGCCTTTATATCCACCATACGAAAGACTGCAGGAAGTCTTTGCAGCTTTTGATTTCCTTTGCCCTAGGAAAGAGAGTGTCCCTGTCTCAAACACAGTGTTTGTTCAAATTACTGTTTTGCTCTTGCATATGAGAAGCAGTGTGAGGCAAGTCCTGCAGTTGTCCGTGGTCCCTCCACTAGTGGCATGGCCACTTCAGTTGCTGTTTTCAGGGGTGTGTCTGTGGCAGACATTTGTGCACCTGCCATCTGGAGTATTGTCCACACCTTCACTTACCATTACAATCTGGACATTGCCTCAAGTAGAAGGATAAGCTTTGGCCTAGCTGTGCTTCACTGCCTCTTTCTTAGGCCTGTAGGCTCCAGCCCCCAGATCGTTGTATGGCCAGTACTGCTTGGTACTCATTCCATAGGTGTGGCCTGATGAAAGAGATAGCCTCAAAAAAAAAAAATTAGAACAGTTACGTACTTACCAAAACAGTAGATCTTCAAGAGAATCTTTCATCTCAAGCCATGCTGACCCACCTTCCGTCCCCCTTGGACTTGGTGCCTTCTTCAACTCTTGGTATTTTGTCTGTCCCTTTCTATGGGATGATCTACAGGGTGTTTCCAGCTGTGCCTGGCAGCTGGAACCATTTGTTCTCCCTTGACTTTATAGGGAGAGGGGCCCTGAGCAGATTTCTCTCGGGGCATTAAGGCCATACCAGTGTTGCCCTTTTCTTCTTAAGGGGTTCTCTGCTATTTTCTGCCTCAGTTGTTAGGCAGAACCATATTCTCTCTCCTGGTTCCCTGTAGAAAGGTCCTCCGAGCATGATCTCTGGCAGGGAACTGAGGAGGGACAGGGCCGCCCATGCTTATATAGGGACATCCATGTCAGACGTTGTTGTGGGCGGCCCTAGTGTACTGCTAGAGAAAAGTTTCCCTGTGGTCCTAGCACTTGATAGCTTATGTTCCATAGGTGTGACCTGATAAAAGAGATTCTCTCAAAGATCTACTGTTACGATAAGTATGTAACTTCTTTCAAACTGCAGCCTCCTTTGCTCTTGTAGTCCTGACGGATACTACAATACCCAGCAGGCAATGCTCACAGTCCTTTTAGAAAGAGTAGATAGGTATAGAAGTAGAGCAGTACAGACTTTTTTTTCTTATTTTTCACAGACAGGTAGGGGTGGTAGATTTCAGTGTGGGTCACTGTATATCCTGGATTCCTTGCAGGGTGACACAGCCTCTGCCTGTGTCAGCCTCCTCTCTGTGCTTGCCGGCCATATGCACAGACATGAAATTGAGGTTTCTTGCTTACTTATGCCCCCATGCTGCTTTTGCTGATGTCACAATGTTAGCATGATCCTGCCTTACACAGCAAACACAATTGTGCTAAAAACAGAAACAGCTCTAGCAGCCCCTGAATACTAGGCTGCTCCGGTGAATCCCCTCAAACTAAAATGCAAAGATAGAACAAGCATTTGTCCATGCCGAATGTTTGCTTGCTGGTATTGGCATTAGTACTGCATGAGTTCGAGAGAGATGCATAATAGAAATGGCAGCGAAGTACTGAACTAATGCCAACCCCCACTCTGCAGAGACTGACAGGCATTGGGGTGTGCCTTTGGATTGTCAGCAATAACGCTCACGTTATTCCACCTCAACCCACCCTGCAGACACTGACAGGTGTGACGGTGTACCTTGGGGTCTTCAGCCCTTACGCTCACCCCATTCCATAAGGAAATAAGCTGAGATGGGTGCAGTATAAAAGAATGGTGTGAACATTGGGGCCAAAGACTCCAAGGCACACCTCGATGCCTGTCAGTGGCTGCAGGGCGGGGGTGAAATGGCATGAGCATTACGGCCAACATACCCAAGCCACACCCCCAATGCCTGTCAGTCTGTACAGGGTAGGGTGTTACAGTTAAAAACCCTAATGCCCTGACATTTGTTGGTATTTTCATTCAAAATTTTCAACATGGGCTTTTTGGGACCCCACCTCATGAAAAGTGGCACTATCATTTCGTTACTTAGCCTTGAAAGGTGATTTTGCACAGTGAATGTGCCATTCGGCGCAACAGGTGTGAAAAGACATTTTGGGCAGGATGTGAAAAATGACATCTGTACTGTTCATGAGTAGGTGTGAAAAAATGGCAATGTTGGAATTTTGGGTAATATTAAAATAGTGAAGTGCGGTCGTGCAAACTGCTAATGCACACTCATAAGAGTCATTGTTTGAGTTTTCCTTCACTAACTTGCAACATGGACTTTTGGGACCCCACCTTATGAACAGGCACTGTCATTTGATAATCAATCCTAAAGGTGATTCCACACAGTGACCGCAAAATCATCTTTCAGGACTGAGAAATGAAATGACAGTGCCAGTCTTTATGAGGTGGGGTCCCAAGAACCCCATGTTGAAACTTTGGGACCAAAACTCCCAAAACTAGCTGAGTTATCAACCTAAGTTGAAACCCCCCACTGATTGCCATTATAGGGCTTACTGTGATTTTATTTAGTTTACGGTCATCTTTGGAAAAGTGCAGATGTGTTCCCAGTCCACAGAAGATCACAGTGCCAGACCTCGGGAGGTAAATATGGGTAGGGGGTGTGGGGAAATGGGGGATGCAGAGGGAGGGTCAGGATGGGGGAGGGGTGGCGAGGGTGACGAGGACCATTTTCTTTTCTGTAGGTTTAAAAAAAAAGACCTCAGGGAACAGGTTTCTTTTTTACAGGTGAAATACTATGAAAAATAATTGTACACTGGAGTGGACTCCCAGTGTGCCAGACTGGTTGAGGGGGGGTGGGGATAATTACCAACCCGGGAATTGGGCACCCCAAGGTTGGCTGAAAAAAGGGAGCATGGAGGGCACATCCAACACTGGGAGTGGGCATCCTGGTGTTGGAAAAAGATAATTACTTTGGCACACTGGGGTGGGCTCCCAGTGTGCCACAGTAATAGGGGGGTATGCCGACATGGGGATTGGGCACCCCGTTGTCGGCAAATGATATGTTTGGACTTGGGGGGGGCATTCCGACATGGGGATTGGGCACCCTGATGTTGGCTTTGGGGAGGGTGTGGTGGGCGGCAGGAGCCTCCAGTTATGCAAAGCCGCAGTGGGGCTCATTTATTTATTTCACCGGGAAAGGCACACTGGGTAAATGAGTTGTTCATAAGTCCAACCATGCACATTACTGTGCACTGTAATGTGCATGGCTGGAATGTGCCAGGTTGCTGGGAAGAGGGTGGAGAGATCTGCCGCTGCAATAACGAAACTGTCCGTGATTGGAGCGGCAGACTTCTTTCAAGTCCAGCACTTGTTCTGAAACTGCCATCAGCTACAGCTTCCCTGCTGATTGGTGGCTGAGGGACGTGCCCCTGAAAGCATTCACTGGATTGGCCAAACACTGCCACACTTCTACAATGCTCTACTCACTTAAAAATGTTTTTTGTGTGCTGCGTACACAAGCAAACATAAAAAGCAGTTCAAACTGCATCCCCTTTGCTCTTGTAGTCCTGGCTGCTTTCAGAATTACAGTGCCCAGCAGGCATTGCTCACAGTCCTTTTAGAAGGAGTAGATGGGTATAGAAGTATAAAAATAACAACTATTTCGTCTTATTTTTCTCGAAAGGGTAGGGGTGATGCAGTTCAGAGTGGGTCAGTATATGTTCTGGATTCC
This sequence comes from Neoceratodus forsteri, assembly GCA_016271365.2. Classification (NCBI taxonomy): domain Eukaryota; kingdom Metazoa; phylum Chordata; order Ceratodontiformes; family Ceratodontidae; genus Neoceratodus; species Neoceratodus forsteri. The sequence continues at coordinate 409,007,198 of CM028137.1, read as the reverse complement.
TTGCAGGGCAACAGTCTCTGCCCAGGACAACATAATGATTTTCAGATTGGTTAAAAGAATATACCTGTTACATGAATAATTTTGCTGTGCACCAAATTATGCCAGTTGTAGGGTTTTCATAAACCCTTTTAAATGAACATCTGATAGAAGAATAATCCTGAAAAAGATATAAATTTGGCCAGCGTTTATGCTATGCATTTAACAGGGCTCCACTGTAACATACTATGGGGTAAGTTTGTTATGGAATGTATGGATGCCTCGTGTGGTTAAAGGCACTCTGCTTTGCCTCAAGCCTCACAATACAACCGCAGTTTCCATATATCTCAGTACAAATGTACAGCCTGTTGTGTGGTAATGCTTACATATCTGTAAGTAAGAGATAGTATGCAGTTATAAGGAAATAAGGCATGCCTCGGGCGGTTGTTAGGCATGAGGCATAGCAGAGTACAGCAGCCACCTGAGAAGTGCATAATTCCCCTATGACAACACACACCCCTTGGAGCGTGTTATCCCACTTATAAAATGGACTTTTATTTCTTACAAAAAATATAGCTCAGGCAAGGTGTGTGGTTGTCTGAGAATGATCAGTGGTCATGTGAAGTGTTTTCAACATTGAAGTTGCACAATTTCCATAGCCTATTTTATCAGTAAAAAGAAAATCCCCAAGAGCTTTACAGTAGCCAGTGTTAGGCTACTGTCCTCCTTCGCTGCACTTCTTGGCTATAGGACAAAGAACAGAGAGAGAGACAGAGAAATGAAAAAGCTCTAGTCCCATGACCGATATCAGTTTACCTTACTCCACTCTGGGGGTGCTGTAATTGGACCTGCTCTGTCTTCATATTTCTTTCCCTAGGGCTAGCACCTGAATGTCCCCCCATCTGTTAAAAAATTATTTTCTTGCAGCTGCAACTGCTTGAGGAGTCCCTGAATGGCAACATTTCTAGACAGCTATTGTTCTGACACAACTTCATCTCTTTTCTCGTGGCCAGAGATAGAGCTAGCACCACTCTGGGATTGTGTTACAGACCTTTCTTTTCAGGGGGGGTGCCTATGTTACAGGACAACAAAGCTTCTTGTGGTAGATGGGTAACTTACTGGTGGTGGCTGTGGCTCATTTGTATACTCCTGACCACATACACCACACCACATATACCTTGTTCCCCATAGGAAAAAAACGTCAGTTCTAGGGGCGTGGATATGGTGCACTATCCACATTTTGGCAGTCTTTCTTTCCTCTTTAAGTCTGCCAGATGTCTTCAAGCTAAGCTCCTTCCACCCAGCTGGGAGGTATACTCCTTGGCTCTGCCCCATGGTGTCAGATTTTCCTTTCCATTGGCAGAGTTAGGCCTCCTTTACAGCTCTGTGCATGGTCTAGGCCTATTCTCGGTGCACCATAGGCAAACTTTTTTTCACTTTACTTTGTGAGTATACTTCTCAGTTACACTTCATAGTGGACACCACTATGGACCAAAAGGAATCCACATCAGGTCTGAGATTTAAGCATTGCATATGATGCAACCAGAAAACACTGAATACAGACCCACACACTTCGTGCTTTTAATGCCTCAGGGCAGACAACTACGTTGTCGCCTGCGGCCTATGTAATTTTGTTGCTGTCATCCCTCAAAGACTGCTACACACGTCTTCTTTTCGACTGCCTAGCTGAACGGGATCCTCTAATTTGCTCCAAGGATGCTCACAAGGTGATCTCCTTGGCTGCGGGAACTGCAGCCCAGCTTGTGGTGATGGAAGCGGTGGCAGCTAAAGCTGCGGGAGGGCCTTGTCTGTCTAGCGCTGCTCCTAGTCAAGGCCAGTGTTGGGGCATCATTCTCTGGAACATTTTGGGACATGTGTAAGTTTCTGAAGACCTTCAGGGAGGGTCTCTTCTGCCACATCAGCAAGAAGAATGCTAAAATGTCCTGCCATTGGTCGTGGGACCAGGAACAAACTCCCTCTTCCCACTCCCATGATTCTCTTGACTGCTGGATGGCCATCGAGTGCTTGGCTTTGACTGAGCCTGTTTTGATTGTGGGTGAGGCCACTAGCTCCATGTTAACCCCATCGGGTTTGCTGACCATGACATAGGCTGACCAGATGGTCAAGAGGTTTCTTGATTCGATTGACCTGTTGTCAGAGGGGGTCAAGGATGACTTGATCTCTAGTACTCTGGTCTTTACAACTCTCTCTGAGAGTCAGGGGTAGTCAGTAAACCTGGCTGTCTTGTCCCGGGAAATGCCTTCCTCCAGAGTTGTGCAGTAGGAGCCAGGCTGTGTGAGCTACAGGACCCCTCCGCCTGCTTTCCCTCGCTGTCAGCAACCAAGTCATCAGTCAAGGTCTTGGTCTTGGTCAAAATAGCAGTTGAGGGACTCCTCGTACTCCCAGTCTTGTTCATCAGGGAGGCACCGCTGCAGGCATTCTCTTCCTCTTCATCGACCAATGAAGAGCAGCTGTACTGCAGAGTGTGATGGCACTATGAGGACCTGCTGTAGTAGCGCTGGGCCTTGATTGGGCAGGGTATGGCCCACCCTAAACCCTGGTGATTTCTTGGTTGCCTCCAGTCCAGTCTGTTCTGTTCCTGCCAAGACAGGTGTCGCCGAAACCCGCCTCTCCCCCGATCAGGGTGGAACTGCCGCAATGTCAGCCATTGCAGGGAGCCCCCACCAAAGACTCTCATTCGGCTACCAGCTCACCAAGTCAGTTGTCCTTGGAGATGTCCCACTTGGATGGCTCCAGAGTGGTGCACCGCTAGAAATGACTGAGGGCTGTGTTTGAAGAGTCCTCTTATGACTCTGATGGATCCTTCATGCAGTCCTTCAGGACACCTGGCTTTAACCATGATTTGGCCAAAGAACTAACCTCTGACTCTATGGGCCAGTGTCTTTTGGGGTCATGCTCAGGCTGATCTGAGTCCATGGAGATCCCTCTGGAACCAGTTCCAAAGAGGGCTAAATACCTCCTCACTGAAATTTTGGATAAGGACAAATCCCCAGGGGTCATCTTTCTGATGGCTGAGGCCAGCCTGTGACCTGCTCTGGAGCTTTGGCAGCATCCAGCCTACTGTGCAGCACCCTCCGCCCATACGGTTCACAAGTATGCAGTCTATACCAGTGCTTTATCCAGTTTCTCAGACCACCCCTCAGCTGAGGGATTGATGGCCAACTCCATTTTTTTGAAGATCGGCAGTGTTTAGGGTGTGGATAAGCCCCCTGACAAGGAGCCCAAATACCTTGACCATGCAGCAAAGAAGGTGTATGTTGCATCCTTCCTGGGTCTCCATCAGGTGAGTTACACCTTGATGATACTAACATACTAACATACTATTTGCCAGCAGATTAGGCCTTACGGTCTATCGAGTCTGCTCGAACTTTAGATCCTTAGTTGGGTGCCGAGACCCTCCCATCCCTTGTGCTCCAGAAACCCGTATCATCCATCCCCACCCCCCTGGGACAGGCCATCATCTGATACATCCACTTTCTGTGTCTGTCCCATCCTCTCTTGAAGCCCTCCACTGTGGATCTCTGAACTAGCTCACCAGGCAGTGCATTCCAAGGGTCCACCACCCTCTCAGTGAAAAACCTCCTCCTCTTTTCCCCCTCACCCTTCCACCCTCCAACTTCAAACCATGCCCTCTGGTGATACCTCCCTGCTTTAGTCTAAAGATCCCCTCCATGTTTACCCTATTTATTCCCTTGAGGTACTTGAAGACCTCAATCATGTCCCCCTGTCTCTCCTCTCCTCCAATGAAAACAGGCAGAGCTCCTTAAGTCTGTCCTCATACGTCAAATCCCATAGCCCTCGTATCATCTTTGTTGCCCTCCTCTGTACCCTCTCCGGAGCTGTATGTCCCTCTTTAAGTGTGGTCTCCAGTACTGTACACAGTACTCAAGGTGTGGTCTAACCAGTCCATTGTACAGCGGCAGAATCACTTCCTTGCTCCTAGAGGTGATCCCCCTTACGATGCATCCCAACATCCTGTTTGCCTTGCTAGCCGCTCTCCTGCACTGCTCAGAGTTATTCATACATGCATCCACCATGACCCCTAGGTCTTTTTCCCCTATTGAGGCCTCCAGCGCCTCCCCTCCCAGGGTGTACCTGTGTTTAGGGTTTCCCAACCAAGATGCAACACCTTGCACTTGGTGATATTGAAATTTAATTTCCATGTGTGAGCCCAGCTTTCCAGGGTGTCCAGGTCCTTGCAGGGCCAACCTCCCTCTTCTCCCTCAACTACTGCTCCCATCTTGGAGTTATCCGCAAGAGACTCATTTCACACCCTATACCCTCCCTGATGTCCGATATGTATGCATTAAACAGGATCGGACCCAGGACAGAGCCCTCCGGTACCCCACTACCAACCTCTCTAGGGTTCGAGAGCTCCCCACAGACCACTACTCTCTGAGTGCGTCCAGCTAGCCAGTTTTCAATCCATCTGTCCATCAAAGGGCCTACTCCTAACCCTATCAGTTTCTCCACCAGACCATTGTGGGGGACAGAGTCAAACGCCTTGCTGAAGTCCAAGAATAATACATCCACAGGCTTACCCCTGTCCAGTTCTGATGTTACCCATTCATAGAATGGCCAACTTCAGTCACTTCCTGATATGAGTCCTTGACCATGTCCTTCCTCACCTTTCTGCTGATCCACACATGACGCTTAAGATAGTTAGAGACCAGGGTCAAGCGCTGGCTAAACGTCAACTCCAGATGGCCTTGGACATCAGCGATTCTTGTGCCCATTCCATGGCAGTGGTGGTCACAATGCGTCACAAGGCCTGGCTGCAAATTTCCACCATCACAGCAGACACCCAGCATAAATTGACCAATGTCCCCTTCTTGGGCACCAACCTCTTTAACCTGGGGGTGGAAGGCCATCTCACTAGGACTGAGAAGTCCAGTGCCACCTTGGATTCTGTGAGCTCCTCACAGAAGGAGCAGAAAAGGCAGAAGCCAAAAAAGAAGCCCTTTTAATCACAGCAGCCCAGACAGCAGCAGCCCTAGCAGGGGGACTCCCAGACTTGGTGCCCCAAACCCAAGTTTACTGGTCAGGGCCCCAAAAAGAGCAAGTTAGTGCTGGAGATGCCCCTCTGGCAGCAGGCAATGGTGCCCCTGTCAAATCTATCCAATGACAGGGCAGGGGTGTTTGCCTCCTGCCCACCATCTCCCTGCCCCAGCTCCCCTTGAGGGTTGACTTTGCCATTTATGGCATGCCTCATAATTACATCAGACAAATAGGTGCTTGAAGTGGTGGGCAGAGTGTTCCCTCTCGACTTCAAGGCTCTCCCGCCATACTGACCCCACTCCCCAAGGAAGTCACAGGAGTAGCAGGACACACTGTCCCCCTTCATGGAGGATGTTGCGCAACTCCTCAAGAAAGGAGCCCATGTCCCAGACTCCATGGCAGGGTAGGGTTTATTGTCCAGGTACTTACTGGTCCCAAAACAGACTGACGGGGGGGGCTGGCACCCTATAGTGGATCTTCACAGTCTGAATTAGTTCCTGAAGAAACGCAAGTTTCAGATGGTCACTCATAACCAGATTAAACCATCCCTGGAGCAGGGCATGTGGTTCTCATTCCTGGACCTCCAGGACACCTTCTTCCACATTCCAGTCCATCCTACTGGCGGTATGTTTGGTTCCATGCAGAGGGGGTTCTATATGAATTCCAGGTCATATCTTTTAGCTTCTCATCAGTGCCCAGGGTCTTCACCAAGGGCATACCAGTGGTGGCTTCATTTCTGAGATGCTGAGGGGTCACAGTCTACCCCTACTTGGATGACAGGCTGATAGCTGGGCTATCCAAGGAGGCTGTGGCACAGTCCAGAGACCTGGCCCTGCAGACCTACAGAGACCTGGGCCTTCTTGTCAACCCAGCCAAGTTCAATCTCAACCCCTCCCAGGTCATCCTCTTCATCAGGGCAGAGCTGGACTCCCTGTGGGCCAAGGCCAAACTCCCTGTGGACAGGCATCAGATCTTGCCTCCTTTGCCCCATCATTTCAGGTTGGGCGCTCCCCCCCCGCCTGGGACTTCTGCAGCTGCTGAGGTACAGGGCATCCTGCAGCAGCATGGTCATATGGCCCACTGGTGGATGCACTACCTGCAGTGGTCACAGTGCCTAGGTCACATGAACCAGCTAGTCAAAGTGACCCAGCCAATGTGGGATGCCATCCAGTGGTGGTACATTCCAGAACATCTGGAGGAAGGAGTCCCATTTGTCTTTCCAGAGCCAACAGGTCACCCTAGCAACTGATGCATCTCTGGTGGGATGGGAAGTGCACTTGGGGAACCACAGGACTGACAGGTTCTGGACCCCAAGGGAGTCCTGTCACCACATAAACCTGCTGGAGCTCCATGCAGTGCACCTGGCTCTGATGGAATTGGCTCCATGTGTCCGGGGTCAGGTTGTACAGGTCCAGACAGACAATATTACCAACACATACTACCTGAATAAGCAGGGCAGCATGCTCTCCCTTCTTCTATGCTGGGAGGCACTCTGCACCTGAACCCTCAAACGCAGCTTGGATGCAGATCTCCTGGCCTTTCATGTAACAAGAGCCTCCAACCAGCTAGCAAACACCCTCAGCCAGGTGGGTGAGGTGTCTCATGAGTGGTCTAAGCATCAAGAGATGGTGAACCACCTGTTCTCCTTGTGGGGTACTCTTCTGGTGGACCTCTTTGCCTCCTGGGAGAATCATCCAAAGCAAATGAGGCTTGCACTCTAAACCACAACAGCAATGTTAAGCCACATCACAAAATTCAATTAAAAAGATTTATTTATTTACAAAAAAAGAATAAAAGGCTTTACACATAGCTATCATACTCCCACAACTGGTACACAACACCCAATGGTGTTCCGTACCCAAATGGCACTTTATCAAGGGTGATTAGTATATTCAGGCATGCTGTTCAAATAGTTCCTTGCATCATGACACATCACTGATGTCCAGCCCTCTAGCACATGACCCAAAAAACTACATACAAAACTAATCTATCTAAACAATAAATCACCTCACTACACTAAGCACAGCTCAAATTGATATAGAAAAACAACATGGTGCTGAATCTATGTTAGTGCACATATATATAAATATATAGAAGTATATATAAATGTATTTCAAAATATATACAAATCTATTTTAAAAGAAGCAATCAACATGATATGCATCATCATGGAAATAAAGGCAACATCAATATATATTGTCACATATAATCTATATTTATATTCTTTGCAAAAAACTGCCTTAATGCACCAGTTAGGGTTCAGCTTAACACCACAAAAGTCGGGAAATATTTCATTAGGATTTCCAACCCTAACTCCCCACCCCACCCCACAAGCAGCAAAAGGACAAGACCACACAAGCAACAACAGACAGCCATCATCAGGTAAGACAAACAACATAAAACTGTTTCCAGATGACACAAATGCAGTAGCACTGATGTGTTACCTTCATGATATCTGCAGCATGTACATCATGAAACATACTCACTGTGACTGAAGATAAAAATCCACAATACTCAAATCACAACACTGCTTCTCTGTGCAGAAGCACAGGCCCCTGAAGCCACATACACAAATTCACAGTACCCAAATTACAAGAGTTCTTTTTTCTACAGAACTGCAGGTCCCTATGGGGCCAATGCTTCTAAAGCCTCAGATAGTAATGCTCAGTGTAATATTGGGCCTGTACTTCTGCACCCACAGGTGTAAGACACACATACCGACCTCAGACTGGAGAACACAAGTGCCAGAAAATCCATGATACCAAAATTGTAACAGTACTTCTGTCTGTAGAACTGCACAACCGTGAGGGTCCTATACTTCTTCACACGCATGTGTAAGACATGCACACCGACTTCTAGCTCCTGGAGGTCAGACCCCTGAGAAGTATGCAGTTATGCAGATGGAAGTACTATTGCAATGTGGATATAACAGTTTCAGCATTGGCTCTACAAATTTTGCAAGGCTGTAGCAGTTTTTCAGTTAAGTAGCTGCATATAGAAAACATGCAGTAGTGGATCATGATATTTAGAGAGGCACCTCTTACAGCGGGCATGAATACCTCTGTCTGCAGAGGCATAGGCCTCATGTGCCCTCTGTCTGCTGAAGTGCCTGACCCACATGGGGCCTGCATTTATGCAGTCACATGTAGACATGCATGCTGTATGACATACACACACAGGTGTGGCTGTGTAAGCACAGGGTTCTCTGGAGTCTTTGTTTACACAGCCAAAGATACAAATCCACAAAGGTTGCACATCAGTGCTACTGCATTTGTGTAATCTGGAAACAGCTGTATGTTGTCTTACCTGACGATGGCTATCTGTGGTTGCTTGTGTGGTCTTGTCCTTTTGCAGCTTGTGGGGGGAGTTAGGGATGGAAACCCTAATGCCACATTTCCTAACTTTTGTGGTGTTAAGTTGAACCCTAACTGGTGCATTAACGCAGTTTTTTGCAAATAATTTCCTTTCTTTTTGAGATAGTGGAAACTGTATCATCATTCATGCAGGTCCCTTTGGGACATTTGTGAACAGATGTAGATGCACAGTGCACTCTGGGCCCTGCACCAAGGGAAGACTCCAAGCACCTACAGAAGTGCAGACCTTCTGTGCAGCAATGGATGTCAAGAATCCATATGAGGAGAGACTGGAGGACCTCAATATGTATACCCTGGAGGAGAGGAGAGGAGAGGAGAGGAGAGGAGGAAAAGAGGGGATATGATGAAGACCTTCAAATATCTCAGGGGCATAAATAAAGTACAGTAGGGTAGCATGTTTTGGAAAAAGAGATGTTCTAGAACAAGGGGTCATGACATGAGGCTTGAAGGGGGGTAGACTAAGGGATAACATGAAGTATTTCTTCATAGAAAGTGTGGCAGATGCAGCGGAGGTGGTGGGGGAAAATTCGGTGGAATTCAAAGATGCCTGGGATAGGCATAGGGGAACACCAGTGACAGGAAAGAGACCAAAGCTGGAGATCAAGTAGGGTCTGTGGTTTCTGCAGCAGGTAGAAACAAGCATTTGTCAATGCCGAATGTTGATTGCGTTGGTGTGTTGAGCTCACTCACTGCCCCTCTGTCACTCGCTCAGTCTGTGTCTCCCCATGCTGCAGGCTGCTGTTTTGTACTGGGCTCCTACCTGCATTGGCACCTTGTTCTGCCCACTAAGAAATCCGCAGCTGTCCCAACAGAGCTCCATTGAGGTGGCTCACTCCCCCCTCTCACTTGCTCATTCTGGTTCTCCTGGCACTGCAGGCTGCCCTTTTGTACTGGGCTCCTGCCTCTGTTGGTGGCTTTTTCTGCCCACAAAGAAATCTGCAGCAGTCCCTACACAGGTCTGTTAAGCCTGCTGACTCCACCCTCTCTCACTCGCTCATTCCGTTTCTGCCGGCGCTGCAGGCTGCCCTTTTCTATTGGGCTTCTACCTGTGTTGCTGCCTTCATCTGCCCACAAAGAAATTTGCAGCAGTTACAATAGAGCTGAGCTCGTTCACTCCCCCTCTCTCACTTGCTCATTCTGATTTTCCCGCCACTGCAGGCTGCCCTTTTGTACTGGGCCCCTGTGTGCATTGCTGTCTTTTTCTGCCCACAAACAAATCTGCAGCAGTCCCAACAGAGCTCCGTTGAGCTCACTCACTCCCCCTTCCCTCACTCACTCGTTCTGTGTCTCCTGCTGTTGCAGGCTGCCCTTCTGTACTGGGCTCCTGCCTGCATTGGCAGCTCGGTCTGGCCAGAAAGAAATCTGAAGCAGTCCCGACACAGCTCCATTGAGCTCGCTCACTCCCCCTCTCTCACTCATTCACTCATTCCGTTTCTGCCAGTGCTGCAAAATGGCCTTTTGTACTGGGCTCCTACCTGTGTTGCTGCATTTTCTGCCCACAAAGAAATCCGCATCAGTCACAATACAGCTCTGTTGAGCTCACTCACTACCGTGCTGTCACTCACTCATTCTGTTTCTCTTGGTGCTGCAGGCTGCGCTTGTGTACAGGACTCCTGGCTGCGTTGGCACCTTAGTCTGTCCACAAAGAAATCTGCAGCTGTCCCGACAGAGCTCCGTTGAGCTCGCTCAGTCTTCCTCTGTCACGCACTCATTCTGTTTGTCCTGGTGCTGCAAGCAGCCCTTTTGTACGGGGCTCCTGCCTGCACTGGCACCCTTTTCTGCCCACGAAGAATCCGCAGCAGTCCTGATAGATCTCTGTTGTGCTCACTCAGTCCCCATCTCACTCACTCATACTGTTTCTCCCACCGCTGCAGGCTGGCCTTTTCTACTGGGCCCCTGCCTGCTTTGATACCTTTTTCTGCCCACAAAGAAATCTACAGCAGTCCTGACAGCACTCCGGTGAGTTCGCTCACTCCCCCTCCCTCACTCGCTCTCTAGTTCTGTTTCTCCCAGTGCTGCAGGCTGTCCTTTTGTACTAGGGTCTTGCACTGGGGCCTTTTTCTGCCCACAAACAAATCCTCAGCAGTCCCGACAGAGCTCAGTTGAGCTTGGTCACTCCCCCCTCTCACTCGTTCGATCTTAATCTGTCCCAAACACTGATTTCTCACAGTGACCGTGCTATTCTCTGACAGGAGTGCAAAAACATATTTTAGCCAGGATGTGAAAAATGACAGCTGTACTGTTCATAAGGATGTGTGAAAAAGTGCCGCTGTTGAAAATGTGGTGTGAAAATATTACAAATGTGTGAAGGTACAATGGTGCATGGAAACAGTTCAATGCATGCTTGTAACACAGTCATGTTATGGAGTTTTGTCACCAAATTTTCAACATAAGGCTTTTAGGACCTCTGCTCATGAACAGTGCCATTTTCTTAATCTGTCCCAAACACTGATTTCCCATGCCAACAAGCGTTATTCTGTGCCGCAACTGTGAAACCACATTTCAGTCAGGATGTGAAAAATGACAGCTGTACTGCTCATAAGGAGTGAAAAAAATGCCACTGGTGAAAATCTGGCATGACAATATTACAAATCTCCGAAGTTACAAGGGTGGAAAGTGTTCAACACACACTTGTAACACAGTCATTTGATGGGCTATCATCACCAGATTTTCAACACAGACATTTTAGGACCTCTGCTCATGAACAGTATCACTGTCATTTTCTTAATCTGTCCCAGACAGTGATTTCCCACAGCGACCGCTCTAGTCTGTGCCGGAAGTGCGAAAACACATTTCGGCTAGGATGGGAAAAATAACAGCTGCACTGTTCATAAGAACTGTAGGTGTGGGAAAATGGCAGTGTTGAAAATCTGGAGTGAAAATATTATAAATTCGCGAAGTTACGAGCGTGCGTGCAAACTGCGCAACACACGCTCATAACACAGTCATTTTATGGAGTATCATTACCAAATTTTCAACACAGCCATTTCAGGATCTCTACTCATGAACTGTGTCACTGTCATTTTCTTAATCTGTCCTGAACACTGATTTCCCACAGTGACTGTGCTATTCTGCGCCGGAAGTGCGAAAACACATTTCTGCCAGGATATGAACAGTGACATCTGTACTGTTCACAAGGAGGTGGGAAAAAATGCCAATGTTGAAAATCTGATGTGAAAATATTGCAAATTCACAAAGTTACGAGCGTGTGTAGCAACCGCGCAGCGCACACTCGTAAAACAGTCATTTGTTGGATTTTTTCCACCAAATTTGCAACATAGGCTTTTTGAGAGCCCACCTCATGAACACTGGCACTGTCATTTTGTTAATCGGCCACAAAAGGTGATTCCGTGCAGTGACCGCGAAACCACCTTTAGGGGACAATTAACGCCATGACAGTTCAAGAATTCATGAGGAGGGGTCCCAAAAACTTCATGTTGAAAATTTGGTGAAAAAAGTCTCAAAAATGCCCGAGATATGTACTAAAGTTGAAAAACCTTATTTATTATGTTGTACAGTTTACCGGCATTTCCTCAGCTCGTGGTCGGCTTTGAAGAGTGCAGACATATTCCCGGTCCACCGAAGATTGTCGCACCGAGCTCCAGAGGTAAGTATGGGGTGAGGGGGGTGTGGGTTGCAGGTGGGGGCCAGAGACACTAGAAGGGACCGTTTCCTTTTTTGCAGGTAAAAAAAAAAAAAAAGACTTCGGAGGACCATTTTTCCTTACAGGGGCATGTGGCACTGGGGTGGCTCCCAGCGCCACCAATGACTTTCTTTGGGGCAGCAGTAGCTGATGGGATTGGGCACCCCATCGGCACACAAGGGGGATTCATTATGCTGACAGGGATTGGGCACCTGCTGGCAGGAATAAAAGCAGGTGTTACAGAATGCCAATGGGGGAGGCTCCCAGGTGGCACCAGAAACAATGGGGCACTGAGGCCAACGGGGTTTGGGGCCCCCATCGGCACATAAATATGGGAGATAAGTTTAGAACACGTGGCAACCTGCCGCCATGTTCACAAACAATATCAGGGTTTTTACATCCCGCCCTGCAATAGCGGGTCGCTCCCTCTGACGCTGCAATGACGAGCCGGCCCCTGATTGCAGCAGCAAAATTGTCAGTAGTTGGTGCAAACGTTCCAAACTACTGTCACCAGCAGCCTGCAATGGCACTGGAGGAAGTGGAATAAGCCTTTGCAGGCTGTGGGGGCATTGGCCACAACAGTGCCATGCCTCCACAACCTGCTACTGAGAAAGCTGCTGCAATATGTTGTTTGCGCTGCGCGCAATCAACATAAAAAATGGGCAGACTGGGTGGGCCTAGCAGTCCTTATCTGTGGTCTATCTCTATGTTTCTAGGAATCTGTGGGGCTGTCTGGTTCACTTCTATATGGACTTAGACAAAGATACAAAGGGCAAAGAGTCCATCTCTCAGCCAAAGCACAGTTTGACAGGACAGCTGAGAGGCAAGATGGGATCAGTATCAAAAGTCCCTTATGGCCCATTTTACTTTAAAGACTGAGTCCCATTAAATACTTGAATAAAATGAAAAAAAAAGCTGTTACCACTGACTTCAAATACATCCTTGCACTAGTCTTTTGTGTCTGTTTATTGCCAGTTATTTTCCACTGAATGAAATGAGTAAAATTACACAATTTCTCATTATCAGCACAGCAGGAGATACACCACCAAGATGGGAAGTGTTGTAATTTGGCAGGGAGGTTAATGTTTCTATTAATGATACTCTACTGCAGACTATAGTCCTGAATGGCATCAAGTCCAACTGCACTTTATGTCTGTAAATAATAATTTACAGTGCACTGAAGTATTACAGTTCCATTTTATAATAGAATTTTCTTTATTCAGATTTCTAGGTGACAGAAATTATCTAGTCTTCCAGGCTTATAGAAAAAGTAAACTTCAGTTCAGTAGGATAATATTGTCAAGACCAGCTGCAGCCAAGATTTATAGCATGCTGTTTAAAAGTAAACACCAGTATAGGTGTTTTCAGGCATAGCAGACAACTGCTTAGAATGTGTTTAGTCACCAGTCAGAAATAAATAGAACTGTATAGTTGTTATTTGGAGATCTCATATAAGCATCATTATGTATACCTCTTGGATAATATGTTAGGGACAGGATAAATAAATGACAAAAGAATTACCATAAACAAAGATCACAGTGATATGATATCACCATATCTCCCTCAAGAAAAACATTACTGTATATGCACAAAGTAAAATACATGAGGGAAGAACCCTTTGAATTTTTTTATTTATTTAAAAGTTTATTGTTTACAGTACAAGTTCTATGAGAAACAAGTCTTGTTTACAGAACGTCCCAAGTCGTAATCATACAAAGACAAGAACAGACCACACACAAAATAAGACATGACAGCATTAGTCACAAATGCAATAGTAATAACATAATTAAAGCATTTACAATGATTTAAAACACATACATTGTTTCTGCAAAAGTAGTCTCTTCAAGTTTTGTTTGAAAATGTTCAAGGAGAGAGAATTATGCAGAGAGGTGGGAATTTTGTTCCAAGAGAAAGGGGCATCATATGAAAAGCTATTTTTCCCAAAATTAGTTTTAACTCAAGGTAACACTAAACTGTGACTTATAGTGTCACACAGATTATGACTGTGGGTAGAAAATGAAAGTTGATCAGAAAGATAAGAGGGTGTATAATTTATCGTTTTGTAAATCAAGGATTGCCAGTGCATGGTACGGCGAGATAATGGAGATAGCCAATTTAATTGTGTAAGTAAAGAACAATGATGTTCCATCCTTTGAATAGTTTACAGGATCTCACTTTTACACTAACAGATTAGGTAGAAATGCATATATATATATATATATATATATATACACATGCATATACATATTTTTTTTACCTTTATTAAGTGGTGCACGTGTGTGTATCTTTTAATAAATCCACAATTTTCAAACTAACATTTACATCAGGATTTTAAAATGGATTCCCAGTTCCACCCATCCTTATTTTCAAAATGAAGCTCCATCCAGATTATTAACCAGTTAGATGAAATGGTCTAACTGCATCCAAATATTGTGTTCATAAAAGATGCAATTGGCAGAAACTAAGTTCCCATTTGTGTCAAGGTTTTACCGCAAAGTATGACTTTTAATACCAAATAAGTGCATCATTTGAAAGTAATAGCAGGTCTGCTCCTACACAGTCCGATGGATGCAGACACAGTTGCAGGCTTTTAATTAATGTCCAGGTCACAACCTTTTGAAAATCCAGCACTTGGTGGCCAACTATAAAAAGATGTATGCATTAATGAGGTCATAGTAAAAAATAATTTTGTTTTCGCAGCTTGTCAAGGGTTAATTCAATCCTATTTTTTTTTTCAGTAGGCTTTTGTTTTTGTATTCTTCACCCTATTTTTCCTGTGGTTGCCTGCATGGGGTAATAGGGGGTCAGTATTAATGTGGTGGACTGCCCTGATTTGTGAAAGGTTTGATCCGTCCCCTTACTAATATCATCTTAAGGTTCTTTTTTTATTTCTTTTTTATTTATTTAGCACAGTATGTTTAATAGGCGAGCCACATAGGTATTTAACCAGTTTGCAGCCATGAAAAATTCTGTCCTGCTGCAATATATTGTAACTTTTATGGGGAAGAGCTTAAAAGAATGAAAACATAAAGGCATACCCACAAATGACCCTCTCATCCATTGACACACATGCCACTTGTAATCAGTACACACACACACAATTAAATTATTTATACTACTGACTCTGATGTTAAAAGATGCAAGAACCAGCTTTTATGAACAAAGTTATATCAGTGATTGCATGTATTGTGTCGATAAACTAATTCAGCAGAACTATTTGCAGTGTTTTCTTAAACCACTAACACACACACACACACACTTTGTACCATTTTGTATATATTATCCTTAAAAGCATATTTTACCCTGCAGATAATGTTGCCCAGTACACACTGTTCATTCTTTTGCCACGTTTTGATTTTACCGCAAGATGATTTGTGTGCATTTGTATTAGCCTCTGCATCTGGTAAGTCTGCTGTCTGGTGGATCTGTGATATGTGCAAAATACACTGTTCTGCACATATCACAGATCTGACTGAAAAGGACTCAATATAATACAGACCTGGCGTGTGCCACAGCAGTAAAGAGCTATGGGCGTATGCCCAAGGGATAACGTGTCTGGCACTGTCACTGGTAAAGTGGTCTAAATTAAGAAAATAAGAAATTAAAAAAGAAAGCAGTTGAGATATTATTGGTCACAGATTTTGATGACCATGCAGATTTATAATAATACTGACTGTGATTCAAAAAAAAAAATACCTATTTGAAAGGATCTGACTGGCCAGAACCGAACATTATGACACTATCCATCATCTGATCAAATCCTTCTAAAATGAAATCTGGAGTCTCTCTGAAATGAAAAAGCTCTCTGCATCCCTAAGTTACCTATTATTTCTGAGTTTGGTGAAGCATATTGGGCATAGTTCTCTTTATGCATTTCAAGTACAGTTTTTACAATTATAGTCAAAGTGAGGTTTGCATCCCAAACCTCTGAGACTAATTGTAAAAGCTGTACCTGAGATGCATAAGGAGAACTAGGCTCTTTACCAAACTCAGAAATACTAGTTAACATGGGGACACCAAGAGTTTTCATGAATCTGTCAGTACTATTATAAATCTAGTATACTCATCAGTATCTGTGACCAATACCTTGACTGCTTTCTTTTTTCATTTAGATTACTTTTCCAGTGCCAGACACTTTATCTCCCAGACCTCTCAGATCCTTGTAAATTACAATATCTCCAGGATAAAAAAAAAGACATGCAGAGCCGGTATAAAGTAAGAGCTCTGTCACCCATTCATTTATTAGCTTTTGGTAACCGGGTAAGTGCACTAGGCAACAGACCTGCCTATTTTCAGGCACGACCCGGGAGAGCACAGGACATTGGTTACAATATGCAGAAATGCACAGACATAATATAGGTGTACAGGAGCAAAACAAGATATACATTGGGTAGCACAGTAATAGTTACATAAGGGTACATTTTAGGCATAGATCATAATAAGGATGTAAAATAAAGCAATTAGGGTAACCATAAGACAGCTGAGGACAGTAAAGACATCAAGGTTGATAGCCACCTAGACAAACGTATTGCATGAGAGAACATTAGTGTAGTACTCAGGGTCAGACCTGACAGCCTGCAGTGGGACAAAGCAAATTAAGAGCATTTGCATTGGCCAGAGGCTAGGAGGTGGGTGAACAGCGAGTTTTTTAATTCTCGATGGGAGGCTGAAGTTTTCACCATAAGGGGGAGTGACTGAACCGGTACTGGGACCAGTAGGGAGAGGTTCTACTAGAGACATTGAGTCCAGGAGAATTGCAAGCAGGATGCCTGTGATCCAGATTGGAAGAACTACCAGTGTGAACCTTCAGTTTGAGGTCATTAGCGGGACCATGAGGACTGCCTGCCAGCACAGAGCTTGGCACTGGGACATGAAACAGCTCCTGAATCAGGAGTAGTAAAAGACTGTTGCAGATGGAAGAAGCCCCAGTATCACCAAGCAGGGCAGCAGGAAGCTGGATTGCTGGTGTCTAAGGGTACATCAATAAATTGTATGACTGCTTTCTTCCTGTAGCCTGCCAATCTCCAGGGGTGGATTTTGATGCAGAATGTTTTTTTTTTTTCTTTTTTGGAGGGAGGGCTTTGTTTATGCACAATAAACTCGCATATACATGGCTTATTTATAATGTAACTCCTGGATTTACCTATATCATTTTGGTGGCATCCCCATCTCTTGCTCAACCTGCTTATCAGTCTTTACAGCATAATCCATACCCGGGCATCCATACTTCTTTAGTGCTGTGGGAGGCCCCAGGTCTGTTGATGAGTTCCATGCCTCTGACCACCACGCAACAACGTCTGTTGAAGGCAGTACAAGAAGTTCATGTCCACTCCTGTCAGGGCTCCTGTGTTCTGACTTGGGACTCCCTTTCTGCCCCCAACCCCTCTTATTCTCCTGGCTTCAGGGGTGTCAGTATTTTTTACACAGTAACATTTAATGATTTTCCTGTACTGTAGTTTATCCCCCTAACCTTGCCTTTCCTTTACATTTATAGCTCTCATCTCCCCCTCCCCCAACTTTTTTTTCCTCTGTCATTTTACCTCCCACATCAGTTTTGAAGCCGTGACAACATATAATAATTTTGTTTTTGCGGCTTGTCTAGAGTTATTTCAATCCTATTTTTGTGTTTGCTTGATTTAGCCCTGTTCCTCCTTTTGGATTTTTATTCTTCATCCAATTTGTCCTCTTGCTGCTTGCACTGAGTAATAGCGGCTCAGTATTAGGTCTGTCCCATGTTGTGCTCTTGCTGTATAGTGTAACTTCTATAGGGAAGATCTCAACTGGCACTTTAAGCATGAATGGTTATGGGGATGGCCTATAGGGTAATTAGGAAGGTACATACTGTACATGCTTTGAATAGTCCCTTCCATGAACTGAATGCATTTTATAGGATATGGGGCTGTCTTTTCCTGCCTCCCCCCTCCCCTAAACTTAAAGAAAAGGGGAATATGTTTCAGGTAGGGGGCAAGCTTAATATTTTTGATATATTGGCAAAATTAGGGGTTAACATTGAAAAGTCCTGCTACCCAAGCTCAAAATACTGCATGTCCATGGTTTCTTCTAGAAGTGACATTCATGTCAAGTGTTCACTCTTATTCCTCTTTCCCCACTGTTTTCTTCTTCTCCCCTATTTTGTTCAAGGATAGAGGTACAGAAAATTACTTTTTGATGCTCTCTGATGAACTGGGGTTTGTAGACTGATGGTTAGCTTTCAGGGTGTTTGGATACTTGAATGTCCTCCAGCACAACCAACATATAGTGTGTCTTTCTCCTAAAAAAAAAAAAACCCACTGGCACACACAAAGCAGACTAACTTATTGAAAAAGAAATACACTACATGATTGCATTTTACAGTCAATTCACCCTTACATTTTAGAATATCTTTGTTGTGGGAGATGTAATGGTATGTGAGGAAACGCACACATACAAGATAAAAAAGGCAATGTAAAATACTGTTGACGACCAGTCAGTATGACATGACAGCTTGATTTTGGTTTCCTCCTCAAGTGAGATTCTTGCAAGTCATTTGAACAGTGTTCAAATGCATACTGTCTGTCGTTATTTGGTATAATATTTTTCAAGTGCATTTCAGTTTCAGCATAATGGTGGGATAAGGAGTTATATTGAGTAAAGAGGAGGGGGAATCATTCATTTGGTTTGATTTTTATGGCTATAATATTGGCATTTGTCATTGTCACCAAGTGAGCAAATGTTAATTGAATCTGGCATAAAGTACCAATCCGGAGTTAACATTTTAGCTTTAGCCATCCTATGAAAGTGATAGCAGCTGTTGCCAGGAATCATGTGGCACTGCTGATAACATATTCCACCCATCTGTTAATGCTAAAGAATAGGAAGTGTATGTCAAGTAGTTGGCTAAACTGGACAAAGAACAATCTTTAATTTTTTTTAATGACTCGGATTACAACTACCTTTGCGGTATTAGCTCATTTACAAAGGTTCCATGTCCAGTACAAACAACGAGATATACAAAGGTATTTAAATTATGCACAATCAGTTCCAGAGTTACACAATGCGAGGAACAGTACAATATAGGTCAATGCAAAATCTAGTGATCATGAGCTTCTCATTAAGAGCCAAGCCAATATACATGGTGTGTAAGTATTTCTATGCAAAGGACAATGATAAATTATGCAAGGCCCTAAAGCACTGCTATTCTAAGTCACTGTTTGTTTGTATTTTTTAACAATGATTAGTTGCATTGACATGTTGAGCATTATGCAATTTCTGCTATCTCATATGTGTTATTGTATCTCTATGAAGACAGACAGACAGACAGACAGATAGCTAGATACATGACCTCACAGAGAAACAGAGATTTCTTTAAAGACTTATGAAATAGGGTATTGGTCCATGTTGATATCTAACCACAATCAGGTAGGAGATCTGAAGTCACTGGGGTTACAAAGACTGGAATTTCAAGACAAATGATAATTGTACTGTACTAGTGAAACAACCTAATTATACATATGACTTGAAAATGTTGATTGCTAACATTGGATCACAAAAGGTACAACAGCTGGAATGTTTTGCTTATACCGTGTTTCTGTTTTAATCTTTAAAAAGTGTTCTTAATGACCCCATTCAAACATTACTCCAAATTAATTGTGAGTTCTACAAATTCTTTGCTTCTTTCTTCTGATTGTATTAAGGGGTTAGATTAAGAGTTTTAGGATATGCTATTCAATTAAACTGTGTTATTAAAAAGCTTTAAAACCAGATTCCCAAAATTAACGCCAAAATATTCTTTTGATCACTCCTGCATTTGTAATTGTTAGGTATGCTTCAAGGTTATTAACAAAAACAAACAAAACAAAAAAATATATAAACCATATTTTGAATGCAAAGGCTCTATTACGAGTTTTAGAACATTTCCAAATACATATGACCTTAGACCCAGTTATGACAAAGTGGCACAGGAAAACTGATATTCTGCCTGTGGAAATGGACTGTCAATATCACCAATCCCAGAGGACAGTGCAGTCTAGTTTATAGAATAAGCTCCTTTTTTGAACACAAATTTCCAGTGAGGGCAATAAAAGCAAAACAAGACTGTTTGTTTCTTCCTCATTACTTGTTATATTATTCAGTTTCCACCATGCACATAAATTTGCAGCATGGTTTATGGGAGGTGGTCTTTGTAAGCTCTGAGCAAACAAGCTGAATCAGTGGTTGTTGTTGTTATTATTCTTTCTGTTGTTTTATGGACTGTCTGGACCCCCTTTCTCTAATTCAGTTTGAGCACTAAACTCATTTCTGAAAGAACAGCTAGTTTGAAAATAGATTTTTGACTACAGGGTATGATGTATCAAATTTTTCTGCTGCAAAAGAATGAGCTGATATGCAAGACAGGACTGCCCTCCTATCACCTGTTGAACATGAAGGGAGCGGGAGGAAAGATTGAAGTTTATAACAACATACAATAAGAAGTCCTTTGAAGACATGTTACTGTAAAGAACTGACACATCATCCAGGCAGAAACAATACTTAACAGACATGTACAGGATCCCCCTACATTTGTATATAAACTAGGAAGAAATCAAGGAGATCTTCATTGGGGATATCTCTTTCATCAGGTCACACCCATGGAACTTAGCTGTCAGGCACTGGGATCCCATGGAAGTCTTTTTCTGTGGCAGTCTATTAGGATCACCTATGCCGATGTCACCTGCTGACATCATCATCCCTATATAGGCTTAGGCAGCCCTGCTCCCTCCTCAGTTCTTTCCCGCAGTCAACTTCACCACACCATTTCCTTCGGAAGCCTTGTAATTCAGTCAACTGCCAAACCTTAATACATCTTTATTTTCTCCACTTTGTATGTCTAGAACTGACAACGCGTCCTCTCTTTTCCGTCACTGCCACTGCGGAAAGAAGCTTTCAGGAGGATGACAACGATCTTTGTGTTTGCTGTCTGGGGACTTCTCACAATCCCAAGGCCTCCACCCTCTGCCAGAAATTTAACCTCACATCTCTTTGGCACCATAAGAAAGCCCTCAAAGCTTTTCTCATGGAGCAGCAACTAGCCAGTTTGGAACAGGGCCGCTCAGGGGCTTCTTCCTACCTGTCTCCGGCATGCTCTTCAGGGTTGCAGGCAGCTAAGGCCTGAGTCAAGTTATCAAGAAAGCATAAAGATAAGGACCATTGAAAGAGCTGTTCTCCAGGGCACCGGTCCTAGTCCCTGAGTGCTCCCCACCAGTCCTTGAGGACTGCCTCATTGGCTCCTCCGGGACTGACCTCCTCTGCCATGTTGGCCTCAGGTCCTTTCTGGCGGATCCAGGTGAGGAACTCTACTCTGGCTTCTCTGGAAGTTTGGTCATTGACCCCTGTCCCTCCAGCCTTATGAGCCTTTCTGCAGGCTACTCAGGTGCTGGACACTGCTGTTCCCACTCAGGACAGTGAACTATCAATGGCCAGCCTTCCCTTGGCCCTGTCGCACCCTGATCCAGCACGTTCATTGACGGCTGGGCTTTCCCCAGCTCCTTCACCCTCTGGGCCCTTAGGGCCATCAACGGTGGGCTTCTCACCTTCATCGTCACTCACGGTCATGAAAATTATTCCTCAACCCATCATTGACCTTAATACAGTAGAGTCTCGTTTCACTGAACCCTGGTTAACTGGAACTCCCTCTTAACTGAACTGCAATCATGTTGCCCATGATTTTGCAGCTCAAATACATGTACATGTTCACTAAGAATAGCACCAACAGCTTAATCTGGTTCAAGGTTAGTTGGCATTCATCTGTATCCCCCTCCCCCGGGTTGTGCCTGAAAATAGGCAGGATTTGTCTAGTGCACTTACCTGGTCAACAAAAACTAAATAAACTAAAAATAAATAAACATGCATTGTAACACTTCTGCTTCTGTCCACTTATGTCAGTGATATTTTTACATTACAGCACAGTACTGTACCTCTGCTTGCAAGTGCTGTGTGTCGCCTAGCATTCGCAGCAAGCATCAGCTATTCATTTTTTTCCATCGGTGCTCTAAAGCACTGTCACTGCACTGTCAGTGGATTGTAGCAGCTTGCAATTGGTAGGAAAGCATCAGCTGTTTCCTTAAAGTCCTACAATTTACTGGTTGTGCCTACTCATAGCATCTATACTGCATTCTGTGCTTGCTATTCTGTATTCTACGTTACACTATCTGACTGATTTCAATCTTGAGCAATGAACGGCACCAAGAGGAAGTGACCTATGCTAACTTTACAGCAAAAGCTGCAAATTCTTGAACAACTAGAGAAGGGGGAGTGAGCAGTTGCTCTTGCAGTGGAGTATAGAGTGGGTAAATCAACAATAAGTGATAAAAAAGAATGCACAAGAAAAGCTGAGACAGTTTACAATGTCTATGGAAGGGTCATTTGGGCTTGAAAACAGAAAAACAATGAAAGTCTGCAAGGATGATGAGCAATATGATGCAGTGTACCTGTGGTTCTGCCAGGAAAGGGAGAAAGGCATGCCTATATCTGGCCCCCATTTTAAAGAAAAAGCAATCCAGCTGCATACCAAGCTAGGTGGTGATCATGGTAGCTTTGCAGCCAGTGATGGGTGGCTTGATCACTTCAAAAAACGCCACGGTATTAGACAACTGAGGCTGTGTAGTGAAAGGTTAAGTGCTGCTGAAGAAGGAGTAGCTCCCTTCCTGCAGCGACTTAATGAGTTTATAAAAGCTGAGTCACTGTCAGAACACCAAATTTGCAAAGTGGATGAAAACGGGTTGTATTGGAGGTGCCTGCCAAACAAAACTCTTATCCACAGTGCTGAAAAGGATGCTCCTGGTTTTGAAAAGACACGGTTACAGTGCTTGCTTGTGTCAATGCTAGTGGCTCACATAAACTGCCCCTTTTTCTGATAGGAAAATCTCGTGAGCCTAGGTGCTTTAGACATGTGAACATGTCAGCTTTGCCAGTGATTTATGCGAACCAGAAGAATGCATAGATGGATGGGGTACTATTCATCAAGTGGTACAAGGAGCAATTCATTCCCCTGTGTCTTCTGTCCCTTAATCTTCCACTAAATGCAGTCCTTCTTGACAATTCACTGGCCCACCCTGAGATGCCAGTGATCCAAACCAGGGATGGCAGCATAAGACTTTTTTTTTTCCAAATGTATTTTATTAAGGATAGAAAGAGACACATCAAAGTTGGTGTAGTTCAAAAGGGTTACAAAGCAATTGTTGCAGTTGTTTCCATACAAAAAAGGTTACAGAGTAACTATAGCATCTAATCACATTCCAACAGTTTCAGTATGGAGAGAATTCCATGCTCCATAATGCTTGTTTCGGGACTGGCAGCTATCCCCAGAGTGAGTCATCCTTGCTGTGATTTTTCTTCGTAGGTTTGGTGGGGTTCCTCTGGTTGGGGCCCAGGTCCCCACTCCTGGTGCACAACCCACCCTACACTGACCCCTCACTACTCCTCCCCCCCAGCAAGATGCAAACCCATCTCACACTCTAGTGTATATGTGTTCTCTCTGCCTAGATTGGTATGAGTTTCTCCAGCATTTGGCAGCCCCTTGTGATGAGCCAGCTCTTGATAGTAGGTGGAGTAGGCTGCTTCCATTCTCTCAGGATTCCCACTTTCACAGAGTTTATTGCATTTAGTAGGAGATTTTTTGCTCCATTCCTCTTCTCCAAAATCCCCCAGTAGGACCTGTCTAGCAGAGAGAGAGAGAGAGAGAGAGAGAGAGAGAGAGAGATTGGTTTCCCTATGATGTTTGTCAGGGTTTGGTTGAGACTGCCCGAAAAGGGGCCCAGCTCTGGGCAACTGTACATCATGTGGGCTAGGTCTGCTGCTGTTGCAGTGCATCTGGGGCATTTTCCATCTGATCGGTCATCAAATTCAGCAAGTCTGTCTGGGGTGTAGTAGGCTCTGTGTGTGGTCATGAAGTGAATGTATTTGTATTTACTTTGTATTGTAAGTTTCCATCACTCTTCCAGTATGTCCCCCCCCCCGTTATTAGTTCTTCTAAGGTGGCCTCCCACCGACACTTGCATTAATATTTTATATAGTTTAGTTATCAAGCCCTTGTTGGCCTCCATTCCCACTAAGGCCTGTGCAACACCAGATGGAGTGCATAGGGCAAAACTGGGTCCTAGTTTTCCCACTAGGTAATGCCGTAGTTGAAGATATCTGAAAAATTGAGTGCATTGGAGACTGTAGGTTTGTGTCAGCCCCTCAAAGGACATCAGAATGTTCCCCTCATATAGGTGCCCCAGCAGCCTGATGTCATGGGTTGCCCAATTAGAGAATCCAGGGTCCGCCAAAAAGCGAGGCAGGATCGGATTGCCCCACAAGGGGGTTAATTGTGTGAGCTTTGTTTGGGTTGCTATTTGTGTATGGGTTTTATGTCAAACCTGAAGTAGGTGTTGCACTGTAAGATTTTGTTTTGCATATGTCAGGACTCGACTACTCAAGCTGTATAGGAGGCATGCCGGGTATGCGGTCAAAGTTCATTCTCTTTCAATCCGGATACCTGCACTTAGATTGTGGGAGTTAAACCACTCTTTAATGGCTGCTAGCCAAGCTGCCAGATAGTAGTTTTTAAGGTGGGGTGCTCCTATGCCTCCCCTCCTAGGGTCGTGTGTTAACTGTTCATATTTAATTCTGTTTTTTTTTTTTTTTATTTCCATAACCAGACTGAGGTTTGCACCCAGAGTTGCTTGAAAGATTTCTCTGGGAGGGGGATCGGCAAGGTCTGGAACAGGTACAGGAATTTTGGAAGGATGGCCATTTTCAGGACATTAGTTCGGCCCAGGAAAGAGAGGGGGGGATCTTGCCACCTAGAACAGAGCTCCCTGTTAGATTGAAGGAGTTGTGTGTAGTTGGCTTCATACAGCTCCCTTATTTTGCTTCTAATGTTGATCCCCAGGTACCTGAATCCCCCCTCCACCCACGTAAGGGGTAACTGTCTTTTGAGTTTGCCATGTTCACAGCTGCACAAGGGTAGTATCACCACCTTCCCTAGATTCACTTTGTATCCTGATAGAGTCCTGAAGTCTCAGAGGACCTCGATCATGGTGGGAAAATGATGTTTCTGGCAGGGTTACACACATTACTAGGTCTTCTGCCTACAGTGATGCTTTGGCTGTTGCATCACCCATGGTGACCCCATGTATATTCTGCTGGTGTCTTAAGGCCTGTGCCATGGGCTCCAGAGCCAGGTTAAACAGAAGTAGTGACAGGGGACACCCCTTTCTGGTTCCCCTGAATGAGGTAAAGGGGGGCAAGACCCAGCCATTTGTTTGCACTGTAGCTGTGGATTCGTATTATATCATTTGGACCCATTCCAAATATTTATTTCTATACCCATTTTTTGCATCGTGTGCCAAAGGTGTTCCCATTCCATCCTATCGAACGCCTTTTCAGCATCCAGTGAGACCACCATTGGGCAACTTTAAACAGGCTCTGAAAACATATTTATGGAGTCAAGCATTTGTTAATTAAGTTTTTAGTCTCAAATTGTACAGATCGTTTTTTAGATTGCCTTCTGTCACTGTTTTTAGTTATTTTGTAAAGCGCTTTGGCAACTAGAAAGGTGCTATATCAAATAAAGACTTATTATTATTAATCCATGGAGTCCCTCTCTCCCCCGGCTATGACCTGGAGAGCGTTCTAATGTTTGATGTTGCTCCCCTGCCCTTCACAAATCCCACCTGGTCCTCGTACAATCTTGAGTAATACCCCCCTCTAGCCTGTTTGCTAGAAGTTTGGTATACATCTTGTAGTCTGAATTCAGGATGGATATTAGCCTATATGAGACGGTTTTTGTTGGGGGCTAACCAGGTTTAGGGAGGACTGATATTTGTGCCTGGTGGAAGGAGGGTGGGAACTGCTGCTTCCCAGTCATGTGCTGTAGGGTCTTATATAGAGGACCCACGATAGTAGTGCCAAGATGCTTACATGAAGTATGATAGATAGGCCATTGACAGAGCAAAGGCCGTTGGCACATTCATAAGGTAGAAAAATAAATGGGCCGACTGGATGGGCCTTGCGGTCCTTATCTGCCGTCAACTTCTATGTTTCTATATGGCTCTATTGGTATGCCATCTGGTCGGGGTGATTTCCTGGGTGTTAGGTTAATAGCCCATAGGATCTCTTGTTTGGTGATGTCTGCCTCTAGTGAGGCCTTGTCATCCTTTCCTATTTGTTCAAGGTGTCCATAAAAATTGTCTACATCAGGGTGGGATTCGGTCATGGGGTTATCTCTCCCTTTAGTGCATATGTTAGAATAGTATTCTACAAACTGGAGGTTTATGCCCTTTTGGTTACTAATAAGTTTCCCTGAGGTGGAGACTATATTATTTACGTGGCATTGTGCTTGTCCTTGTTTTAGTTGGTGTGCCAGGAGCCTATCATACTTATCGCTATGTTCATAAATTCTGGCTTTCTGGTAGGTCAGGACCCATTCAATTGTTTAGTGTAGAGTTAGTTGTACTCCCCCGTAGGTTTACCAGCAGTCTACAGATCTCTGGGTCTCTAGTGACCCTGTGTTTGTGCTCTGTTTCTGTGATTTGTTTCTGTAATTCTTTCATCTGTTTTTTCCTTTGTTTCTTGGTATGGTTGGCATACACCATTGTTTGCCCTCTAATAAATGCCAGCACCATCCCCGTGTTTTCTATTGATTCAGCATTAATTATCCAGAATTCTTTGATGTCCACTACCAGGTGCATCATAAATTCTTTATTGTTGAGGATGGATGGGTTCATCCTCCAAATATTGGTGCAGCTTGATTCTGCCTGGCTTGGGGTCCAGCTCACCGAGTGGGGCATGGTCTGCTATCAGTACAGGGAGATACTCGGCTGTCAACACTGTGCGCAGGATCCCCTCTGACACTAATAGCATATCAACGCAGGTGTGTGATTGGTGGACATGCAAGTAGTAGGGGTAATCTTGGATGGTTTGGTGTATCACCCTCCACATGTCCACCAGCCCCAAGGTACCCATTTGGTTGAGTATCAGGCTGGCTGATTTGGTGGGTTGTTATGGGGTGTGGATGATCAGTCCAGGCAGGGGTCCAGTACAAGGTTAAAGTCCCCCCCCACAGAATATCCTCCTGGAGGCTGGAGAGTGTGAGTGTCAAGTCCTGTACAAACTGTTGGTCATCAAACTTAAGGCCATAAGCATTCAGCAGTTCCCCCTGTACCAGCACCCATCTGCCTTGTGCGTCAGTCTGCATGAAGAGGGACTCAAATGGCAGTCATTTATGAATGAGAGTGGCTATTCCCCTAGCATGGGAAGTAAATGATGAGTAAAATAATTTGACCCACCCAATCCCCCCCATAACTGGGTAATAAATCACCCTCCAGGTTCTTATTGGAACTGTACAAGAGTGAAGAAACAACAAACTAGTGGTATTCATTGCATAAAAATAATTTATTGCTGGTAAACAAAGCAGGCTTATACCCAAAACATAGTGAAAATATATATGTATACAGTCTTTCTAAGCTTACCTAAGCAGCAAGTTTAGTCTCTCCTCAGAAAAAAATGTCTAATGCAACAGGTCTTATACCCCTGATAATTACTATAGCAACTACTAAAAATATATATAAAAGGCACATTATTGGCTAATGGCACATAGCCTGATGTCTTATTAGCCTGGGAACATACACTGAGCTAGCAAAAGACAAGACCTCATAAAACAAAGAACCTGCCTTATAGTCAAGGTCATTATGGTTACATAAGCAATAGCTATTCTATACTAAACCTAAAGATGGTAGCATTGCCTAACTAATGATTATAAAATAGTCCAAAATGCTCCCCAGTGTTACATTAGAAATAGCAGTAATGATTCTTAGCAAATACATAACTGTAGAAATATCAGTAATAAAATCATTATACTTGCATTATAAGGCATTGTAATACTTGTATAAAGCATTGTGATATTAGCAAAAGTGCAGTAATAGATATATAATTCCTTTGATAATAATATATGATTACTGGCAACAATGCAATAGTACAGTAGAACTCAGATCTTGACACTTATGCTTATACGACAAGTGCCTGTGCCTATTACTGTCTGCGAGGTAGGGGAGCCAATCAAGGTGCTGGTCCATGGATAACTCCCCCTCAGCTTGTTATGTTCTGCATCCGTAAGGTGCGTCTCTTCAAATATGCTATGGTGGTCTGTGCTTTTCCAGGTATCCCAGAACCTTTCTTCTCTTGATGGGGTGATTAAGCCCTTTAATATTCCATGTGGTAATGTTTACTAATTTAGCCATTTGCTATGGCAGAGTTTATGGTTGCTGGTGGAGGCTCCTGTATGTGTTGTCATTTTGCCAGTGCCCTAGTGGTAGTTGTTCCCCGGACCCCAGCTCCTCCCCCAGGAATCTATCAACCAGTCCGATTTTTAAAAAGCAGCCTTATACATATCTGTATGTAGCCCCCTTGTTCCCAGGGGTTACTAGAATCCCAGTTAGAATCAGTGGTAGGCAGGGAAGGCAACTAGTGAAATGCCAGTTAAATGGGTTTCACTCTGTCTCTTTCTGTTCTCAGTCTCTGCTGAGCTCTGGAGGGATGATGGCTTATAGAACTGTCGCAGCAGCATGAGCCACACTGGCCAGCTGCTAGGGAGCTAGCTTTAGAATGTTCATGAGTCTGTAGTTGGAGTTCAGTGGAGGATGCTGCAGTGTTAGGCAGCTCCACATTCAGCTCTGTCAGAGAGCTACCAGTTTGTGTTTTTTAAGTTCTCGCCCTAGTGGTTGACAACTTACCAGTTCTGGAAGTGGTGAAGACCTTGTCCTATGGTTTTCCCAGTGCCCCATCCCAGGAGGGATGGTGTGAACTTCAGGTTGCAGGAGCAATCCCCTGGTCCTTTTTGGACTCTTGAAGCTGCCAAGTGACAACTGCTCTGTGAGTACCTTGTCTGTTTTCTGAGTAAAACCCAGGAATACGTGCAATGCCTGTGAGGTGATTTTCTCTGACAAAGGGACCCTGTCACCTAAACTTTGGTTTAAAAGCTTTCTGCTTGCGTTTCAGTCCTACATGTGACTGTCCAAATACAGAGCTTTTAATTCTGACACCCGAGGGTGTGTGTAGTATATTAAGTGTGATAAACATTTAAGACAACAGCTACAGTTTTCTACAGTTGTGTGGTGTTATTAACCGGATGAATGGCTGAGTATAAGCCTGGAAGCAAAATGTGGGAGACCCCCCCCCCCATCTGGAGTAACCAGTTTACCTCTACAGGTTCAGAAGGGCACCTATTACTTTTTCTTCAGTGCAATTGGTCAATGCCTGAGAAGAGTGTTTGCCCCTGTATGTGGGTTGTTTTCTTTCAGTTTACTCCAGCATAGTAGTTTCTGAAAGTTCTGAGCCTGTTATGTGCTCCTTGGTGGTTGTGTGTACCACCTCTACTCCTGTGAAATATGGGAACAATACCAGTACCTGGCCAAATGTGTCAATTTCCAGTAGGAACCAGTGTGTTCACCAGCGTGTGTTTTCTTCATCCTATGCTAAATGGGAATTTAGGAATGTCTGTACCTCAGAAATTTGCATTACCAGTATGTGTAGCCCTATGAGGTTCCATCTTCGCTTTGTGATTATTCCTATTCTGTTATGTGAATAAAAGCCACACTCTAGAATCCCAGCCTGGTTTGGACAGTAATATTATTGTTTCCTTAAGTCTGGAGGCACTTGACTGCCCCTGTCCAGAAGTGCAAACCTAGCATAGGCCTAAGCAAATGTTTTCTCCCAAGGACCCGGGTTGTTGGCCATGGCAATTGGTCCCTACAAGGTGTGTGCCAGATAGTTGCCACACCTGGTTGTCTGTGTTGTATAACAGACTAGTCCACCTTGTATATGATGGCCACTGTAGCTGCATAGTGTATATGTAGACTGATTTTACAGTGTAAACACCCACTCGTCTATTTACCCCCCTAGATATTGTGGTGAGAAGAGAAGCCCTGCTAGTTAAAAAGGAGGGCCGGGGGTTACATGATAAACAAAGTTGGAAGTCTTGAGCTAAAATTGGATACATAGTTGCAATAAACAGTGTCTCATGTTTACAAAAGTATAACATGGATAAAGTATAAAAAAAGTAATAGTGAATAACAACAAAAAGGGAAAAAGTAGTCATCAAAAAAGTCAACTATTGTTTGCTGCACAGTTAGTGGTTTTGGGGGGTTGATAGCTCTAGTGCTAGGTCCCCGCGGGGTATCCTGCTGCTGCCCCCCCCGCCCCTTTGTGGAATTAGCCTATAATGTTATGATTTAGTCTAATAAGTTTCTGTTCTTTCTGTTTTCCACTAGTTTAGTGGTCATAGTTCCCATAGTCAGATGCTCTTTTACTGCTTAATGGTGAGTGGATAGGCCAGGGCTCTCAGATCTGCAGGAATTCATGCACTTTACATGGGCTCAGACCCATCCACAGATAAAATTCTTTCCATTGACTTGCATTGGTTATGCAGCTTATATAGAGCAATTTGGCTCCTGTACGAGTTAATGCTTTCTACAGAAAAATCACCCCGGGGTCACAGAGGAAATACCAAGCCCATCTGAGAGCTCTGATAAATGATTAGGGTCTCCCCTAATGGTCCCATTGCTTTCTGATTTTGAAACTGGAGGGATTATTGGCTCTCTGTAATACGATCCTTTTGCCTTCCTACCCTGGCAGTCCCCCCTCCTTATCCGTTCCTCTCTAATGTGTTAAATAATTCCTCCACTTTTGATCTATTATTTCTGTTCCCTTGCTTTCTACTTCATTGTTTATTTGATGTGTGTGTGGATTCCTGACTGAAGAGCTGTTAGTAAAGTATGCCCCTCTTCCACCCTGCAAGCTGCGGATGTTTAGTGGTGTGATCATTATCTTTTCACCGGTATGTAACTATTTAAATATCCAGCACTTCCTGCATGTTTGCTTCTCACTTTCATCCCTCCTTCCCACCCAGTTGCTTCCTTGTCTATCCCTTCTAGTATCATAAGTCCTGTATTTGTGTGCCTTGTCACTTTCAGTCCCACTGTCTTTCCCTTGCCTTTCACTGGCTGAGGATCCCCTTTCCCAGTTTTAAGTTTGGGAACAATTCCCTCTGATCCTAATGTGCGCTGCTTCAGGGGTTGGTCTAGGAGTCCTTCCTCACTCCTGTGCATATCGTGTTGCCTATGGGGAGTCCATATCTCCATCCCCCCTGAGACTCTTGTGTCTATTGTTCCCCCATTTCAAGCTGTCGAGTGTTCCCTGCTGTATTTACTGTTAATGCAATGGTTGCACTCCCCACCCCCTTCCCCCATGTTTTGTGGTTGTGTGACTGTGCTGTGAAGTGGTGATGCTCCCCATCCTCCCCCAGCACCCTGCTGACCCTGTTTTGTTTCTATCTGTGTTCCCTGAGTGAAAGCAAAAGTTCTTTAAATTCAATGGACTGCATCAAAGGAGGGAGTCCGTGCACTGGGGCAGAAGTTTGATGTATTTGCAAAATATTTAAAATAGCAAATGGGGAGAGGGGTGCAGCACCCGATACATCGAACAGGAGGAACACTGCTCCCCCCCCTCAGCTAGTGATTAAATAGGAGTTCAGCATGTTTATAGTTCATTTGCATTACCAGGTAAGGAAAAAGGTCCGGCTTCCCACACGACACACAGGGGAAATGCCGGACCTCGCATGACAATTAACACACCGAAATCTGGCCAATGGAAAATCATGCACACAAATGCCCGCAGTCTGGGAAACAAGATCCCTGACCTGCAAGCAACAATGACAGAGGCTAAACAGAATATAGTAGCCATTAGCGAGACATGGTTCACCAGTAACTATACTTCAGAGACTTCAGTACCTGGCTACGTACTGTTCAGAAGAGACCGAAGTGCAGAAAGGGGCGGGTGGAGTGGCCTTTTATGTCAATGAAAATATCAAAGCTGCAGAAATTCAGAATACACATAAGGAGCCAGAAGAACTGTGGGTCATCCTGGAAACAGGAAATGGGACAGCCATACAAACTGGGGTTGTCTACAGGCCTCCAGATTAGGGGAAGGACATAGACACATTACTGTTAGAAGATATACAAAACATGACAGCTAAAGGGGAGGTTCTGATAATGGGAGACTTCAACATGCCAGATATAGATTGGTCAATACCAGCAGGAACATCTGCCAGAACTAGACACATAGTGGATTCCCTGCAGGGGGAGTGCCTCAAACAACTGGTACAACAATGCACAAGAGACAGGGCTATCCTAGATCTAGTACTGACTAACAGGGAAAGGATCACAGATCTCCAGGTAGAAGGTCACCTGGGGGCCAGTAACCATCACATGGTATGGTTCAACTTGGCCACTAGAACTAAATCATCCCATTCCAAGGCAAAAATATGGGACTTCAGAGGAACTGACTTTGATAAGATGGCCAACAGAGTTAAGCTAGCCCTGGCAAGAAGAAATACAGATGAGGGGGTACAGGCAAACTGGGCAAGCATTAAGGATGCAATACTTGAAGCAACATCCCACTGTGTTAGAGAGAAAAGCAAGAGCAAAAGAAGGAGGAAATCACTTTGGTTCTCAAAAACAGTAGCAGAAAAGGTCAGAGCCAAAAGGCTGGCCTTCAGGAAATATAAGGGAACGCAGCAGGATGAAGATAGGGAGGCATACCAAACTTCCCTAAGGGAAGCAGGGAAGGCAGTAGTGCAGGCAAAGGCCCAAATCAAGGAAACACTAGCATGAACAGTAAAAGAAGGGGACAAGACTTTCTATAGATACATTAGTGAAAGGAGAAAGTCCAGAGGGTGTATTGCTAAGATCAAAGGGGATAAGGGGGAATGTGCTGAGGAGGACCAAGGAAAAGCATCTATCCTAAATAGATACTTCTGCTCAGTATTTACTGAGGAGAAGGTAGGGCAGAGCCCACAGCTCAGCACCATGGACCCAGGGGGATGGAGGTGTACACTAGTCCCTTCACAAAAAGAAAGGGTCCTACAAGAGCTCTCTAAGCTCAGGGTGGACAAAGCAAGGGGACCTGATGGCATACATCCCAGGGTACTAAAGGAGCTAAGGGTGGAACTAGCAGAGCCATTAACAGAACTGTTTAGCGAGTCTCTGAGCACAGAAGAGGTCCCAGAATACTGGAGAAGGGCTCATGTGATCCCGCTCCACAAGAGTGATAGCAGGGAGGAGGCAGGGAACTACAAACCAGTCAGTCTTACCTCAGTAGTGGGCAAGATTATGGAGGCACTCCTTAAGGAAAGGATAGCGCAACACCTGGAATCCATAGGAGCACAGGATCAAAGATAGCATGGGTTTACAACAGGAAGGTCCTGTCAAACTAATCTCATAGATTTCTTTGACTGGATAACCAGAGTGGTGTACCAAGGGGGTGCAGTTGATGTCGCCCACCTTGACTTCAGCAAAGCTTTCGATACTGTTCCACATAGAAGATTGATTAATAAGCTGGGTAGTTTCAGGTGGGGCAGAAGTTGGTCAACTGGGTGGCAAACCGGTCGGTGGGCAGCAAACAGAGCGGTGGTAAATGGTATACAGTTAGAAGAGATGCAAGTCACTAGGGGGGTACCTCAGGGATCAGTCCTGGGGCCAGTCCTCGTCAATATCTTCATCAGTGACATTGCAGATGGACTGGAGGGTAAGGTTTATCTGTTTGCAGATGACACCAAGATCTGCAGCACAGTATATGATCCAGATGGGGTGGGCAAAATGAGAAGAGATCTGGATAAACTGGCAAAATGGTCAGAAGAGTGGCAACTTGGGTTTAACACAAAGAAGTGCAAGATCATGCACATATGGAAGAGAAACCCTGAAGCCACCTATAGGCTGGGGGGGGGGTTACTGGCAATCACAAGGGAAGAAAGAGACATAGGCATCATCATCATCATCATCATCACAGATGACCTGAAATCATCCAAGCAGACCATTAAAGCAGTAGGTAAGGCTAGAGGGATGTTGGGGTGTATTAGTAGGGGTATCACAAGTCATAAGAGGGAGATAATAATCCCTCTTTACAAGACACTGGTTAGTCTCCAACTGGAGTACTGCGTGCAGTACTGGAGGCCACACCTGCACAAGGACATTAACAAAATGGAGGCAGTCCAGAGAAGGGCAACCAAAATGGTGCAGGGACTGCATCAGAAAACATGAGGACAGATTAACGGAGCTCAATATGTATACCCTAGAGCAAAGGAGGGAGAGAAGTGATATGATCGAAACATTCAGACATCTTAAGGGTATTAACAAGGTGAAAGAGTCTAACATGTTTCAATTTAAGAAAAATAGCAGGACAAGAGGACACATAATGAGATTAGAGAGATGCCGATTAAGGGGTAATGTGAGGAAGTTCTTTTTCACAGAAAGGGTGGTGGATGCATGAAACGGCCTACCTCAGGAAGTGGTGTATATAAATACAGTGCAGGGCTTCATACAGGCATGGGATAGGCATAAGGGAGCAATACAGAGGAGTATGAATAGATAGGCCATTGACAGAGTAAAGGCCTATGACACATTCATAAGGCAGAAAAAAATGGGCAGACTGGATGGGTCTTGCAGTCTTTATCTGCCATCAACTTCAATGTTTCTGTTTCTGAGTTTATACTATCCATTTTTTCTTATCCTATGGTATCTCCCCTGTATATGCACCCCCTGAGCCCACATTGGATGCATCCTTTCCACCTCAGTCACTCCAAGTTCTATATCTATGCAGTACATACGTTGATACATCGGGAATAGGTAGAGAAAGGGCAATGGGAGAATTTTTGTCATTTTGCAGCATTTATCTCCCTCATCCTCCCTCCAACTGCATTATAAACCCTACACTTCCCAGATTTGTTTTACCATTATTTCTGTGCCCTGTGATAGTGATTTTGGCTCTTTGCTGGGTTCTACATTCAGTTCAGATCTGAGATCTGCTTGTGTGTCCATTGTGTGGAAATTTCAGATTTACAGTTTATCTTCCCCATTGCTCCAGATGAGTTGCATACAGTAATTCCTGTGCTGGTGTGAATATTTTTGTTGAAAGGTGCTTGGCAGTTCAGTTTCTGTAATTATGCTGGTCTTGTGTCAAAGTTGTTCAGCAAATTCCCGAGCTTTGTTGGGATCCGTAAAAAAATATTGTCTTGCCTGCAGATGTGATCCTCAGTTTCACAGGCATCAACAGGGCAAACTGGGCATATTTTCTTTTAAGACTGTCCTTTGCTGCTGTGAATGCTTTCCTCCAAGTGAACAATTCAGCATTGATGCCCGGATATAACTGCAGGTTATGTTGTTGGTATCTCAATCCCTGTTCCTGGATTTTTGCATTATTAGTTCCTTAGTGGTCTAGTCATGGAGTTTAATAAGGACAAATCGTGGAGGCTCTACTGGTGAGGGCTTATTCCTCAGAGTTATGTGGGCACAATCTATTGTTATTTCCTTTTGGAAGCCATCTGGGGCTAAAAAGTCCTGCAACAATTTACTGAAAAATTTGGTTGGTTCCCCTTGGCATTTTCTGGTAGACCAACTACTTTTATTGTTTTCCTGCAGCTGTAGTTTTCTAACTGATTGTTGAATCGGGGCTAGTGAATCTTCATTGGCAACAACCCTTTCTTCGACCTGCTCGACTTGCTTATCCAGATCAGTGAGTTTTAAGTTAATCTTCTGCATCTGCTTCTCCTCTTTGGCTTGTTATCTCAAATCCCTTGCCCTGTTCTACTATAACTTATTCTCATCTCCTTAGATCTTAGTAATCATTGCCGAAAAGCTCCTACTTGCAACACTCTGTGCCCTATCAACCAAACTGTGTGAATGTTTCTCCCCTAAAGATCTGCCTACCGTATGTTATTTTGTAATTTCCCTGCTCATTGTACCGGATAGTTCCTTGCAAGTATGTGGTTGTTTTCAATGAACCTCTTGCCAAACATTGCATCACGATAATTCCTTGAAAATATGTGAGCTATGTCCTGCACCTGCCAACAAATTGCCTTATCGCATGTTTTGTCATGAATCACAATGTTTTATACCTTGTTCTCATCACCTTGCTTGTATTTTTACTGTAAAACCTTGTTTTGTTTCTGTGTTTTATGTAATTCCACTCTGTAACCTCCCGGGTCATGCCTAAAAATAATAATTTCTATGGCTAGTGCACCTACCCGGTAAACAAAAACTAAATAAATATATAAATATGTTGAATCAAGTTTAATTTGTCATTTTTCCCCAGAGAATCCCTCTCTCATTTCAGACAGTATAATGTTTTGCTCTGGTGGGACTGCCTCTTCGTTGTCCTGATCTCTGATCACAGGGTTCTGAGTTGCAGCAGATACTCTGTTCAGTTGTTGCTGTTGTAGTTTCGTCGGCATGTTTGATGTCTTTCCACAATATTATATTTTTTGTGCCCTCTATTTCTTGCTTTAGTTTTGCAGCAGCTTTTTTCCTTGTAGTAGCCAGTTTGTGCAGCTTTACATTCCCTTAAAATTGGTACATTTGGTTAGCTTACATGAAGCTCCAGCTGTTAGTTGCTGTTTAGTTGGTGTCCATCTTGGAATCCAAAGATGTTTGCTCTTAACCCCCAAACACCACATGTAAGATTCAGCCCTGTGATCAGGGCATATTTGAAATTTTCAAGCGACAAGTACAGAAGATGTTTCCTGCAGGCTGTACTGTCAGACACTAATGAGGACATGACTCTCCAGGAGATAGTGAAGTCCATATCACTTAAAGATGTGATCTACATGGGCAGACAGGCTTGGGACAAAGTCAGAGCAGAAACAATTGCAAAGTCATGGTGAAAATTAGGCATAATGGTGACCGATGAACTTGTAGCTGAGACCGAGGTGATGACTGAAGAGAAAGAAGTGTTGGACCCAGATGAAGATCTAGAGATCGCAGCCCTGGCCAAGGATATGATTAGCAAGCTTAATGTATCACTGACCAATGAAGACATGGAAAACTGGACCCTCTGCAACAGTGTGGAGGAAGAGCATGAGCATCTATCAGACGATGCTATCATTGACGCAGTGCAGCTGCAACTGGGGGGGGCAGTGACACCAGAGTGGTGGTGATGATGAATCAGATAATGCAGCCAACACGGTACCCATCCCAACACATTGAGGCTGTGGAAAGCTTTGATAAATGGTTGCTGAGGATGGAAAATCAGCCTGACTGTGACCCTGTGCAGCTGATGTTATTGAGGGGTATTCGTTCGAAAGCAGCTAAGAAGACAGGTCAAAGCCTTCAACAAGCAACCATGCTTAGATAAATTTCATGTAAGCACAAGCACAGCAATTCAAAGAAAAAAAATGTTAAGCACTTTTCAGCACTTCTACTACTCCTTCGCCATGAACTCCAATAATACAGTACTCCCAGAACACAACAGAAATATTAACCAACTGACCAGAATAACAGTGTGTTACACTGTGTGTCACTCACATAGCTATTCTGCTCGTTTAATGCATGTCCAAGAACAAATTCAATTAATCCCATTTTAATTAACTCGGTTTACCTGAACAGGAAACATGTTGCTGAACTGGTTCAGATAAATGAGACTGTACTGTACTAGTTTGACTTCCCTTTCCATGGTGCTGGTCAAACAGTTTACTCCTGCACTTGCCCCAATGTCTGTGCCTCCTCAGGCTTAGTTGCTGTTCAATCCCTTCACCCAGCACCTTCCTGGGCATCATCAGCATCCATTGTGTCAGCTTATGGCTCAGACCAGGTCGATGTTGAAGGGGAATATCACCCTGATCTCCTTCTGCTGGAGAAGAAGGAAGGGGAAGAAGGGGCCTACTCCTCAGACAGGTCCACTGTCTCTCCCAGGAGTGGGGTCTCAGAGTATCAGACTTCCCAGTCATCCTGATGACCCCAGTTTTTATAATGTCATGAAGCACCTGCAGTCTGCCATGTGGTTCCAGACTGAGAAAGAGGATGCCACCAGGAGTAACCTGGTAGACTTCCTGGAAATCCCTGAATCTTCTCCTAAGGTCATCCCTCCTTTGCTCCAAGCTCTGGACGATGCTGCCCAGGCGGTCTGGCATAGGCTCCACTCTGTGCCTGCCATACCCAGGAAGGCGGACAAGCTTTACCATGCCCCATTAAGGAAGCCATATTACTCTGCCCAGCCTGAGATGGACTCAATGGTCATTAAGGTGGCCCATGACCGCTTCAAGGCACCTAAGAATCTCACTTCCCTCCACCCTGACAAACAGTCCAGGAGGTTGGACTTATGGGGCAACAGGAAATTTATTTCAGCCATCTTCGGCCTCAGGATATCAAACTACATCTCTCACTTGGTTAAATATCAGAATACCCTCTGGAAAATGGGCAAGGCTATGGCTCAGGCCCTTCCAGAGGGGCCACGGAGGCAGAAAATCCTCAAGACCCTTCAGGCTGCTTAGGATGTTAGTAAACATCTGCTCTGTGCCATTTATGATGTGTCTGACACTATGACCAGAGCGGCTGCCTCAGGCATTTGCCTTTTGGAGGCATTCCTGGCTCCAGGTTTCCGGGTTCCCCGACGATGTACAGCAGAAGGTTCTGGACACCCCTTTTGTGGGCTTCAACTTGTCTGGCTGGAGGATCAGGACATTATTAATGAGCTGCATGTCTCAGGGAGGGCTCTTAAATCTGTGCCCTCACTGTACCATACCCAGCCCAGAAGCTGCCAGAGGTCTTCCTTTCTGAAAGTCCCTCAGAAATCCAGCTCTGGCCCCATCCATGGGGCAAGTGCAGAGCCAGTTCTTCTCTGCCCACTCCTTCTTCCACCTCTGGAACCTCCACCAAAGTCCCCAGGGTCAGAAGTGTTGGACAGGCCCCTGGCCCCGCTTCAACCCGACTTCTTGCTTGACCACTGGCCTCTTGTTGCAAGCCAGGAGGAGGTGGTAGGGGGTCACTTTTCCCTCCATTTAAACCAATGGAGGGCAATCACTTTGGATGCTTGGATTTTGCAACTCATGTAAAGGGGCCACACTCTGGAGCTTCTGGAACAGCCCCCTATGGTTCCCACAAGACCCACTGGTTTTCCTCCAGACCATGTTCTGGTCTTAAGGGAGGAAATTCACCTTCTCCTGCACAAACAATCCATAGCACCAGTTCCACAGAGACAGAGAAACAGGAGCTTCTATTCCAGGTTTTTCCTGGTGTCCAAGTGCATGGGAGTTCTTCATCCCATCCTGGATCTAAAAGGGCTAAACCAGTACATTCAGTACAAGCGGTTTCACATGGTCATTCTATAAGGCCTGCTGCCAATGATCAAGCAAGGTGACTGGCTATTTTCTATGGACATACAGGACACATACCTGTATATCCTGGTTTATTCCCTTCACCACAGGTACCCCAGGCTCTCATTCCAGGGGGACAACTTTCAGTTTAGATTCTTGTCCTTTGGCTTGTCTTCTGCACTGTGGGTCTTTACCAACTGCTTAGCAGTGGTGGCTGCACCCCTCCATCATGAGGGCCTGTACGTGTTCCCTTATCTGAATGACTGGCTATTAAAAGCCCCATCCAGGGAGCTCTTGCTAACCATCTGGCACAGGACCCAGAAGCTGTTCCACTCCTTGGGTGTCATGGTGAAGTTACCCAAGTCCACCCTCTCCCCATCTCAATGCATTCAGTATATAGGTGCAGTTCTAGACTCTTCCCAGGGCAAGACATTTCTGCCCCAGGACAGGGCAGACCACCTGATGGCAATGGCCTCCCATGTGGCTCAGAACTGGTACGTTATGGCCAGGTCCTACCTCCAGCTCCTAGGTCTTATGGCATTGGTTACAGCCAAGGTGCCATTGGCCAGACTCCATATGAGAGTGCCCCCATGTAACCTGCATGTCCAGTGGTACCAGCACTCTGACTTGGATCAAAAAGGCCTTGTCTCCTCTCCAGCTTGCAAGGTACTGCAGTGGTGGCTGGACCTTCTCAATCTGCTGCTGGCAGTCCCCTTCCTCATCCCCTCTCCCAAGTAAGTCCTGCCTATGGACACCCCGGGCACTGAATGGGGTGCTCACCTGGGTTCTCTACAGACACAGGGGGTCCTGGTCCCTGGTGGAGGCCACACTCCACATAAATGTGCTTGAGATGAGAGTGATTCTGTACACACCCCAGACATTTCAGGGCCATTTGTCCCTGGGGCACCTGCTGGTGCAGTCAGACAACATGTGTGGTGTACTATCTCAAAAAACAGGGGCGAATACATTCTTACTCTCTGTGCCAGAAGGTGATGAGAGTCTGGTACTGGCCTCTGGACCATGGCCTCGAGTTGTCAGCTGTCCATGTTCCAGGAGACCAAAACAGCTTGGCAGACACCCTAAGCAGGTTGCAGTCCTGGAAACATGAATTGGAATTGCTGTCTTCAGTGGCTAAGGTCCTGTTCGAAAGGCAGGGATGCTCAGAACTAGACTTTTTTGTGTCCCCACTCAATGCAAAACTGCAGCTTTTCTGATTACTAGATCCAAGGCCTGGAGTTTTCTGGCGAGACACATCCCTCTCCAGGAAAGGGAAGTTCCTCTAAGCTTTTCCTCCCTGTGACAGGGTGCCCCCTGTCATGAGTAGGTGTCCTGATAGGAAGATGAGGGTCTTCCCTTGCCCCTCCCATATAGTTCCTAAATGCCGTTGATATTTTAATAAAGTGCCAGATTACAAATAAATAAAAAGTACAACATATTAGTTGGCCAATGAAAGGGCAGGCATGCTATAGAAATCAAAGTAGAATGCATTGAAATATGCATAGTTCTCTAAAAGTGCAGCATTAGAAATGATTCAGGACAGGAGCAGCACCCCGGTATTTTAGTACCCCCTTTACCTGTTTTTTGTCCCATGGTTTTGAAATGAAGAAAGCGCAGGACGTGCTTTTGTATAGAACCCTGGTACCCCTTTAAAGAGAAAAGGCCCCGAGAGGTCAGTATTTGAAATGTTTATGGTGGCAGCTTTACTGCTCAGTAAAATAAATAAACGTTGAAAGGAGCCACTGCTCTGGGGCTGAGCAGCCAATGCAAAGGGTGGCGGGTTGAAATTGCCACTTGCAGTGCACCACTCTCTTCATGCAGCTCCTTTAAATAGTCTTCAGAGGCTCTTGCCACCCTGCTTTGTTTATAATATGATATGCCCTTGTTTCTCTGAAGAAGCGCATGTCACGCTTCTGAACAAACCCTCTGTTGCCCATATGTTTAAAGAGAGAGAATGTTGTAAAATAAAGTGCGCGCTCGTTCGCTCCTTGTATCTTCTCTCTCTCTCTCTCTCTGAGCTGAAAAGCAAAATAAGTGGAGCGAGTGGCTGGCAAAGTACCAGATCTGTTGTCTTTGCCACCACTCCATTTCTCTAGTTTTCCCTGGTGCCCCCTGTTATAGAAAAGTTCCTGCGGGGTCGAGAGATACCAGAAAGGGAACAGAATTAGAAGCCCCTTGTTTCAGACCTCTCTCTCTCTCGGTGCATCATTGCGGCCATCTGAGTGGAGAGGGCGGCTGGCAAGATGCCAGTGAATAGGTCAGTCACCCGAGGAAAAATAAAATGCTGCTTCTGTTGGGTGTGCATGGCACTGAGTGTGGCACCCATGCTTCGATCAGAGCAGGATCAGCTCCGTGGCTGCTACGGAGCATAATCATGCTCTGAAGCACTAGGATTCACCACATGCTGTGGTTTTAGAATAAAAAAAAAACATAAGAAACTCACTACATTAAAGGGAGTGACTGGGGTGTCCCTATGAAATAAATTTATTTATGGTGGCCCTCAAAAGGATAGACCCTAAGGGATCAGAAAAGGAGAGAGAAGTAAAAGCTGGTTTAGGAGCATGCTTGCTCCTCTCTCTCTCTCTCTCTTTTGCGCACTTCTCACTCTTAAGCATAGCTCTAAGCACTTGAAAACAGGAGTTTTATGTACAGGGACAAGGAAGTCCCGAAAGAGAGGGTAATCTCTCTAACTTGTTTTATTTGGACCTAAAAGGGCACACTGAGTGACTCCTGTTTGGCACGTAACCTAATTTTCCAGTGAGGAGAGCCCTATATATTAAATAAAAAAGGATCGGAGGAGATTGATGCTCCAATCAAATGAAAAATACAACTAGAGGTGGCAGAAGCCAAGAAAGGGCTAATAAAACTTAAGGACATTATGGGCAAGTAGAAAGTAAGTAGAAAGTAAGTCCCGTAGCATCCTAAAAGAAAGAAAATGATCAAGGAATGATAGTACAGCCACAGAAATGTTGTAACTGGGGCTGTCACTGTACAAAGGGCTGAAATGAGAAGTTCAGCCAATGGGCTGAAATTTCAGCAGTCGGATATTGCAGTGGTGTTAAGGTTGCTGGTTAAAAAGGAGTCACAGTAACAGAGCTGCAGTGAAGCTCAAAAATAAACATGGGGTCTATGAATAAAGAATACTCTTGTGTTAAAATAAAGGAATGCTTTATTAATCATAGCAAAACGTCTCTAAATAAACTGCTTATACAATGGGTAGTGACTGACCTGCTGGCAAGTTTCTCTGTTCTGTGTGATTCTTATAGGAGAACAGCGGTCCCTAGAGGGCTATATTTATACATAACTGTGTAAGCACTCGTTATGTAAAAAGGAGACGTTCTTTAACAAGAACAATTAAAGTTTATTTTGTACTAGAAGCCTAGAAAAAGGCATATTATGTAAAGTTGGTTCCCTGGGAACATAGCTTAAACAAAAAGGCTTAGAAGTAATCCTTTACATTTTGTACAGGCCAGGTTAGAAGCCTAAGGGGATCTTATTGAAGTTAATTGAACATTTACAAGTAGATCACCTGACAGTGATGTCACCCTGGGTGGATATAAAAAGGCTGCCACCAGGGGTGTTAAGTAGATAGAGATCCAGATAGTCAGTTTTGTACTGATGGTCTGATAAGTAAGACCTTAGAAAGAGTGTGGGTGTTCCCACTAAGACAGTAGTGGGGAAGTACTGCTGGGTGCAGCAGCCAAACTAGCTGTTGTTGCTGAACTAACAACAACTTTCTTGATTTCTGTGATATCCTGAATCCTGAAATAAAATGATAAATGCCAACCTGGCATTTTTAATGCACTGATTTTGTTGACTGCCTGCATTTGTCTCCTGATCTAGTGACCCTACGACACTCCC
This sequence comes from Neoceratodus forsteri, assembly GCA_016271365.2. Taxonomy (NCBI): domain Eukaryota; kingdom Metazoa; phylum Chordata; order Ceratodontiformes; family Ceratodontidae; genus Neoceratodus; species Neoceratodus forsteri. The sequence goes on along the minus strand of CM028137.1, from coordinate 408,964,192 downwards.
TTTCTGCTGATTCAGAGGGTGCTCCTCAAATTGCAGATGGAGCAGGCCTCCCTTATACTGGTGGTACCCTTCTGGTCTCAGCAAATTTGGTTTTACTTGTTTCAACAGCTGGCAGCAGAACCTCTAATCCCTCTCCCAATCTGCTGGGACCTGCTGATGTAGGCTCAGGGGACCCTGGTCCATCCAGTTCTCAAGACCCTTTGGCTGCATGCTTGACTCCTGAGAACATAGCCATAGTCCATTTTGGGATTCCTCAGAAAGTAGCTGATGTCCTGGTGGCTGCTAGGAAACCCTCCACCAGAGCCACATATTCTATGAAGTGGAAGAGCTTTGCCATTTGGGCCTCCGTGCACCACGTAGACCCTTTCTCCTGTCCTATGAACCAGGTTTTGCAGTACCTGTTGTCCTGCTCCGCCTCTGGGCTTAAATTCTCATCCATTAAGGTGCACATTTCTGCCATCTCTGCCTGCCATGTGCCCATGGATGGTCATCTGTTGCCCAATTAGAGGTGGCTCATACGTTTCTGAGGGGCATCCTTCACCTGAAGCCTCTTATTCATAGTCCTGTCCCAGCTTGGGACTTGAATTTTGTGTTGAAGAAGCTGAACACCTCCATTTGAACCAGGCACATCCTGCAAGCTATGCTTTATGTCATGGGAAGTGTTACTTTTCATTGCCATTACTTGTGCTCAGAGAATTTCAGTGCTTTAGACTCTAGTGTGTGAGCAGCCTTATTTGATTTTCCACAGAGAGGGTCTCTTTGCATACTAACCCTAAGTTTCTTCCTAAGGTGGTGTCTGAGCTTACCTTAAATCAATCCATCCATGTGCCTATTATCAGATAGACAGACAGATAGGGTTCAGAGAAGAGCAACCAAGATGGTGCATGATATGCAGAGGAAGCCATACAAGCAGACGTGTAGAGAACTGGATCTGTACCCATTGGAGACCAGAAGGGAGAGGGGGCATGATTGAAACTTGTTAGTACATGAAGAGGATCAATAAGGTGAAGGAGAGGAGCTTATTTAAAAGAAAGGATGGGGCTAAAACTAGAGGGTATAGCCTAAGATTGGAGGGAGGAAGATACAGAGGCAATGTAAGTGGGCAATTATTCATGGAGAGGGTGGTGGAGGCCTGGAACAAATTACCAGAGGTGGTGGTGGGGGCTGAAATGGTGGAGGGATTCAAGAGGGCATGGGACAGACATATGGGGATGGTAAGTGATGGGGGAAGGGGAGGGCCCGTGGAAAAGGGGATGAGTAGGGGGAGGAAGGGGTAGACTCTATGGGCCATTGGGGTCCTTTTCTGTTGTCATACTTCTATGATTCTATGATCTGGAGCATGCCAATCCAGTGGAAGCATTGCTCCATACTTTGAATGTGCATAAAATTCTGCATTACTATACACACTGTGCACAGGACTGCAGAAAGTCCAAACAATTGGGGGGGAGGGATTGCCCCAGGGAAAGAGGGCATCCCCGTTTCCAAACAGTGCTTGTTCAAATGGTTGGCCAACTGTATTAATTTTGTTGTAGGAAGTACAGTAAGGAACTTCCTGAGACTGTCAAGGGCCATTCCACCAGGTGTATGGCCACTTCTGTTGCCTGTTTCAGGGATGTGTCTGCAGCTGAGATCTGTGGTACTGTCACTTGGAGTACTGTCCACACCTTCACCAAGCACTACAGTCTGGACACTGCTTCCAGAATACGGGCAGGCTTTGGTTTAGCTGTGCTTCAGGGCCTTCTTTCTTAGGCCCTTGTCCTCCTGCCACCTAGACTGTCCTTACTCTCAACACTGCTTGGGACTCATTCCATAGATGTGACCTGATGAAAGAGATATTCCTGATGAAGATAGTACGATTATGTAAGAACTTACCATAACAGTAGATTTTCAAGGGAATTTCTTTCATCAGGTCATGCCATCCCTCCCTCCACCCCCCTTGGGAGTCTTGTCTGTTGCACACTGGTTAGTGTTCCAGCCTTATATAGGGCAAGGCACTCTCTCTCTCTCTCTCTCTCTTTTCTTGGTTCTCCAGAGACAGCTGGAGGCAAACGTCTCCAATGGGAAAGAACTGAGGAGGCAGCAGGTTCACCTATGCCTATACAGGGATGATGATATCAGAAGGCGACATCGGCGTGAGTGACCCTAATAGACAGCTACAGAAAAAGGCTTCCATGGAATCCTAGTACCTGATGGCTAAATTCCACAGGCATGACCTGATGAAAGAGATTCCCTCGAAGATCTACTGTTACGGTAAGTTCTTATGGTAAATTGTTACGTAACTGTACTATATGGCTTCCTGGCCAATGCCCTCTGGGTAACTCTTGCCTCAGTGCTTATGCACCAAGTTTCTTCATCTTTTAGCTTGCTTTTTGTTTTTATTGGGCTCACCACAACCCAAACCTGATAGACCGACTTAGGGTAGCTGATTCATTCCACTGGGGTGTCATATAGACAAGGCAGACTGAGGAGTCCTGGTAGGACAAAACACAGGTCTGTGTCTTCTGTTGGCACCCTTTGCAAACTGTGTGAGAGGCCTTTCAGCACCATGCATTCCTGCTTAAAGTTGAACCAGCATAACATTTTGTGGTGATTTGCATATACAGCCCATGATGCTTTGCATTATGGGGGTATGTGTGATTTTGTATTTCTTTGTACTACTGTAGAACTAGAAAGTTTCACTGTAAAAATAATTTCACTATATTCGCTGGACAGAGTTGTTCAGTGAAATTATTTTTACAGCAAAGGTTATTGGATGAAAGCCTCATAAGCAGTGTCTTGGCTCGTTGTGGCATGTCTGAACCAGGACCCCAATCATGCTGGCATAAAGTAATGAAGTTTCACTGTATACTTATATTAAAAAAAACTCAGCAAATGCTTAATTAGACATTTCATTGATGTTTGTTGATTCGACGAGGAACACCACATCTATGCTACCACGTCAACACCACACCAGCCCCGGTAACGAATTCCATCATTCCCTCAAACCTCCTCATATAGTTTGTTACTGTATTGTTTTAAAATTACAATATACTCTACACTGCCCCTTTAATTCCTTTACTAAAATTTACCATTAACTAATCGCTCCTCCCACGTACGGTACTGCAGTGGTACCGACTAAACCCATTGACTGTATTCTTCTATGGGAACCACGTGATCGGTCTGTTTCTCTCCCTGGATACCGGTGAAAAACTAAACAGTGTTTGAAAGGGAAATAAACCTATGGGGACACACTACAAATTGACAATTATAAGGTGAAGCAAATCTTTATTCAGAAATGTGCAAAAACAAAAAATCCAATCCAGATTCCATCAGTCTTCAGGTGGGTAAACAGCATAATGGGACCTATGTTTTCTCCAGGAGGAGAGGCAACAGCTAGCTCTTTGGTGACAGTCTCTGTCATTAGGTTAGAGATGCCGGCTGTAAGAGATGCTGTAGATGAGTTCAGCCACTTAATAACATCCCCAAAAAATGCACAACCAAAGAATGCGACAACAGTAACTACAATGCAACAACAATCGGGATTAAAGGTAGTACCACGCTATAATTTATTGGCGTGATTAGGTGACTTCCCTGCAAAGCGCAATAGAAACTTTATGCGCTTATTTCTAGTTCTACAGCATATGCTGGTGCATTCATTGCAAAAAAATGGGAAAGCAAAATGAAAATACCTGGGGATTATTGTCCCATGTGGCCAATGTAAATATGTGAAAAAATGCAAGCATGTTAGGGGCACTACCACAGATAGGATATTTATCTATTGAAGTTATCTGATAACATACCCATGAGTCAAAGACTCCTTTACAAAGGTTCTACGTCTTTAAGAACAGGGACATCAGGGACAATAGCAACAATTAGATGCAATAGTTACAAAAAATGGTTACAAGTAGCACAGTAGAGCAGATGGTGATTCAAAGATACAGAGTGTTGCCAAGCACAGATACATAGTACAGTCAGTAGCAGGTAACAGAAGACATACACTGCAGGGCGATGGCACCAGCCACGCCCCGGTGGTTATTTGCAAGCCCAGGCTGGACTGAGGTGTCCATTGTTAAATATAAGCATATCCTGGAGTGGCAGGACCAGAGTTAAGTCCATAGTCGTGGGGAGGGGGTGGGTAGGGCTAGAAATCAAGGACAGTCACAAACTGAGTTATGAGAGATTAGGTCTCTTAGCTGGTACTTGAACTGTCCAAGTTTGGGTTCTGTGAGGAGGGAGTTAAGCCAGCTAGGTGCCAGGTACCTAAAAGTTCTTTGACCAGAGGTGGTCTTGCAGCTAGGTACCAGAAGCAGGTTGTTGCTGAGTGAAGTGGGTGAACAATGGTGCCTGGGGGGAGATGAGAGCAGGTGGGAGTAACCCTGCTGTAATTTTTTTTAGCAAAGAGGCAGGTCTGATATTTGAGCCTCCCGTCAAAGTTTAGCCAGTTGGTGGTGGCATAGAGTGTGCAGGTATGTGAGAGTCTGGCGCAGCTAGTGGCTAGTCTACAGGCCTTATTAAGGGCAAGCCTAATTTTGTTTAGGTGTGTGTTGTCAGCTGCCCCATAGATAATGATTCCATAGTCTATGAGTGATAGTACTGATGCTGAGACAGCTAGGTGGAGAGCTTCAGGTGGGAAGCAGTGTCTGTACTGGTGAAATAAGCCAATACGCACATTGACAGTGGTGCTCAGTTTTCGGATGTGGTCATGGTAGATGAGCTCAGAGTCTAGGGTGATACCAAGGTATTTGAATGAGGTAACCTGCTCAAGGGGGTCATTTAAAAAGTTCAATATGATCAGGGGTTGTCCTATGTTCTTGTTTTGGGAGTGGGCAAACACCATGGATTTGGTTTTTTTGTGATTAAAGACTAGCCTATGTCAAACAAACCAGGATTCAGCTTCCATGAAAGATTTTGGAGTGCGGAATAGATAGCTGTGGGATCAGAGTAGGAACTGTAGAGGACAGCATCATCCACATACAGGAGCAGTTTCCCAGAGCAGTCCTTGGGCAGGGAGTTGAGGAACAGGGAAAAAGGTAGGGGGCCGAGAATAGAGTTCTGTGGGACCCCTGACCTGACTTGGAAGGGGGACAACAGGGTTTGGGCAAGCTTGACAGTCTGAGTTCTCTCAGACAGATAGCTGGCAAACCAGCCAGTGGTCTCTGGAAACGGGTCTATTTGTGTGAGGGAATCCAGGAGTAGTGTGTAGTGCACCATATCAAATGCCTTGGAAAGGTCTATAAAAACAGCACCAGCAATGTGGCCAGTGTCAAGAGATGTGTGGAGGGCATTTGTAAACTCCAAAAGGGCTGTGGTGGTACTGTGGTTGTGGTGGAAGCCATGCTGCTCAGGACTCAGGAAGCAATATTTGGAAAGGCAGTCCATAAGCTGGGTGGACACAATCTTCTCCAAGGTTTTGGAGGCGGGAGGCAGGATTGAGATGGGGCAGTAGTTCCCAGGCTGAGTGTGGTCACCGCTTTTAAGGATGGGTGTGATGAGGGCAGATTTCCATTTAGAGGGAAACTGGCCCAGCAAAAGGGTGCAGTTCAGAAGCATGGTGAGTGGGGGGGGAGAACTTCATTAAAGGTGAGCCTAAGCAGCTTAAGATCTAGTCTGTATTTGAAATAAAACAACTGATAACCTGTGATATATGTGGAGTTGTATTTAAAGCAGAATGTAGTTGTGTTGCACATAATGTGGGAATGACAACAAGGGTATTTAAATTAAGAGTGGGGGAACATGTCAGGGATATTGAAGCAGGGAGAACTAAAAACATCCTGGCAGCACATGTTGAATATGCAAGGGGTAACACTGAACATAAATGGTGTTTCCATGGTATTGAAAAGATATCCCTGGGCATAAGAGGAGGTGATTTGGAAGCAGTGTTATTAAAAAGAGAAGCATTTTGGATGTATACCCTGGGTTGCCTAACTGCTCCTGGGTTGAATGAACGCTTTGGATATCTGTATTTTTGTAAAGGTTTTCCCTAAAACCCCATTTAATTGTGATGAGATATACAAAAACGGAGATGATGATGTGTTCCTTTACAGATAGAATATCTACAAATGTGCCGTTCGCCCCCCCCATTTTCCCACACGACCTGAACTTTTCCTGCTGAAGCTGCTATAGTTTGCATTTGCTGAATATTTGCATACATTCTCCTTCACAAGTGGAACTTATCCTGCTGATTCTGCTATAGTTTGCATTTGTTAAATATTTGCATGCAGTCCAATAATATGAATCACTGTTGATGTATAAAATTTATCTCTGTGAAGAATTTACATTGTCTTGTATTACATTACAGTGACAAGGGATCTCAGAAGCATGAACTTTTTAATTATGGTCTGAAATGGGAGCAATTCATAGAGAGCAACACACATGTGGGACACAAGAAACTGCAGCCTGAACATTTGAATATTGGAACCATTACATAAATATAGAGTGAGTGTGTATAGATGTACTGTATATATATATATATATATAACCCCCTACAAATGGGGGTTCCTAAAAAGCCTCCTAGGAGCTTGTTTAAGTGTTTCCCTTGCCTGCTGGCGTTCAGCGTTTAAGCCGTTATAAGGGTACTGAGTGCTGGTAGAGCCTCCACTTACTGTCTCTTTAAGAGCTGTCTGCTTGCAGACATAATTGATGCTTTCCAGGGGTGCTGGTGTTTCCCTGCTCGAATCCTGCCTGAACTGCAGGGTAATCGCTTCATTTTGCGGTCGCTGAAAGCTCAAAGGTAGCCCCTCTGACAGATATATCCGTTTCCCTGTAAACATGTAAGGCATTAGTAATATTGTAGTTTGTCTAACCTGCTTTTGTTACAGCTGGGACTCTGTGTGTGCTGCCCCTCCATTTTGGACCTAAACTGCTGTGCTGGGCCAATGGAGTAAGGGGAGCTATAAAATGGAGACTGTTTGGACCAACCAGAATTCAGACTCTTCTGGGAGCTGGTTTACAGTGGGAATGTATAGCTAGTAATTCTGGGGAAGTGAAGTTTTGGACTCTGGCACCTTTTTGCACCAACTGAGAGAGCTTTGGAGTGATTGACAGCCGAGTCCACCAACTGGACCGGGTGGCACCCGTAGAGAAGGCTCTGCCCTGCAACTGGGAGGTCAGATCAGTTGTGACCATGAGAAGAGAAGGAGCTCTGTGCTTCTGCACTGATAGTTTCACACGGGAAGCACGCGATAGGCCTGAAGTCAGTCTGTTGCCATTACAAGCTCGAATCGGACTGAATCTGAGGTGACAAAGAAAGGAAGGCTGAAAAGTGGAAACCAGGCTCACCCTGTAGAAGATTGGAGAAATTGCTGAATCGCGCTCAGTCTGTCAGGAACTGAAGCTGCAGTGTGAACTCCCCGTGCAGTTGTAGTAAGTGCGATCAGGACCTAGGAGCAGTTGCCTGGTATAGTAATTTTCTTTACATGTAAATGTGTTGAATGCTTGTGAAGAATAGCTATGCCAGTTCTCTTGTCACTGTGCGGTGTAAGCTGAAAGCGGAACTGAATGTAATTGGACTAAATCCGTCTGCTAGTCAAGCAGTTGGGCCTAGCCAGTAGAATCTAATCTCCCTGCCTTGTTTGTCTGGCGATCCAGAACAGCTATTTGCTTGAGGTTCTCAGTGTGGGATAGTGAGTGTACAAATCAGGGCCTCCCCGCGACCTGTTAATCACCAGTGTTTCATCTGATTTGCTTTACTTCATTTCCTCAAGGACTGAGCCATCTGGCTCCAGATTACAATTGGGTGTCATGCATACCTTTTTTTCCTACAGGGCCCTATTCATCTGCACCTGCCGGCCAATCCCGAGCAACGGACCTAGCTAGCCCCCTTCAACCTGGGTACCCAGAGTGTTACTTTTAAGACCCTGTATGAATGCACAGTACTGTGATTTAATTCTGCCAATCAGCTTGATCTCCCACTCCTGTGTTCCACTCCCATTAAATAAACCAGATTTGATGTTAATGACTTTAAACTGTTTGAAGTGTCAGTACCTATATAGCAGGCATTGCTCTGGTTTGTGTATGTTGATCAACCTTATTTTTACTGGGGGTCCTCTGAGACGAACTTCAGAATCGATCTCGAGGGTAAGTGGTACCTTATGATTGAACCGTGTGTACATGTGGGGTATTGGTACTGTAATTTCTGTGTATTGTATGGATCCTTAGAGGGATTAGAAGGGGGTCTCAGTGTCCCAGAGGACTGTGACCAAACTTGACAAACCATTACAAACCCTGACCTCTGGGTGGAGGCACCCGCCATAGAACCTAGGCCCCTCAGCTTGTTGGTAGTCCAGCAGGCAGGGGTAGTAGCCCTTGGGATAGCGCCACCTGGGGGTTACATCTTAGAGGCACCACTGGGATTAGCGTCCTCTAGTGGTCATGTGAAGGAATTACCCCAATATGTCTAATTTAAAAGAAAAAATGGAGAGGAGTACCACACCCAAGTTAAAACTTGACCCCCTTAAGTTGATGGTGCACAAGTTGATGGGGTGGTGCGAAGCTGAGGAAATGGACTCCCAAAAGGCTGTTCTATTGCTGGATGTCCCCTTGGGGATTAAAAATGCTGACATTGTATCCACTGTAGAACGTGTTAAGTGTATGGGCAAAGTTGAGGTAAAGGTGATATATGCAGACTTATTTGAACAAACACTGTAAGTGCTACTTTCGTGCAATTCTACGATAGACCCTGAAAAGGTGCTCCCTGTAATTTTGCCCGAAGGTGCCCAGGAGGGATGGAGGGTTATTCATGTATGTAGTGGTCTGGCCACCCTGGATGGGTCCCCAAGTACCAATAGTTTTAAAGAAAAACTGCTTAAACTATTAGCTTCAGAAGGGAGAACTGCTCAGGAACTGGTAAAGGTGTTAGACGTCTCAGGTGACCACATTCCCCTGCCTTCCCCAGGTACATCTTCTGGGTCTCCCAAGAGCTCCATACTAGCCACACCCCCTATGGTAATTCCCCCCATTCAACTGGATTCCCATCGTAGGTTGAGGCTTTTCTCCGGTACTGTCCCAGTGCCTTCGGGGGAAGATGATTTGGAGACCTGGATGGACTATGCTACCCCTTTAGTACAGGAATGGCAGTGTTCTGAGAGTGAAAAGAGGAAGCGCTTGATGGAAAGCTTGAGAGGCCCTGCCCTGGAAGCCATTCAATTTCTACGGGCTACTAGCCCAAAGGCCACTGCTGCAGAATATCTTTCCGCCTTAGAGGGAGTATTTGGCAGCACAGAAACCGGAGATGACTTATTATGGAAATTCAAGTCAGCTAAACAGTGGAGAAATGAAAAATTGTCTGCTTCGGTCACCAGGATAGAAAGGGCTTTGCAGAAGGCCCACCAAAAAGGGGGAGTGCCTGCCACAGAGTTAAACCAGATCAGATTAGACCACATATTGAAGTCAGCAAGATTTTCGAGCGTAACACTATTGAAGCTCAAGTTGCAAGACAGAAGGGCCAGCCCTCCAGAGTACTGCCATTTTATGAGAGAGATCCATGAGATTGAAACTGATGAAGAGGGCTGGGAACCCTATGCTGGGGCTGTGAGCCCTTGTCAGACCCCTGAAAAGAGTGAGCTAGATGAGGCTCCAACAGTTGAGGGGTTTGATTAAGGAACTGACAGACATACAGAGAACCAGACCTGTATTATGCTGCCCCTGAGCCTAGAAGTGGAGTGGGAGTGCATGTTGTTTCCCCTGACACCCAGATTGAGGGTAACCTGAGAGCAGAAATAAGGGACTTAAGAGAGATGGTGGGGGAGCTGCAAAGGGCTGCTTTCACATCAAATAGAAGTGGAGATCCAGAAGCCCAATGGTACAAGCCCCCAGTTGAAGAAGAGCCCTGCAGGGCTCCAGAGGTGCCCCAACCGAAAAGAGACCCCCCCCTCCCTCCAAGAACACTAGAGACATTAAGCTCTACCGTTGTGGAGAGGATGGACATTTTCAGTCTGCTTGTCGGCTGCCAGAGAACTTGAGAAAAGTTACCAAACAGGTTAATGGCCTGGCATCACGATACTTATGCCCGGTCACCAGGGGGAACCACTCAGAAAAGTTTTGCCATCAGGGCCAATGCCCGATCGACATCCCAATCAATGCTACCCGAATGGTCCGAAGTGGTGGGTTCCTCCATGGAGACTACTGTGAAAGTGAATAGAGTACCCACATGAGCTGCGTTAGACAGTGGCTTCCAAGTGACAATTGTGTTCCAGGACTGGTATCAGAAGCATTTGTCTAACGTACCCCTGCAACCCTTGGAAGGACTACATGTTTGGGGTTTGAGTGAAAAGGCCTACCCCTACTCTGGCTATATCAGAATTTGGTTGTCATTTCCCACCTCTGTGGCTGGAACGGTGGAGAAAGTGGAGACCTTGGCCCTTAGTGTGTCCCCCTACTGGACTGTATGATGGGAATCTGTTACTGACTGGAACTAATGCACATATGTTTGGACAGCTGGCACAGTTGTGTTATGAAAAACAGGGGTCATGGACTGGTAGAGCTCTAAGAATTCCAGCCTTGATTCACAGGGCCTATGACACCCAGAAGGATGCTGACAGAATGGAACCCGAGGAACTGGTTGGGGTTGTCTGGACAAAGGATCCAGAGTCTCTGATTTTGGCACCAAATGCTCAGTGTATCCTACAAGGAGAGGTTCATATAAAAAAGGATGTCAAGAATATAATGTTAATTCCGGATGCACCAGGAGATGAAAAATAGCCCGAGGGGCTGCTGGTCAAGCCAAGAATTCTGCCTGATAACGCCCATGCTTTTGCCAGAAGAGTAATGGTTCAAGTTCATAACGTGTCTGACAGGGAGATTCGAGTAAACAGAGGTTGCACTCTGGCTAATGTGTATTGTGTGGATACTGCTGTGCTGCCCAGTAACAAGAGTTCAAGAAAAAAGTGATAGAGTAACACCTGACTTGTTTGATTTCGGTGACTCCCCGTTGTCAGCTGAATAGAAATTGAGAGTCGGTGAGAAGCTTGCCCAGAAGGACCAGGTATTTTCTTTGAAGGAGTGGGATGTAGGCTACGTACGGGGGCTGAGCACCATATCCGGCTGCATGATGATAGGCCATTCTGTGAAAGGTCTCGATGCCTGGCACCTGCTGACATAGACGATGTGAGATGACATTTGCAAGAGATGCTAGCTACGGGTGTAATACAAGAATCCAGAAGCCCATATGCTTCCCCCATTGTGACAGTGAGGAAAAAGAATGGGACAGTAAGGATGTGCGTAGATTATCGCACCTTGAACCGGCGGACTATACCTGATCAGTATACAATGCCCCGCATCCACGATGCTTTAGACTGCCCGAATGGTAGCCAGTGGTTCTCCATGCTGGATCTCTGCAGTGGGTACTACCAGATCCTGATGGCCCCGGAAGACAGTTTGAAGACAGCCTTTATCTGCCCACTTGGTTTCTATTAGTTCATGAGGATGCCTCAAGGGATTTCAGGTGCCCCAACCACCTTTAAACGGCTGATGGAACGTGTAGTGGGGGACATGAACTTATTAGAGTGCCTGGTATACCTAGATGATGTTATTGTGTTTGGTAGCTCACTGGAGGAACACGAGAGCCGATTATTCAAGGTGTTGGACTGACTAGAAGACTTTGGCCTGAAGCTGTCCATCGATAAATGTAAATTCTTCCAAACATCTGTAAAGTATGTGGGACACAGTTTCCACTGAAGGGATAGAGACAGACCCAAGTAAAGTTGAGGCCCTGACTACCTGGCCCCAACCCCATAATCTAAAAGAACTGCAAAGATTCCTGGGTTTTTGTGGCTACTATCGTCGTTTCATCAGGACTATTCACAGGTAATCTGCCCTTACCTCAATCTCACTCAAGGTACCCTCCAACTCACAAAAACTACAAAAAGTCAACTTCCCCTGAGACTGAGAGAGTGTATTTCCATCCAAATGAACTATTTGGGGCCCACTGGACACCCGATTGTGAGACTGCTTTTCATTAGATTATATATCAACTTACCCACTCTCCTGTATTGGCCTATGCAGATCCAACAAAACCTTATGTCCTGCACACTGATGCTAGCTTGCAAGGGTTGGGGGCTGTGTTGTACCAGGAACATGAGAATGGTCTGAGACCCGTGGCTTTTGCCAGCAGAAGCCTGACCCCTTCCCGAAAGAACTATCCAGTACACAAGTTAGAATTCCTAGCTCTGAAGTGGGCCATTGTGGACCAATTCAACAAATATTTGTATGGGGCTAAGATACTGGTAAAAACTGACAACAATCCCTTGACTTAAGTTCAAACTTCAGCTAAGCTGGATGCCACTGGCCACAGGTGGCTCTCTGCATTATCCACATATAACTATGCTGTCAAATACACAGCAGGTCTGAACTACATAGATGCTGATGCTCTCTCCCAGAGGCCTGCTCCTCAAAATGACTGGGTCCAACTGTCAGAACCCGATATTCGAGCACTCTGCCAGAAGTTTGACCGAGACGAGCCAGTGGTCCCAGACCCAGTGAACTGTTTGGTGGATTTTTTGGGGCCCTCTGAGAATTGCATACCTGCTGCTTATTGCCACTTCTCTGCCTTAGACATTGGTGCTTTGCCTCAGTTCGACAATGACAGTATTAAGCGGGCTCAATAACGAGATCCCATGATCAAATCAGCATTAGAAGCCCTCCACGCAGGGAAAGATGTGTCCAAATTACAGCCCACTGACTTGAGAACTGCACTGTTATACAAGGAAGGTCCTAAGTTGAAACTGATCAATAGACTTATATAGAGAAACAGTAGACAGAGGGGGACAAATAGACAAGCAACAGCTAGTTTTGCCCACTGCCTTTCGAAACTTGGTGCTGAGATCCCTACATAACCACATGGGACACCTTGGCTTAAACAGAACGCCTGACTTGGTAAGATCCAGATTTTATTGGCCTAAAATGGGGGCTGATGTTGAACAACACATTAGAACTTGTAGTCTCTGCTTACAGAGGAAAGCTTTGCCACAGAGGGCTGCCCCTCTTGTTAACATCACCACCAGCACCCCCATGGAACTGGTCTGTATTGACTTTCTGAGTTTGGTGCCAGATCAAAGAAATATTAGTAATGTGCTGGTGGCCACTGACCATTTCAACAGATATGCCCAAGCTTTTCCCACCAGGGACCAGAAGGCCTCAACTGTGGCCAAAGTGCTTATAGAAAACTTCTTTGTTCACTATGGGGCACCACAAAGAATCCATTCTGATCAAGGGAGGGACTTTGAGAGTTGTCTGATCAAACAGATGCTTCCTCTGTGGGGAGTGCGAAAGTCCAGAACCACTTCTTACCACCCCAAGGGGGACCCACAGCCTGAACGTTTCAACTGCGCTTTGCTAGATATGCTAGGCACCCTCCACCCAAAGGACAAGCCTAGATAGAGCCAACAAATTAGCACCCTGGTACATGCCTATAACTGCACCAGAAGTGATGCCACTGGGTTCTCCCCCTATTGCCTGATGTTTGGAAGAAAAGCCCGACTACCAGTAGATGTCTGTTTTGGAGTTTCTCCTGATGGGGTTCGAGCTGATAACTATTTACAGTATGTGCAAAAGTTAAAGGCCCAATTAAATCATGCGTATCAATTGGCTCAAACCATGGCTGCCAAGAGAAATTTTGCCAACAAGGAAAGGTATGACAAAAAAGTGAAAGCACTGGAACTCCAGGAGGGGGATCATGTGTTACTACGAAATTTGGGGCTGCATGGCAAACATAAGATTGCTGATAGGTGGCACCATCTCCCCCACACTGTGGTAGGCAAACTAGATGATCTGCCTGTATACACAGTGAGACCTGAAAATAATTGGAAAGAAGTGAAAACCATGCATAGAAACCATTTACTGCCCATTGGCCAAATCTTGATTGAGACTGAGCCTCCAGTAAATCCTCCTTCTGGACCAGTGACTAGAGCTGCTGCAAAGTGAAAACAAAGAAAGTCTGCACCTACCAATGTTGAGTTACAGTGTTCCCCACAAATAACCCCAGTTGAACAGGACTGTCAGTCCATGTCAGAGGAGAGTGAGTGCAGCCTTGAATACTACCCTTCCTAAAAACTGAGTCAATTGTTTCGGGGCAATCCCTAGTAAATTCTGGAGATGAAGCTGGGCCTTCTGGACTGTCTAAGCCCCCAGCTTTGTCCCTGGAGCAACTACTTCCCAAAAGTGAAGTGCCCAGTATTGAGCTGGATGACCTAGAATCACTGTGCATGGTGGAATTATATGAGCTGCCAGAGGAGGGAACTGTTGAACTGGAACAGACTGGTGATATACCAGAGCAAGAGGAGTATTTTGAGTGTCCGGATGACTCACTGGCAGTGTCACAAAACTCTCCCTGTGAACTAAGTGTTGTGGACTCTGAGCTTGCCACTCCTGGAGCTGAAAGTGCCCCAAGTTCTAGCCCTTATACCCCACTGGAAGTTCCCCTGATGAATGCAGACACTGTTGAAAGCGGGGATCAAAACACAAAATCTGTCACGGTTCCCCCTAGAAGGCCTGGTCGAGCTGTGAGGCCTGTGGTACATTTAAGCTAGGAGTCCCTTGGCAGACCCATGGACCTGCCTCTTAATGTGGTCCATAAGGGAGTGTATGTGACCCCGAGCTTATTGCCCAAACTAGCCTGGGGATAATTCCAGGTTACTTGTATTGCCCTCTGAGTATGGTGTCCCTCCCCTGTACAGCCCCAAGGTAGCCGATAGGAAAAGGCCCCCTCTTTTCCAGTTTCATGTGCAGGAAGGGTGACCTTGATGCTGAAGTGTTATTGTATATGTAATGTGGTAAGCTGTGAAATACAGAATAACTGCATATAACAAAGGGTTAATATGTGATGTGAATTAAAGGATGCAAATCTAACGGTTAGTGATGTACACATATTCAGTGATCACTTTAAAATGTATAAGGGTATCTACTTGACGTGGACGCCAAGTTCTTTTCAGGCCAAGAAGGGTGTAACCCCCTACAAATGGGGGTTCCTAAAAAGCCTCCTAGGAGCTTGCTTAAGTGTTTACCTTGCCTGCTGGTGTTCGGCCTTTAAGCCGTTATAAGGGTACTGCGAGTGCTGGTAAAGCCTCCACTTACTGTCTCTTTAAGAGCTGTCTGCTTGCAGACATAATTGATGCTTTTCCAGGGGTGCTGGTGTTTCCCTGCTCAAATCCCGCCTGAACTGTGGGGTAATCGCTTCATTTTGCAGTCGCTGAAAGCGCAAAGGTAGCCCCTCTGACAGATATATCCATTTCCCTGTAAACATGTAAGGCATTAGTAATATTGTAGTTTGTCTAACCTGCTTTTGTTACAGCTGGGACTCTGTGTGTGCTGCCCCTCCATTTTGGACCTACACTGCTGTGCTGGGCCAATGGAGTAAGGGGAGCTATAAAATGGAGACTGCTTGAACCAACCAGAATTCGGACTCTTCTGGGAGCTGGTTTACAATGGGAAAGTATAGCTAGTAATTCTGGGAAGTGAAGATTTGGACTCTGGTGCCTTTTTGCACTAACTGAGATAGCTTTAGAGTGATTGACAGCTGAGTCCACCAACTGGACTGGGTGGCGCCCGTAGAGAAGGCTCTGCCCTGCGACTGGGAGGTCAGATCAGTTGTGACCGTGAGGAGAGAAGGAGCTCTGTGCTTCTGCACTGATAGTTTCACACGGGAAGCATGCGATAGGCCTGAAGTCGGTCTGTTGCTATTGCAAGCTTGAATCAGACTGAATCCGAGGTGACTGAAAGGAAGGAAGGCTGAAAAGTGGAAACCAGGCTCACGCTGTAGAAGACTGGAGAAATTGCTGAATCGCGCTCAGTCTGTCAGGAACCGAAGCTGCAGTGTGAACTCCCGTGTAGTTGTAGTAAGTGCGATTGGGACCTAGGAGCAGCTGCCTGATATAGTAATTTCCTTTACATGTAAATGTGTTGAATGCTTGTGAAGAATAACTATTCCAATTCCCTTGTCACTGTGCTGTGTAAGCTGAAAGCTGAACTGAATGTAAATCGGACTAAATCCGTCTGCTAGTCGAGCAGTTGGGCCTACCAGTAGAATATAATTTCCCTGCCTTGTTTGTCTGGCGATCCAGAACACCTATCTGCTTGAGGTTCTCAGTGTGGGGGTAGTGTGAGTACAAATCAGGGCCTCCCCTACGACCTGTTAATCACCGATGTTTCATCTGATTTGCTTTACTTCATTTCCTCAAGGACTGAGCCATCCGGCTCTGGATTACAATTGGGTGTTGTGCATACCTTTTTTTCCTACAGGGCCCTATTCATCTGCATCTGCCGGCCAACCACGAGCAACGGACCAGGCTAGCCTCCTTCAACCTGGGTACCCAGAGTGTGACTTTTAAGACCCTGTATGAGTGCACAGTGCTGTGATTTAATTCTGCCAATCAGCTTGATCTCCCCCTCCTGTGTTCCACTCCCCTTAAATAAACCAGATTTGATGTAATGACTTTAAACTGTTTGAAGTCTCAGTACCTATACAGAAGGCATTGCACTGGTTTATGTATGCTGATCAATCTTATTTTTACTGGGGATCCTCTGAGACGAACTTCAGAATCGATCTCGAGTGTAAGTGGTACCTTATGACTGAACTGTGTGTACATGTGGGGTATTGGTACTGTAATTCCTGTGTATTGTGTGGATCCTTAGAGGGATTAGAAGGGGGTCTCAGTGTCCCAGAGGACTGTGACCAAACTCGACCAACCATTACAAACCCTGACCTCTGGGTGGAGGCACCCACCATAGAACATAGGCCCCTCAACCTGTTGGTAGTCCAGCAGGCAGGGGTAGTAGCCCTTGGGATAGCGCCACCTGGGGGTTACATATATATATATCCATGATGATGCATACCACATTGATTGCTTCTTTTAAAATGGTTTTCTATATACTGCTCTATATTTATACAATGGGGTGGCAGCTCCAAGCTGATGATAAATCCTGTTATTTTCACTGCAGTGTGATAATGGTGATGACATCAGCAGACTTAACATAAATGCTGTTTATACATACTCTGCCGATGTCACCACTCACTACAGCCTGCGTTCTAAATGGAACTGCTTCACAAAAACATTTCTGTTTTTCACCGCTACCTGCAACTAACTCAATTAGCATTACAAAGGACAATCACCTGTGTCCGGTAGTGTTTCTGAGACTCCCAGCCCATCACTATGCTGATCATATTATGCCTCAACTTCACTTCACTACACCCTGCATTCTAAATGAAGCTGCTTCACAAAAAAGTTTCTGTTTCTCTCTGCTGCCTGCAACTTACTCAATTAGCACTGCAAATGACACTCGCCTGTGTCCGATAATGTTTCTGAGACTCCCAGCCCATTACTATGCTGATCTCAGCTTCACTACAGCATGTATTCTAAATGAAACTGCTTCACAAAAACATTTATGTTTCTCACTGCTGTCTGCAACTTATTCAATTAGCATTGCAAAGGACACTCACCTGTGTCCCATAGTGTTTCTGAGACTCCCAGTCCATTCAGAAAAACTTACACACACTTGGACCACAAACAGAAAGAGCAGAAAGCACACAGAAGCAGAAAAAGAACACAGGAAAACATATTTCTTGAACTCCCACCCCATTGTATAAATAGCACACATGATGTGCAGCTCATGTGCTATGGAAAATATGCTCACTCCTGCAGCGTGAACTTTGGATACTCTCGTGCCTTCGGCACTCATGAGTATCCAGAGCTCACTCTGCAGGAGTGAGAATATTTTCCATATCACTCTCCTGCCCATCAAGTATTTTATATATATATATATATATATATATATATAACACACACACACACACTCTTAACAGATTCAGTTCCATGCTGTTTTTCTATATCAATTTGTGCTGTGTTATGTTTAGTATAGTGAGGTTATTTATTGTTTAGATAGATCAGTTTCATATGTAGTCTTTGGGGTCATGTGCTAGAGGGCTGGACATCAGTGATGTGTCATGATGCAAGGAACTATTTAAACAGCACACCTGAATATACCCAATCCTACTCGCAATGGATATTGACTCTGCCCTAGCCTATTTCTCCAGTGCATTCAGCAAGGCCTGCGAGCTTTTGGCACCCCTAACCAGAATCCATACCAAGAAACACAATGCCCCATGGATCTCCCCATCCCTCATCCAAACACTGAAACAAAGAGATAATCTCTGGCATACTGCTGTCGAGACAGGCAAACTGGCTGACAGACAAGCCTATAATGCAGCACGTAACAAGTGCACCTGGGCAATAAGACAGGCTAAGGCCAGATATTATCAAGCCACCCTTGAATCCACTTGGGGCTCATCCCGTGCCTTCTGAGACAATATGAAAGAGCTCAATGGAAAGACCAGCTCCCCCCCAACCATCACTACTCTCCATAGATGGTACCATCACTACTGATCCTCTCCGCATAGCCGAGTGCCTCAATATGGCTTTCTCAGATCTAAGCTCTGTCCTCCACAACTACTTTTTCAAACCTATCCCTGCCTCCACTCCACCCACCTCGGATCACCCCCCTTTCCACCTGCGTGCCATCACACACCTTGAAGGCAGGCCTCATCTGAAAAAAGCCTTAGTTAGCAACAACCCCAGCTGTGATCCCCTGGACTCCAGGATTCTCCGATTAGTCCTAGATACTGTACTAGCCCCTCTCACCAACCTTTTAAACCAGTCATTATGTCTTGGTCAATTTCCCAGTGCCTGGAAAACTGCAGAAATCACCCCTATCCATAAGAGTGGAGATAGAACCTCCCCTAACAATTTCAGGCCCATCTCCATTCTCCCCCCTCTCTCCAAAGCACTAGAAAAAATAGTGGCCATTCAGCTCTCCAAATATCTGGCCAAATACAACCTGCTGTGTCCAGAACAACATGGATTCCGCCCTGGACACAGCACCACTACAGCCCTCCTGGAGTTCTCCCAGCACGTCTACTCTGCTTTCGACTTTGGTCATGTTGCGGGTGCAGTGTTCATTGACCTCTCCAAGGCCTTTGACACTGTCTGTCACTCCCTCCTACTTGACTCCCTCCACCAACTTGGCTTCTCCCCTGGCTCACTGGCTTGGTTCACCAGTTACCTCTCTGCCAGACCACAGTGCATGAAGGTAAATGGCACCCTGTTCAATACCCTGCCTGTTCACTTGGGGGGCCCAGGGTTCCATCCTGTGCCCCGTTCTGTTCAGCCTATTTCTCAATACCCTCCCCAGCTCCTGCTCGGGCAATATGGTACTCTATGCCGATGATGCGGTTCTCCTTGCCTCCCATCCTGACCCCGCATCTCTACAGGAATCCCTGCAGCACACATTCAACCAAGCCAAAAAGTGGTGGTTCCTTGACCACCAGCTGGTCATTAACCTAAAAAAAAAAAAAACAGAGCTATGCTTTTTCCACATCACCAGAATAAGGCCAAAAATGCCCCCCTCTGCATTCTCCCCAGTAATACTCACCCTCTCGAGCAGGTGTCATCCTACAAGTACCTGGGCATCATCTTTGACTCGGCTCTTACATTCCACACCCACATCAATACCCTGTCCTCAGCCATAAACTCTCAGATTGGCCTTCTCTATCACCACAGAGATTGCCTCCCCCAAACCACTCTCCAACTAGCCATCAGCTCCTCTGTCCTGTCCCTAGTGGACTATGACCTACCTATCTATGCTGCGGCCAACAATACTGCCCTCACCAGAATCCAGACCTCAATAAACAAGGCCTGCAGGCTCCTGACTGGTGCATCCCTCCACACCCATACTTGTCTGTTCTATTCCATTGCCAACCTGCTCACCTTGGAGGAGCGCCTGTGCTACCAAACCTGCTTACTTGCCAAAAAATCCCTGCTACGACTCTCTCCCCCCCAGGGTCACCTTGTCCCTGTGGCTTGCATCCCATCCGTTGCCACCGTAGCTCAGTTAAGGCCACCTTTCTGGTGCCCCATACCAAGACCTCCCTAGCCCAAAGGTCCTTCCACTACCGCACCCCCCACATGGTTCAACTCCCTCCTGCTATCTGTCACTAAGTCTACCAAAATTAGTCCTTTTAAAGTCACTCTCTGTAACCACCTCCTTGGCACCCAACACTGTAGTTGCCCTTAAACAACCTAATGTTGGGGTCCCTCCACATTTCTTGCCCATAGCCTTGACAATGTCCATTGGACTGCTCCCCCCCCTCTTTTTTTTTCTCTTTTCCTCACTCTTGTCCCCCACCCTTCCACTTAGGTATTTCCCCAGTTCAACCAGGGTTGTGACTTTTACTATTGTTATACTTTATATGATTGCTATTTACTGCATGTAACTTTATTCCATAAACCACTGTTATATTGTGTTCTTTTTATTTGTATTGCACCTGTCTGTTACCACTGTTGTATCTCACACTGTAGCCAAGTCTACCCACCCTGCAACAAGGTGCCTTTGTAAATGAGTCCCTGACTCAAAGGTTGTAAATCCAACTTTCAAAAATAAATTAACAAACTAATCACCCTTGATAAAGTGCCATTTGGTCATGAAACGACTTTAGGTGTTTTGCACGGTTGTGGGAGTACGATAGCAATGTGCTAAGCCTTTTGTCCTTTTTTGTAAGTAAATAAAAATGTGTTACTTGAATCTTGTGATGTGGTTTAATATTATTGTTGTTGTGGTTTAGACTGCGAGCCTTCTTTGCTTTGGATTTGACTGTTTTTTGGCTCATGCACCCGAGTTCTGAAGTCAACCCCTCCTGACTTGCTCCTGGGAGAATGCCAAGCTGAGGCTATTTTGTGCTAGCCCCACACAGTGTGGGACACACCTGGGAGATGCCTTCAGGAGGACCTAGACCCCAGGTCTCCTTTATGCCTTCCTTCCCTTTTTCCTGATCCACAAGGTGTTGGTCAAGGTGCAGAGAGACAAGACGTGGATGATTCTGGTAGCCTTGGACTGGCCACAGCAGTTCTGGTACCTGGATCTCCTCACCCTCAACATCAGACCTCTGTAGAGATCACCTCACTGCCCAGACCTGCTGACCAGACAATGGCGGATGGTCCTGCATCCAGACCTTCAGTCCCTGCACCTCACGGCTTGGTTCCTGAGCAGCTAGAGTAGTTTTAGTACCCGGTTCTCCACAGCCTCAGCAGCAGACCTCTGTGGTGGTTACCTCTGCACCTGGATCTGCTCTCTTGCCACAAGGGGAAGGTCTTGCATCTGGACCTTCATTTCCTGTGCCCGGCAGCCTGGTTCCTCAGCTGCTAGAGTGCCAAGCATTGGGTCTTTCAAAAAATGTGCTCCATGTTGTGGAAACTTCTTGAAAAGAGTTGACTTGTCAGTGCTATGCCTTGGAATTGAAAAGATTTTCCATTTGGTGCCAGGTCAGTGAGCTAGACCACTGGCCTGCCCTTTGGCTAGCATTCCAGACTACCTGTGGTCCCTTTCTCAGTCGAGACTGAAGTTGACTACCCGTAAGGTGCACCTGGCAGCCATCTCCGCATACTGGGTGCAGGCTTCTATGCCGATGGTGGTGCAGGAGAAGATGGTAAGACATTTTTTCAAAGGCCTTGCCACCTCTCCCTGCTGGTGTGTGAACCACTACCACTTTGGGACTTACTGCTGGTGTTAGCAGTGCTAATGAGCAAACCATTTGAACTGATGCACAGGTGTGAGATATCACACCTGTCATGGAAGACTGCCTTCTTGGTGGCTATCACCTCTGCCAGCTTGATAGGTGAGCTCCAGGTGCTCCTGGTGGAGTCTCCATATTTAGTGTTCTGCAAGGACAAGTAAGTTCTCTGCCCCCATCCTCCCAAAGGTTGTGTCAGAGTTTCACCTTAATCAGGTGATTAACCTCCTGCTGTACTTTACCAATCCTACCTCAGAGATCAAGCACAGGCGCCACTCGCTGGACCAGAGGTGAGCACTTACTTACTACAAGGAGCACAAGACTGGAGTTCAGGGAGAGGTTCATCAGGTATGTGTGACATACGCTGAAGCCACACCTCACAGATTGGCAGCTAAGTGGATGATTGGCAGGTGGATTGTCTCCTGCATCGACCTCTGCTGTAGGTTGTCTGTTAAGTAGCCTCCTGTAGGGCTAAGGGATCATTCCACCAGCCATACTGTACCACTGCTTGGTGGCTGCTTCCAGGGATGTATGTATCCAGGAAATATGCAGGGCTGCTGCCTGGAAGTCAGCAGACACCTTGATTTCTCACTACCGCAGCGACCTTGAGTCATGCCAAGATTCTGGTTTTGGAAGCTCAGTTCTTGTTTGCCAAGTAGGGATGTGTGCCTTTCCCCTCCACTCCTGGAGAACTGCTAGGAGTCTGCCAGAGTGTGGGTGGTGCACAATATCCAAGCCCCATAGAAATTAAGGTTTCTCACCTGTATCCATAGTTCTAGGAGTGGTATATGGTGCACATTCACACAAGTCACCCAACTTCCCTGACAAGTGACATATGGATCCCTGCTTCCAGCATGCAATATCTGACATCATGGGGAGAAGCTGAGGAGTATAACTCCTGGGTTATAGGGAGAAGCTTAGCTTGAAGACATCCAGCAGATTTAATGGGGAAAGGAAGACTGCCAGAGTGTGGATGTGCACAATATACCACTCCTAGAACTACAGTTACTGGTGAGTAACCTTCATATATGTCCCCATATCCGATAGTAGTTAAACAGCATATACACTACTAATAAAACTACAGCCACTTATTACAATGTAATAAACTTATTCACAGCAAAATATACATCTTATTACAGCACTATTAAGATGTGTAACAAACACTTTAATACAACACATTTAAAGCAGCAGGGCATGAAGGTAGTGACATTTTTTACCTATATTCAATTTTCTTGTACCTAATTTGGTTGTGACCTCTGTATTGACTCAATGTAAGCTGCTCTGCACTTTAAAATCCACTGTATTGTCTCACTGTTGTCAACCTGCATTGTCACTATTGTAAACGTTCATAACATGGAACCTTTGTAAAAGAGAACCTGTGCTCAAAGGTTTTCCTACTACCAATAAAATAAAAAAGTACATATATTTTATTCGGTTTTAGATTGCCCTTTATCTCGTGACTTGTATGAAGGACTTTTTCCACCCAACTTTTAGTCAGCTTTACGACTTTTTGTTTACAGTAGAAATAATGAAAGGAGAGCTCCTTTTAATTAGCTTGGACAAGGTTTTTGATCTGTATTCTCTGGTAGTTTTTAACGCCCACTGTTTAAGATCATTTTTCTTATGACAATAATCAACTAGCATGCAGCAGACAACTTCTCCCTGACCTTATGGGACCACAGGTGCACAAAATAGCTGAGAATACTGATGAAAACCTGGTCAGAGCCATATTAAAAGGAGTGCTCTTTTTATTTATTTTTTTTATTAAATGTGAGAATATGTACTAAAGGAGACTCAGAACTGAGAAAGAAGGATATCATACAAGTCAAGAGATAAGGGACAATCTAAAACAGAACAAAATGTAGGGTCAAAATTTTCAACACAATCCTGCACAGTTGCTGTAACATGTCAAACACTCATAACTATAATTAAACTTCTAAACAATTTCTTTTGTGTTCTTCCTTATGTAGTATATATAACATCTTGACACCAAAGTCCCGTACACTCATGAAATATTACCATCTCAGTGCCTAACAAGCCCATTAATCCACTCCCACTTTGGGCTTGTAACTTTATGAGCTTGTTAGGTCCCTTAATTATAATATTTGCTTCTATACAACATGTTTGCTATCAGATATTCTATATACAGAATTGCACACTTTTCCCCTTCAGTCATACTAAAGTCAATTCTAATTTAAATTCTGATTCCCCTGCCTATATAGGTCAAAATAAACACATTTTATCATGTTTTTGCATAGCAAACAATAGTCACTGACACTGTGACTATGATTATGTTTCTTAAACTGTGCATTCTTGTTACGAGTGATGTTTGTGTCATTTATGTTGCTTATTATAATTACCATATTGTAATTACCAATAATGTTTCTGCTGCTAAATTTTTAGGGCTGCAGTAGGCAGAGCCCTGCAAACCTTTTGCTTTGAAGAAAGGACTTCCACATTCCTTGTGAACGAACATGTTGGAGTGACAAAAGTCGCCTCCATGACTGTAGAACACTCCATGCTTGCACTATTTTTTATTTATTTTAATTTTTGGCAGTCCATGACCACTGAAATACATAACACCTCCACCCAACCCTCCCTCTCAGCATCCTCCACCCCACACCCCACCCCCAGAAACATAATAGTGACACTGGGAGTGCCCAATCCCCCAGTGTCTCAACGGCAACTCATCTCACTGCCCTGCCCCCATCCACTACCACACATGCATCATAATTTTCTGCTTTCAGTGGTCCATGACCACTAAATACCTAACTCCCACCCAACCCTCCTCTCAGCACCCTGAAACGTATAGTGAAATTGGGTGCCCAATTCCAAGTGTCTTGATAACTCCTCTCACTGCCCTGTCCCCCTCATCCACTACCATGCATGTGCGGTAATTCTTTGCTTGTGGACTGAAATATATAACCTCCCACCCAACCCTCCCTCTCAGCACTGTCCATCCCCCCAAAACATAATAGTGACACTGGGGCTGCCCAATCCCCAAGTGTCCCGATGAGGAATCCTCCTTGCTTTTGTTTTAAATGCTGCAAAAAGAAAGCCATCCATCAATATCTTTTGCACCCGTAACTGTCTCCCACCTGACCCTTACACTAAACACCCACCACCCTGCACCCCCCAAGCCCTTACTTACCCATCGGGGGTCCAACGCCATAATCCTCTCTGGACCACAAACATGTCTTCACTCTTCAAAGCGGTACCACAATCTGAAGAAACAGGTATACCATTTAATGTATTTCAATAGAGCTTTGAACTTAGTGGCATAACTTGGGCATTTCTACATATTTTGTCCCAGATTTTTAACATGCCTTCTTTGGGACCCTACTGCATGAACAGTTGCACTGTCATTAGGTAGAGCTGTCCCAAAAAGTGATGTTACGGTTCCTGCTCAAAATCACCTTTCAGGCAGGAGTTGAACATTTTTTCTGCTGTTATTCATGAGGTTTTGTCATAAAAAGGCTATGTTGAGAATCTGGAATAAACATATTGAAAAACAACAAAGTTACGAGCCTACATTGAATTTTGCGAATGCAGGCTCATAACTTTGGTCGTCTTCAATATTTTTCCCCTAAATTTACAACATAGCCATATCTTTATAGCACCTCATGAATGTGACAACTTTTATTTTTCAAATCCTGACCAAAAATTTTTTTTTTTTTTTACATCCTGAATGGTGATTTTTGCAGTCCCTTTGTGAAATCACCTTTTGGGCAGGAGTTGAAAATTTTCTCTGTCCTTGTTCTTGAGGTGGGGCCATAAGAAGGCTATGCTGAAAATTTGGTGTAAAAATATAAAAAAAGAATTATGAGGCTATGTTGAATTTTGCAAACGCAGGATCATAACTTTGGTAATAGTCAATATTTTTACCCCAACTTTGCAGCATAGACATTTCTTTACAGCACCTCAAGAATGTGATAGCTGTCATTTTTCAACTCCTGCCCAAAATGTGTTTGTGTCCTGAAAGTTGATTTAGCTGTCCCTGCACAAAATCACTTTTAGGCCAAGAGTTGAACATTTCCTCTGTCCTTTATGAGGGAGGGTCATAACAAGACTATGCTGAAAATTTGGTGTAAAAATATAAAAAAAAAAAAAAAATTTATTTTTCAATATTTTTTTTTTTTTTGTAATCTTTTTGCCCTACCATCTTATTTATTTATTTATTTATTTATTAGCTTTTGGTAACTGCGCTAGGCAACAGATCTGCCTATTTTCAGGCACGACCCGGGAGAGCACAGGACATTGATTACAATATGCAGAAATGCACAGACATAATATAGGTGTACAGGAGCAAAACAAGATATACATTGGGTAGCACAGTAATAGTTACATAAGGGTACATTTTAGGCATAGATCATAATAAGGATGTAAAATAAAGCAATTAGGGTAACCATAAGACAGCTGAGGACAGTAAAGACATCAAGGTTCATAGCCACCTAGACAAGCATATTGCATGGGAGAACATTAGTGTAGTACTCAGGGTCAGACCCGACAGCCTGCAGTGGGACAAAGCAAATTAAGAGCATTTGCATTGGCCAGAGGCTAGGAGGTGGGTGAACAGCGAGTTTTTGAATTCTCGATGGGAGGCTTAAGTTTTCACCATAAGGGGGAGTGAGTTCCAGAATTTGGGAGCAAAATGGGCATATGCCTGTTCACACATTTTTGTCATGCAAGGTCTAGTGGAGAGCATGGGGACAGAGGAAGACCTGAGGGTGCGGGTGTGTGAGGCAGGAGTCAGGAGGTTGGCAAGACAGACAGGGCAGGGAGGTCTAGACAGGGAGTCAATAAAGCAGCCCAGGGAGTAGGCTGAAATATCCTTAGGTGACAGCCAATTTAAGCCAGCGTAAAGGAGACAATGATGGGTAAGACGTACAAGTTAAGGCAAATCTACAGATGTTGTAGACAGTGTCCCATTTGTGGAGTGTAGCAGAGTTTGCAGCAAAGAGGAGGGGCAGAGCATATTGGAGCTGGGGTAAGAGAATACCTCTCACAACAGAAAGTCTAGCGGGAGGAGTGAGGGAGTGGCTCGCGCGATAAGCTCCGCCAATTTTAGCATTGACGGCATGGCACACCATATTGACATGTTGAGACAGGTCAAGTGTGGGATCCAAAGTGACCCCAAGGTACTTGAAGGACTCAGTGTTTGAGATGAGGGAGCTGTCAAGGCATTGAACCCGAAGCCTGTTCGCAGGGGCAGACAGTTTTTTTTTTTTTTAGAGGATCCGAATAGCATAGCACAGGTTTTTTCTAGGTTCAGGACTTGAAGATTGCTAGAGAGCCAGGTCTGCAGGAATTGGAAGTCATTAGTGAGAGTGGAGTTGATGGCAGCAACCAATTTTGACCCAGAGTAGAGAACAAGGTCATCTGCGTACATAAGAGTGCAGCTTTGCCGGGACATGGTGGGAATATCATTTAGGAAGAGGGAGAAGAGTAGAGGTCCAAGAGTGGATCCCTGGGGAACTCCACAGGAGATGTTTAGGGGGGAGGAAAGGGCCTTGTGAAATGCTACCGCCTGAGTCCGATTGTCAAGCTAGCTATGGAACCAGGAGAAGGCTTGGTCAGATGCTCCAATGGATCGGAGCTTCTTTAGCATGAGAGGATGGTGTACCATGTCGAAGGCTTTAGACAGGTCAATAAAGACGGCCCCAGTGAGTAGGCCATGGTCCATATTATTTTTGATGTCATTTGTAAGTTGTGTAAGTGCAGAGGTGGTACTGTGACCGGGCCGGAAACCATGTTGGCACAGGGTTTGAAGATTAAACATGTCAAGGTGAGCAGCAAGCTGGTGGTGGACTATTTTTTCAAGCAGCTTACTGAGAGTGGGCAGAAGAGATATAGGGCGGTAGTTGGACATGAGTTTGACATCACCCTTTTTGTGTATAGGGATGGTTCTGGCAGTTTTCCAGGTGGACGGGACAGTAGACGTACGAATCGAGAGGTTAAAAAGCCAGGTGATAGGTCTGGTCAGCCAAGGTGCATACTGCTTAAGTATGCAAGGATGGATGCCCTCAGGCCCTTGACCCGCGTGCGGAAGGGAGTTAAGTAGCTTGCGAACTTCAAGGTATGTGGTTGGTGCAGAATGAAAGGGAGGGTGGGAGGGGCGAGGAGGAGAAGAGGGACAGTCAGGTTGTGGGCTAGTTAGAATAGTGACTGGTGGAGAAGAAAAAAGGGCATTGAAGGCGTTGGCAATGGTGTCATGGTTGGTGCAGCGAACACCTTGAATGTTCATGTCAGCTGGATTCTGTTGCTTGTCGTTGCCGAGAATGTCCTTAATTTTGGACCAGTACCTGCGCAAATTTGTAGAGGATGTTATTAGTAGGTTCCTATAGTAGGTGCTTTTGGCAATATGAATTTGTCTTTTGCAGTTGTTACGTAATGCACGATAATGGGAGATCTTCCACCTGGACCAAAGTTTGTCCCTAGATTTGAGAAGTTGAAGCAGGGGGCGTGTTAGCCACTTGGTTACTTTCCCTGCCATCCTACGTGTGGTGACCAGGATGTGAAGGTTTTGAAGAGAGAGGAGGACGGAGTTGAAATATTCTGTGGCTATGTTAATGTCCTCTGTTTGGTAGAGAGGGGACCAGTCAACCTGGTTAAGGTCAGTTAAGAAGACCTCATGACTTAGGCGGGAGAGATTAGGAAAGGTTACAGTTTTAGCAGGGAGGGGAGGAATGACAGTGTTCCAGACACAGTAGATGGGATAGTGGTCACTAATTGTGTCAGGTAGCACACCGGCTGAGGCAACATATTCTGTCCTGTTAGTAAGTATCCAGTCAAGGAGGGTGGCACAGTTGCCCTCACGTGAGAACCTTGTGGGTCCATGTATGAGCTGGGATAGATTTGCTCTTGCTAGCTAAGGAGGATAGGTTAGCTGAGTTTTTCTCGGACCAGTCAAGGTTAAAATCACCAAGGCAGATAATGTCATTCTTGCCTGTAACTGTAGGCAGAAACCCTAGGAGTTCAGTGATGCCTTGTGTAGCATTTTTGGGGGATACAAGTACAAAAAATATGGGAGTTTCTTCGCCCCCAAGAAGCAGTGGGGGTGTAGGATTTCACAGTTTGGTAGGAGGGGTCCTGCAGAAGGGTAATGTTTAGGTGAGTTTTGAAATAGAGGGCAAGGCCACCTCCCCTTTTAGTGCCAGGACGGTCGATACGAAGCATGTTGTATCCAGGAAAGTGGCCCTGAGAGTCAGGCACTGTGGGCTTAAGCCAGGTTTCTGTGATGGCGAGGACATTCGGGACGTTAGTATAGACCCAAGCCTGGAGGTCAGGGAGGTTGGCCAAAGGCTCCTAGCATTCAGGTGGGCTAAAGTTAGTCCATCGGTTTTAGGGAGGGTGGTGGCCGGGGGGCAAGTACGGGGACACAGAGATGGACCAGGGTTGATCTCAATGTCCGGATAGTATAAGAGATAGGGTTAGTAACTATAGCGGGTGATGAGGTACGCCCTGATAGAGACGCAGGGTGGCGGCTTCAGATGAAGGTGAAGGTATCTGACTATTGGGCTAATACGCTTGCTGATGAGAGCAGAGGGGGTTAGAGGTAGTGGAGTGACAGTAGCAAGCATGTTGGAGTAGTAGAAGTCAAACTGAGTATAAGTATTGGCAGAAGCTGTTGATGTGTTCAAGCAGTAAAGCTCAGAGGATAGGAAGGCAAAGTATTCCCATGAGGAGCGCTAGGAGGGGAGGAGGGGACATTTTTTAACTAGAGAGAGGAGTGAGGTACAGAGGAAAGAGACAGCAGAGGGCTCCTTTAATATAAATCACCAAGTGAAAACAGCTACTAGAGAGCAGTAAAATGTGGCAAGTGAGGTATTAGGAGCAAATTGCTCGAACTTAATCAGGCTCCCTCTAGTGGCAAAACAATATAAGGAGCTAATGGAGAAGTTGGGTGTTAAAAAAAACAAACAAACAAAAAAAAAACGACAGCAGCAAAATATCGCGAGGGTAGAGGCTATTTAAGTAATACCAGCAAAGGGTGGGAGGTATTGGGGGCAGGCAGGGGCAGTCGCTGGCGTGTGGGTAAACTGTGAGAGGAGCTAGGTCCTATGCTACCTGGCAAACGCTGCCGCGATCCTGTGTCTGGGGGGCGGAAGAGCCACCGAGCTTCCTTTCTTGTGGAACAATCACAGAGGTCCTACAGCTGTGGGGAGAGCCTCCTGAATTTCACAATCTTCGACCTCCAGGAGCGCGGGAGTCTGCTCAGGGGGTGGGGGAGAGCCTCAGACCTGTTCCTCTGCAGTCGGAGAGATTCTGCAAAGAAAGGAAGGCAGTGAGTTAAATACTCAGACACAGTGAAACTCGAGCTGGGGGATTAAGTTAAATGTAGTGTTCCAGTGGGAAGGTACAGCGGGAAGGGGCAGGGAGCAATTGTAATGGACAGTTTATATTAAAGACAACAGCAATTCAGACTGGAACAGAATTTACAGTTCAGCATTTAAAACAAACTTGCAATGTCCTAAAGGTAACCAAAGAAGCTGGGTAGAATATACAGTGCAAACATGAAGTCAAGGTAAAAAATACAGTCTGAACTGTTGTGGGGACACAAATTAAAGGGTAAAATTCAAAACAGGAAAAAGGCTGAACAGAGCTGCTCCCTTTGTGCGAGGGAGCTAGGTCCTATGCTACCTGGCAAAATGCTGCCGTGATCCTGTGTCTGGGGGCAGGAAGAGCCACTGGGAGCTGCCCTTCTTGTGGAACAATCACGGAGGTCCTACAGCGTATGGGGGGAGAGCCCCTGAGAATTTCAGACCCTCTCGACCTCCAGGAGTCTTGCCACCGACTATCCACCTGGTCACAGTGCCTTCATCAGGCTTCCACCTTCCCCCATGCTCATCCCCAAAACCCCTGACTTACCCCTCGGAGGGTGGGGTCGTGGCACTAGCCAGGTGTTGCGATCCTTGTGACTATCTGGGGAGAGCCAGATGGAAGGCTAATTGAAGCCGAAGGCATGCTTCATAGAGGCGGCAGACTGTAGGAGATTTTCTTCCCATATACCAAGGGCGGTGACGTGCAATGACATCCTGCATCCACCCTGTCCCCTTAGTACTGTTGCTCGCTGGTAATTGCGGCACCCCCGGCCTCCGCCAGGGGTCTGTCAAGCACAGGACGAGATTCCCCCCCCCCAGAGAAGGACAGCTATCCACAGGATGCTCCATCCTTCTCCCCCCGGCTGGCCCTCCAGCGACCCGGGTCTGTTTCCAAACCTGACTCACCAGCGTCGCAAGCAGAAATCCAATCACTGTGCCGACCGGCCAGCAAATTTTCAATATTTTTAACCTAGATTCATCAGCTGCAGCCCTAGCAGCTCTGGCCAGATTTTTTTTTTTTTTGCTGTTACATTTTTTCATGCATTACTGTTCTTACTTACTGTGACCCTCCCAATGTATTTTTTTAATTATGTATTGCTTGTTTGATGGTGTAAGCCTGTAATTGTCCCTTGATGATGCAAGTCTAATTTTCCCAGTCCATGCCTCAAAATGGGCATACATATGCCTACTGTGTATATATATATATATATATATACATATACATATCATATATATATATATATACATATACATATATATATATATATATATATATATATATATATATATATATATATATATATATATATATATATATATATACACACACATATACATACACATATATATATATATATATATATACATATACATACACACACACACACTACATGTACAGAATAAATTATGGCAAAGTGTGGTACATGAGGAACTAATACCATTGAGCGGTAGAACAAGCCTTAAAGCCACAAGCCCGAAGGGTGAGGGTTCAATGAGGAAATCTATGTGTATAATAGGGCCGCGGTCATATTAAACTTGACATTGTGCACTTTAATAACTTCACAACCATTCACCTGATTTACATGAAATTTTGCAGGCACCATCAGGGACCCACAATCTCTTGATAGGTCAAGTTTCTTTCCATTTGGAGGTGTGGGTGCAGAGATACAGCGTGTAGAAAAGTGTGTAATTTACCATATTTTGCAGTTTGTCACTCTTCAGCACAGAAATGGATTGGGACTTTTGTGTGACATTTTTACTAGAAAGGGCTTGTCTCACATATGTGCCTTTTGCTCATTTAGTGAAAAAATATTAATCTGTTCCAAAGTTATTACATTTTAAAGTTCACATTATTTTCTCTCAGTTAGATGTCCCACTCAAAAAAGGATCATTTTCCACAAATGGGTGATCTTTTTTGCAAATGGGTCATCCTGTGTCGCAAATGGGAAACTGTTTTTTGTGCTATCGCCATTTTGTTTCAGTTAGCGAGGGAAACAAAATGAAATAAAAAAATTATGTTTGTAGAAACCAACATGTGTTCTGCTAATTGGGACCCATTTCACCTAATTCTGGTGTTAGTTTTCGATAAATGAGTTGGAAATGTGTTTTTTCAATATTTTGAAATCCTCTTCTGTCTTTTTTCCATGCTCGAGAATACTTTTTCGCAAATTGCAAAAAAAAGAATACGAAAAGGATCCCGTTTCATAAATTACAAGAGAGGATTCTGTTTCACAAATTTGAAAAAAAGAACATGCAAAAGGATAACACAGCTATTTTCTGTTGCCTCCTCAATGAAGAAACGGTAAGGAATTTTGGTCTGAAATTTTCAGGGTAGAAAGGGCTTGTTCCATATTGATGTGCCTTGCACTACTTTGGTGAAGAAATACTACTCCGGTCCAGAGTTATAAGGATTTTAAAATTCTGGTTCTGAGCATGCTCAGTAGCAGGCTCAGTTTATTTATTTATATTTATTTGTATTTGTTGACCAGGAAAGGAGGACCAGATAATTCTGCCTATTTTCAGCCTCATCCTGGGGGAGGGGGATACAGATGGATGCCAACTGCCATTGAACCAGATTAAATTGATCAGTTAGATGTGAGACTTGAAAAAGGATCCTTTTTCACATATGGGTTATCCTGTGTCACAAATGGGAAATCTTTTTTTGTGTTGCTGCTAATACAAATAGAAACACAGGACCTGGAGGGACCCGTGCTTTCATAGCAACATACATGTACACATCAATGGAGGGATGAGAGTGCAGGGCCTCCATACTCTTTATCTATGTAGCTATAGAAGCACAGGGTCCAAAGGGCTCTGTGCATCTGTAGCCACATGTATGTTGTCCCCCTCCTTCCTGACTGTAGGTTTTGTTTAACCACACTTGAATTCTGGACCCTGAGGTAGTACACATCAATGGAGGGATGGCAGTGCAGTGCCATGAATAGACTTCAGCAATGTAGCCATGGGCCCTGCGCTTCCATAGCCATGTGTATGTCATCCCCCACCTCCACAGTCTCTTTTGTGTTTTTTTACCAGCCTTGAATAGCGTCCCCCTCTCCAACCCCCATGCAGGATGACAGAGCAGTGCCAGGAAAATAAGCATACAATTAGTCTATCTCAAAAAAGTATGGCTGGATGGGCACACAGGGCTTGGGTCCTGCACTTCCATAGGCAAATAAGGATACGATTAGACCATCTCAAAAAGTAAGGAAATGCTTTACAAATAACTATGTTAATGCATCATTTAAGGTACAGGCACACAAAAGTTGAGATGTGATGGAGACAGGTGTGCATGTTTCATGAGTGCATAGAGTGGGGTGAGCATTAGGGATGACAACCCCAAGGAAGATTCCATCCCTCTTTAGCTTCAGAGGTGGGACACAGGTTTATGGTTGGAAATCCTAACATCAAATTTTCCTACCTTTGCTGCTTTATTCTGAACCCTAACTGATGCATTAATGTATTTTTTTTGTAAAGAATTTATATATATTTATTATATGCAGCACAGTTGTGCCCCTATATTTAGAGTTGTATAGGCACATCAATGTTAAACCGCAAAATGTGCACTTTAATAACTTTGCAACAGTTCAACAGATTTGCATGAAAATTGCATGCAGTCTCATGGAGTAGATCTTCTGACATGCCAAGTTTTGTTCCAGTCAAATGTGCAGATTCCGAGATACAGAAGTGATTTTTTCAGAATTTTTTCCCCATTGATTAGAATGGGTTGTGTGTCAACTTGGCTAGTGCCCAAATGGTTTGGAATTTTGGTCTGAAAGTTACAGAGTAGAAAGGGGCTGACTCACAGATATGCCTTTTGCTTGTTTGGTGAAAAAGTATGAATCCATTCCAAATTTATTTAATTTAGAAATTTTGAATACTTGGTTCTGAGCATGCTCAGTAAGCACCAAAAATAGCTGTATGAAATGAAAAAAGAATTATTTTTTCATCTGACATCATCACTTTTCATTTGAGGAAAATCTTTTTTCATATGGCCACCATCTTGTTTTCAGTTTTGCTTGAGAAATTCAAATTTGGAACCCCCCAAAAATGATATTCTGGGGAGGAACCAACACACGTAGCTTGCTTATTAGGACCCCCTTAGCTGCATTCTGCACTTTACTGCTCAAGAAATGCCCTTAAAATGTGTTTTAACATTTAAATTATTTTTTTTGTATCGGCGTCATATGAAAAAAGATCTTGTTTTTTTATGATGACTTACAAAAGAATATAGTTTTCCATATTGGAAATCAATATATTTCAATGGGATTTTCAACTTTGGTGCATAACTTTGCAATTTTTGCTCATTTTGACACCAAATTTCAATATACCCTTTTTGATGCCTGTCCTCATGAACAATGGGGGTGTAACTTTGCAAATCCTGTCTGAAAGGCAATTTCGTAGTTAGTTGGTGAAATCATATTTTGAGCAGGATTTCAAAATTTTCACCATACGTGTTCATAAGGTGGGGTCATAAGAAGGGTATGCTGAAAATTTGGGGTAAAAAATATGCTAAAATGGCCAAATTGTGTGCCTCTTAATATTTCGCTATGCTTGCTCATAACTTTAATTTTCAATATTTCAAACTGATACTATCAACAAAGCTATTTCTTTACACCACCATATTAATGTGACAGCTGTCATTTTTCAAATCTTGAAAACAAAAAGTAAAATGTCAGGCTGCCTAAGGTGTATATAGTAATTTAGATTTGGGTTATCCTATTGACACCAAGGCAAAAGAATTAACAAAATGGGTCAGGATGAACTCCACTGCAACAATCTTCTTCAATTCTTATTCATTTTTATTGGACGCATGTAATAGTCTTGTCCAAGATGTCTTTCCATGCCACTTGACATGGAATTATGTTGCAGTGGTGTGGAATGATGTTTTGGAGGGGATTTGAACATTTTTACTATTGGGTTGATGAGGTGGGGTAATATAAAGACTATGCTGACAATTTAGTTGCTTTTGTCTGGGAAGTGGAGGGCCTGGAGGGCCCTGTGCTTCCCCATAAACATACATATATGCATCTATGGAGGGATGGGAGTGCAGGGCCCAGAGGGTCTATCAGAAAACTAAAGATACAATTACACTAACTTAAAAAGTTCAGATGCATGGGAGTGCAGGGCCCAGAGGGCCCTGCGCTCTCACAAGAAAATAAGGATACCATCATACTATCTTAAAAAGTAAGAACATTCTTTGCAGAAAACTGCATTAGTGCAACATTTAGGGTTCAGGCTAAAGTGACTAAAGTAGGGAAATGTGGCATTAGGGTTTCCAACCCTAAAACCCCAATGCCACCCCTAAAGTAAATCAGGTGTGGAATCTTCCTAGGGGTTGTCAACCTTAAAGCTCACACCATTCTATACTCTCCAGAAACATACACACCTAATGGGGTGGGGAACCCCTAGGCAGACTCCGCCTCTCATTTGCTTTAGGGGTGGAAACCCTAAAAGCCACATTTCCCTACTTTTGTCACTTTATCCTGAATCCTAAATGCTGCATTAATGCAGTTTTTTGCAAAGAATATATACATACATATATATATATATATATATATATATATATACATACACACACACACACACACACACACACACACACACACACACATATATATATATATATATATATATATATATATATATATATAATATACACACACACACACACACACACACACACACATATATTATAGTGGCACGGTAGTGCCACTATAGTTAGGGTTGAGTACCCCATTTAAGGTTAAAGTGTGAAATTTGGCACCTTAATAACTTTGCCACTGTATAATGGATTTCCCTGAAATTTAATATGCTTGAAGCAGTACCATAGATCTCTGGATCTGCCAAGTTTTGTAATGGTCAGATATATGGTTGCAGAGCTACATAGCACCATAGAAAGTCATATTTACTCTTTTTTGCACATTCTTTGCTCACGCCTATAGGTCGCGCAGTCTGAGCGACTGGTCTGAAACCTTCGGGGAACATGCAACTGGGGTCCCCAATGTGCCTTTTGAAGATTTCGTGAAAAAATTGTAAACGGTTCAAAAGTTATTCAAAAAACAAGTTTCCCATTATAGTCAATGGGAAAAGTTAACAAAAAGTTTGACAGTGTCGCAAATGCAGTTTTTAGTGTCGCAAATGACCCCTGTAGTGTCACAAATCTGCCATCTTGTTTTCAGTTGGTGGTCACAGAACTGCTTGGCATTTAAATTTGGAACCCTCTAGGGACACAGTTCTTGCTGCGTTCACCTAGTCGAGCCCTGAGGATGCTAGCCATGTCTTTTTTGGGGGGGTTAAACACCCCAGAAATATGTTTTTGAAATTTTTGCAAACAGTAGTGTCACAAAGCAGTGTCGCACATTCAACACTTTTGTGTTTTTTTTTTTGCGAATGTGTCGCAAATCACGACACTACTTTGCGACACTATGCCCAAAAGAATAGGAATTCTTTGCCACCCTGCTGCAAAAGAATGGTTTGGTCTTTTGGACTGAAATTTGGAGGGAAGAAAGCCAATATCCAACAGATGTGCCTTTTGGTGGTTTGGTGACAAAATATTAAAAGGTTTCAAAGTTCCGGCACTCCAAAGTTGACGATTTTTCCCACAGCCTAACATTACGGCATCCACCGTACCTTTCGGGGCCCGTATCTTGGAAACGCTTCGAGATATGGACTTTTCATCAGAAAAATGCTTAGTGCAAAACTATCTAGGAAAGTCATAAATGAGATTTTAATTTTTTTTTTTACGTCGTACGGTTCCTGAGATATAAGCAATTTAGTATTCCAAGTGTTCATTTTCTGCTCCGAGGCCCATTATTATGCATGCATTCTTTGTATTCACTGTGTTTCTCAATGCAGCTTTTGGGGGAAAAAAGGGTGTGTGTTTCCGTTAGTGTTACAGTTAGCGTTTCCACTTGCGTTTCTGTAACTGTTTGCATTACTGTTCCAGTATACACCACCGTGTGCGTAACCCTTTGCATTTGCGTTTGCATTACTGTTAACAGTTGCATTTCCATTAGTATTTTAATTTGCGTTTCCTTTTGCATCACGTGTGCATTACCGTTTGCGTACGTGCTTCCATTTGCACTTCCGTTTACGTTTGTGTTTCCTTTGGCGTCATCGTTGGTGTTACCATCAGTGTTTGTATTTCTAATTGCGTTACAGTGACTGTGCGTGTTACGATTTGCATACGTGCTTGCGTTTGCATTTCTGTTTTCATTAACATTTGCGCTTGCATTTCTATTACCATTTGCATTACTGTTAATGTTTGCGTCACCATCTGTGTTACCATTTGCACTTGCATTTGCATTACTGTTACTTCACTATTTATAGTGCACATTCTCAAAAAGAAGGGGAAATTCATGGCAAAAAATTCCATTTAGTGCATCAGTTAGGGTTGTTCCATAGCGATAGTTAGGGGTGGGAACCCTAACATCGAATTTCCTCGCTTTTGTTACTGTGGAACAACCCTAACTGATGCATTAAACTGAATTTCTTGCTATGAATATATATATGTATATAAAAACATACATACATACATACATACACACACACACACACACACACACACACACACACACACATATTTATACCATGGGGTGAGACCAATTCCAGTGAAATAAACCATGTTATTTTCACTGGAGTGAAATAAATCCTGATGACATCAGCATAGTTAAAATAAATACCATTTATACCTACTCTGCTGACATCACTCACCTGCATCTGAAAACACTAAGAAACACCTCTGTAATTTGCTGAGTTCTAAAACAGGCCCTACACTGAAATTAACACAATTAAGATAGATAATGACAGTCAGCTGCAGCACTCCTCCTAAATGTAACAATCTCCAAATCTCTTGTGCTGTATTTCAAAACCCAAGTTTAGTACATTACTGAATCAAACAGATGATGCCTGAAATGTTTAAATAAATCTTAAAACAGCCAAACATGAAGACACAAACCTGCCAAAAGAAATCATTTCCATCTTCCTCATTGTCACAGAACAGAACCTCCCTCAGGCAACCAATTAAGACACACACACGCGCACACACACACACACACACACACACACACACACACACACACACACACCCCAACCAACAACAGCTCACTACAACAACCCATTCATAAAAGTTCTCACACACACACACACACACACACACTACCACAGCACCAGCATCATTTAAAGTGACATGGTCCTCATAACAACAAACATACCTCTCTCACTGAAACTGGTCTCACCTCCATGGTATAAATAGCACACATGATGGGTAGATCTATGGAATATGGAAAATATTCTCACTCCTGCTTTGTGAGCACTGTATATTTCACTAGTGCCTTTGGCACTTGTGAAATATCCAGAGCTCACTCTGCAGGAATGAGAATATTTTCCATATTCTACTCTTGCCTATCATTCATATTTTATATATATACACACACACACACACACACACACACACACACACACACACACACACACACACACACACACACAATGGGGGTGAGATCAATTCCAGTGAGATAAATCTTTTTAATTTTCACTGCAGTGAAATAAATACTCCTGCCATCAGCAGAGTTAAAATAAATACCGTTTATACCTACTCTGCTGACATCACCCACCTGCATGTGAAAGCACTAACAGCCCTCTAATTTGCCTACTTCTCAAACACTCCCTATAATCTAACAATAGTATTAACATACATCACTACAGTCACCTGCAGCACTGCTTTTCACTGTAGCAAGCTGAAGATCTCTCGTGCTGCATTTCAAAACCCATCGGATTCTGACTCACATTTAAGCACACTACGGCTGTCAGTCCTATCATTTACATCTGCAAAGGTAGAACCACACATATTGCATTATAATAAATTTTCAATGCTTTAAACTTATCATTTATGAACTTCTTTACTTTACAATACTTGCTTCAGAAGTGAAAAATAAACGAACTCTCTTGCAATATGAACACGGCATGAACAAGCGCTCTTCTAACAATAAGGCAGCGAGCAGCACAACAAATGTGAAATCTGCACCAAATATTATAATCCTACATCGCAAAACCTGTAAATAAACATTATACTCACATCCAGACATAAAGAGGCACACCAGCAAACAGATCTCATCACAATCTCTCCCAGCACCAAACGTAAGAACGGCTTCCCACATACCCAACCAATAACCAGAGCACACCACATCTAATCAACACACACACACATATACACATCAACCAATCACAGCTCACTACAAACACCCATTCATAACACACACACTACCAACATCATTTAAATCAACAGGAACCTCACAGCACCAAACAGTTTTCTCACCGTCATTGTCTCACCCCCATGGTATAAATAGGACACATGATGTGCACATCGTGGAATATCCAGGCTCACTCTGCAGGAGTGAAAATATTTTCCATATTCCACTCCTGCCCATCATGTATCCCCTATTGATTGATTATAAATGTTTTATTATGCATAACTTTGGTAATTGTCAATATTTTGAGTCCAAATTTTCAACATAGCCATTTTTATACACCACTTCATGAACAGTACAGCTGTCATTTTTCACATCCTATCTGAAACAAGTTTTCGCAGCTGTGGCACAGAATGGCATTTTGGCATAGATTTTAACATTTTCACCTATGGTGTTTATACGGTAGGGTCATAAGAAGACTATGTTGAAAATTTGGGGTCAAAATATGAACAAATGCCAAAGTTATGCCCATTCAATTAGTTGCAATTTCGCTATGCCCACTATTAACTTTTCAACATAGCATTCTTATTACCCCACCTCATGTATGTTACAGATGTCATTTTTCAAATCCTGCCCAAAATGTTTTTTTGCACCTGTGGCATGGAATGGCGCGACAGTTGCGCAGAATTCTGTTTTGGTGGGGATTCGAAAATGTTGTGTATTAGGTACATGAGGTGGGGTAATAAGAAGGTTATGCTGGCAATTTGGTCACTGTTGTCCTATAAATGAAAGTGCAGGGCCCGGAGGGTCCTGTACTTCCACACTACGCACCTATCGAACAGTAGAATAAGGATACTATTACACTATCTCAAAAAGTAAGGAAATAAGTTGCAAAAAACTTTGTTAATGCTCCAGTTAGGGTCAAAGTGACAACAAGTTGGGAAATGAGGTGTTAGGGTTTCCCCTAATACACCGCCCTCCCAAACCAGGCAGGAGAGAAGATGGGTGTGCCTTGGGCTTCTCAAGCATAACACTCACCCCACTCCATCTGTAAATAAAGTCAGATGTGTAGACTTTGAGAATGGGGTGACTGTTTGTTTTGAAAAGCCACCCATTCTCAGAAGGCCTTATGGCCGATGAGGTCTTCTGTGAGGCCAAGCTGCTGGGCAAGTCTGAAATGCCACCAGATAACTTCCTTGGTTGAAATGTTTATGCAGCTGCCTTTCTAGGGATATGGCAGGCTAGCTATGATGGCCCCATTCACCCTTGAGCGGCAAGATATAAAAATCCAAAAGGTCAACTACCCTTGAAAAGATTTCTTCCAACAAATCTGATTTCATCTGAAATAGCACTGGGATGATCAGCACTTGGCTGTCTGAAGCCAGTCACACTCTATTAAAGAAAAGGAGCAGTCAGTTACAGAAAAAAGGCTCCAGGACTACAGTCCGTCTGCTGCTTTCTGCTTTTGGGACTCTGCCCCTTGTGTGAGCGTCCTCCAGTCAGGAGGGGTATGTGAGAGAGGGCAGGACTGTAGTAAATCAGTGTGGCATTTGAACTGTGGGCCACATTCCATTTGAAACAGCACCAGGACATTCAGCTGTCTGTCTACCTGAAGCCAATCAGAATCCAGTAAAGAAAAGGAGTGGTCAGTTAAAGGGGGACTGTCAGAAGTAAGAGCCTCCGGCTCACACCCAAGTGTGAGGCTGATCCCAATCTGCACTTTGTGTACAAAAACAGTTTTTTTACTTACTGTTTACTGCCGTATAGTAGAATGTATTCGGCTAATTTTGCTGACTTCTAAGATTCCATTTAGTTTAACCAGAAATCCCCTGCAGCTGACATCAGAGGATGGCTGCATAGCTGAGAGATGCAATAGCCTGCAATATACATATAAAAGATTTTGTAAGGTAAAATCAGATGTTTGCTGGTCCTGCTGTGCTCACAGGGCTTAGTACAGTCCTCTGTGACTGTACCTATCCCCAGGAGAACAGCAGACCAGCAAACAGAAGA
Source organism: Neoceratodus forsteri (assembly GCA_016271365.2). Lineage (NCBI taxonomy): Eukaryota > Metazoa > Chordata > Ceratodontiformes > Ceratodontidae > Neoceratodus > Neoceratodus forsteri. The sequence goes on along the minus strand of CM028137.1, from coordinate 408,923,141 downwards.
TTAGAGTTTATAAAAACTTTGACAATTCACTGCACGCTACTGACTCTCCCACAGCTGCAGCACTCCTCTGATGTCATCTGCAAGGGATTCTGGGATTTCTGGTGGTATAAAATGTCAGTTTATAAGCCAATGAAATTAGCCTGATACAATCTACTATATACTGCAGTAATCAGTAACTAAACAAAGTGTTTTTGCACACAAAGGGCCGAGTGGGATTAGCCTCACACTTGGGAGTGAGGCTCTCTTTGCTGACAGTTCACCTTTAAAGAAAAGGGCTCCCAGACTGTAATCTGTCTGCTGTGTCCTGCCATTTGGGACTCTGCCCCTTTTGTGAGCATTCTCCAATTGGGAGGAGGTTTGTAAGAGAGGGTGAGGCTGTAGTAAATTAGCAAGGCATTTGAACTGAGCCACATTCCATCTGAAACAGCACTGGGGTGATCAGCTGTTTGGCTGCCTGAAGCCATTTGGGCTCTGCTGAAAAAAACAAAAACATTGAAGTTATCAGCAGATAAGGACCACTTGGTCCACCTAGTCTACCCTAAATTCCCTTCTTATAGTGTCACCGGAGACCCTACCTGGACTCCAGCTTACACTCCCATCTTACTTCTAAGATTCCCTTATGTCTATCCCATGCATTCTTAAATCCTATGACCATTCTAGCCCTTCCTCTGGGATGCTGTACCATGCATTCACTACTCTCCATGAAGAAGTACTTCCCTCACATTTCCTCCGAGCCTCCCCCCCACTCCAGCTTCATATTGTGACCCCTTGTCATTGAGCATCTTTTCCTTTGGAAAATGCTCCCTTCCAGTACCTGGTTTATTCCTGTGAGGTACCTGAATGTCTCTATCATATCCCCTGTTCCCTCCTGTCTTCTAGGGAGTACATATTTAAATCCTTGAGCCTTTCTTCATAGGGCTTCTGATGCAGGCCCTGCACCATTTAGGTTGCCCTTGTTTGCACCGCCTCCGCCCTATCTATGTCTTTTCAGAGATGGGACCTCCAGAACTGTACATGGTACTCAAGGTGGGATCTCACTAGCAGTCTATACAGGGGTATTATTACCTCCCTCTTTCTGCTGGTGATACCCCTCCCTATGCATCTGAGCATTCTGCTAGCCTTTCCCACTGCCTTGTCACACTGCGAATCCATGTTGTCTCAGATCTTGTAGACCTCTGGTAACAAGGTATTCTCCAATCCTTTCCTTCAGCAGCGATTCCATTACTTTGCCCACTGCCAAAGTCAGGCTGACTGGCCTGTAATTTCCCGCCTCCTTCCTATTTCCACTTTTGTGGAGTAGGACTACATCTGACCTCCTCCAGTCCCATGGTACATCCTCTGTTTCTAGTGACGGTTGAGCAGGGCTGTCAGAGGTGCAGCCAGCTCCTCTCTGAGCTCCCTCAGCAACCCTGGGTGCCCTGCATCTGGACCCATTGTCTTGTCTACATTTAACTTCGACATCTCCCTTAGGAGAAAAGGAATGGTCAGTTAAAGAAAAGGGCTCCTGTACTACAGTCTGTATCCTGCTTTCTGCCTTTTGGAACTCGACTCCTTCTGTGAGATTCTTACAGTTGGGACGAGCTTTGGGAAGAGGGCAGGGCTGTAGTATCACTACAGAAGGACTGGTTACTAGTGGTCCTCTGCTGTGGCCCTCAATCTAAAGGGCTGTAGGTTAAGGGCATATTAGAAGAGGAGTCTGCCTGGGGTCAGCCATCGGCTGGACACGCTCCTCTCCAAGCTCACCATCTTTAGCTCAAGAACTACACCCTCATATCTCGTACATTTTTTTTCTTGTCAATAGACAATTCTTTTCCAGCAGCTGATGGAGATATACATGTTAACTATAGCTTGTTTTCACTGTTCATGCTAGTCCCCTGTAACTATCCTAGGGGTTTCCATTTTATGGTTGTTGAAATCTCATTGTCCATGAGAGCTCAATTAGCATGAAAACATGATGTCACCTCACCCATTTATACCATGTATCGAAAGTACAAGTATCCTGGAAAAAACCTCTGGAAACACAGACATTAAAAACAATTTAAAAGGAAAAACCCTGTAACAACTCAGTCTGCAAAGTTAACTAAAGGTAAATATGGTAGTCCACACCTTGCTGCAACTTGTTTTGTTGAAATTAATTAAGCAGACAGGCATACTGTGGAGTCTAAAGACTGCTAACACATCATGTTCTCATAAGTTTAATATGTATACCCTCAAGGAAAGGAGGGAGAGGGGGGACATGATAGAAACGTTCAAGTACCTCAAGGGAATCAACAAAGTCCAAGAGGGTAACATCTTTCAGAAAAAGAGATGTGCAAAAACAAGGAGGTACCATTTGAAGATGTGGGGGATGGCTCAGAGGTAATGTGAGGAAGTATTTTTTTCACAGAGAGGGTTGTGGATGCATGGAACAGCCTTCCTGAGTTCATGGAGTCAAAAACAGTGGGGGGAATTCAAGAATGCATGGGACAGACATAAGGCAATTCTAGTGGGGGTAGGAGGAAGTAGGCTGTTGGCTAACTAGGATCTGAAGCTTATCCATTAGGTAGGAAAATGGGCAGACTAGGTGGGCCAAGCGGTCCTCATCTGCCATCAAATCTGATGTTTCTCAGCTAATGCAGCTCTCAGGGAAAATGAGATTTCAACAACCATAAAATGGAGACTCACAGGATAGTTACAGGGACTAGTATGAACAGTGAAAATAAACAGAAGCAATCACATATATCCCAGACAGCTATGGGAAAAGAGTTGACATGGAAATAAAATTTACAAGATATGAGGGTGTACTTTTCCTTTAAATTCCAAGGTCTTGCTACTCAAACCACTACCTCAATCAAAGGGGACTGTTATTGCTTCTGTAACATTATTTAGCTTGCCTGCTTATCACAACTTATGACACTCAAGTTGTTTGTTTTGAAATTAGGTCATCTAAGGTCTACTTCATTACCAGTCTAATTTACTAACAAAGAAGGCAGTTACTATTTCTATATAACTTACTGCAACCGTGGTCACACCCTATTTGGGTATGGTATCATGTCAATAGCGTACAGACAAAACAGCATTTCAAATTAAGCATGACCTTAATCGCATATAGCAATAACAGAAAAAGGTATATTACAGCATCAGTACCATAACAGCATGTTATGACCCGACTACTGCCGGCTACATTTAAGTACTACATTTGAAATAATTTGATGTGGCCTAGAGTGTGTTTAGCACACCCTTTCCCATGGGACATTTGCTTATAACTGTAGAAAGTATTTAAACAATAAAATATGGAACTGATGGTGCTCCTTACCTTAATATGCCAAGGTTGCTGAAGTCTAGTCACGGTAGTGTCAGTCAGGAAAGTTAAATTAAAAATATTCACCTTTATTTATTTTTCATTAAAATTTACACGGCTCATCTAAAAACTGCCAGGTTAAAATCCAGGATAAACTTGAGGCTTACATGATAAACTGTAACAATAGCGCCACCTGGCTTCCTCCAAAATTCCAGTGTTCTTCTAAATTTCAAGTTGGAAACGTCCTTATTGTTTACTGGACAACAGTAGAAAAGTCAGCTGCTCCTTTTTACCCTGTCATTATTGTTTAGTGTGTCCCTGTTTATAGTATTAAAAAAGTAGCATTTCTGGGGCAAAGAGTAACACTAGTGACGAGATTTCTTTTTTTGAAAATGTCAAGCGCGCTTTTTACCAATGGTGATTTGACTGCACGATTATTTACCATGGTGGTTTTGTATGCATGCAGTTGATATGGAACCTTTGGGTATAACCAATAAACTAGTTTGTGTCTTCTATATTATCTGCTTATTGCATCTTATCACATTTAAGTCATCTGATGTGCATGAGGACACTAATAACTACTTCACTGCCAGTCTAATTCACTAGCAAAGGGGAGAGTTATTGTTGCTGTATATATTACTGCAACCTTAAACATATCCTATTTGGTTTTAACCCCAAAACTAGATGATCTTCGAGGATCTCTTTCATCAGGCCACACCTATGGAAATAAAGCCACCAGGATCACACGGAAACTTTTTGCAAGCAGTCCATTAGGAACCACTCATGATGCCTTAAGTCGACGCCCTCTCTATATAAACGTGGGTGGTCTCTCACTCCACAGTTCTTTTCCCGCTGATCAATGCATGTCAGACTGCCATGGTAACATCACTGCTTTAGTCACCATTTTTCTCCTTTTTTTGATATGAAAAAAATGCTAAATTTTCAAGAATTCTTTCAGCATGTTGTCTGAGCCAACGATGTGCACCCCTGCTGTGAAAGCGAGGAACTGGCCCTCTGAGTCTATAGCAGCCTCCTCCACCTTTGTCTGCCAACTTCTGCAGAATGCAGGACTCCTGTGTTCAGGTGACTGAGACCTTCCCAGGTGCACTGCATCTCAGCCTACTTCTCCCAGGACCAGTTCTTCAGTGGTTGCCTGCCTCAGTGGCGCCCCTTTCCCCTTCCCGCTGGCCTACAGGATGTAATGATCAGAATCAGGGTGGGTGCCTGCCTATAGGATTCTTCAGCTCTACAGCATCATTAATGACACCTCTGCCTTTCCTACTGCTGTACCTTAGTGTCCTGCAGTAAAATATTGACCGTGATGCCTTTGCCTATCCCATTTATGGTTCCGCAGCCATAGGGCTGCATCAACAGTGATGCCTCTGCCACTCCCCGTCAATGGTACTTTATTGTCCATCAGCCCTATGGCAGATCAACAGTGATGCCTCAGCCTCTCCAGTTGGCGGTGCCATAGTCTCCTACTGTAATACATTGATGGTGACGCATTTGCTCCTGTCTATTCATCAGCCTTATGACCACGTCAACAGTGATGCCTCTGCCTCTCCTATTGACTGTCCTTCAGTCATATGAAGACATCAACAGTGATGCCTTTGCCTGTCCCATCAACTGTACCTCAGCCCTCCACATCGACAGTGGTGCCCTGGGCTTTCCCAGTCAATGTACGTGGTTACCAGGACTTTACATTGATGTTCCTGTGTATCGCTGATCCATGGAGGAGCATCTGCAACCCCTTAGCAGTCCTGTCAGTGATACAGACATCAATATCAAGGTGGTACTCCAGCCCAGCATGGGCATGCTAGGATGCCTTTTTACCTCATCCTTTGGGGGTATAAACTCTGTCAATGAGGTACCTGGGGTACAACCTTGCGATAATGTTCTCCAGGCCACTGCATCAGTGCTTTCCTGAGCATAGACGGGCCGTTTAGGATCCTCTCTTTCAGTCGGTCAACCACGTTGACAACATCCAGCAGTGCCACCTAGGAGGAAGACTGAGGCCATGCCCCTCTGGACCACTCTGCTCACAGGGAGGGAGGGAGGGAGGACATTATCGGTCACATTTGGGTCCCTCCCGTGGTCCCATTTTTGAGACCATCATTGCAGCCATCAACAGGCTGTCAAGGGGCTTCCTCACAGGGAATGGCCACTATCAAGGTTTGGTCACCCATGTATCACTCTGCCTCCCCTCTGGTTTACAGGGGAGGATGCCACCCTTATGGTTTGCCATAGATCTTTCACCTTTCCTGCTACACTTGGAAGGGTAGCTTCCAAATCAGCATCAGTCATCTTGGGAGCCACCAGAGCATGCACCAGGGCATTGTTTGCCCCTGCACATTAGGGGCAGGATGTACAGTGTAACACAATTGGCATCTTGCATATGTTAAGGCCTAAGCACAATACATCACAGGCCACTTTTCCCTCAGGTCAGAGACTGTAGTTGGCACAACTCCCCTGATAGCTACACCTCTGAAGGAGCTTTTCAGCACCCCACTGCTACAGCTGGGATGGGTGGATATTTTTGCTTAAGGCCTATGACACCTCAAATGCTGACACGGGTGCCTGCCTCTGGCTTCTATTTTGAGGGCCACACCTCATTCAGAGTGGCTGGTCTTGCCATTTAAGGAACTCTTTCCAGTCCCCCTTCTTCAAAAGGGGATAGAGTAGAAGAGACACCAGGTACAGGCCATCCTTCTAGCCAGTATGCCTAAGGAGGAGCCTAAACCCCTTTTCTTCCCTCTCTCATACTCAACTCAGACGTATGTAGAGGGTGTTTGTGCCATCCTCCTTCAGGCCATTAATAGGGCACCTGCCCACCAGCTGACTTACCCAACCTCCCATCACTTGAGCTTCTAGCAATATTGCCAGGAGACACAGCTATGGCAGTGCTGATTCACTGTCAGCCAGGATAGTGATACCTGTCACAAGCCCACTCCCGAGGGTCCAGAATTCCTGGGCTACAGTGAATCCCCTTGTGATCAGGGTCAGGGATACCCCTCCTCCGTCCATTTAGTACACTTGCTGTCTCACAACTGAATGTATGCCAGAGGATCCCAAGGTGCCCTCTTTCCATGCAAGGGGGTGAAAATACAGTCTGGAGTCTGTGATCCTGGTAAAGAACCCTCTCGACCACTGCACAACAAACCAGAAAAGCCACAGGCGTGTATAGTCCTTCGGGGGATGCCCTATGCACCCTATTTTGTGTCTTTCCCCAGAAATGCAGAGACGGTTCAAACCAACACTGACTCCTTCTGAGACCTTCATATTTCCTCCCCTCCTTTCGTCCACAGAGTCCCAAGTGGTACCGTACTTTGGTAGTGTATGGTACACACACAAAAGACATTGGCAGAATTATCTTAAATTAAACCAAAGGATTTACTAATTAATTCATAAACACAGTAAATAACTTAAAGAGAGAGAATTTTAGACATTGGCTACAGGATATGAAAAATAAAATGGAAGTATACAAAAAAAAACAAACAAAAAAAAAAAAACACCTAAACTTTGAAAATTCTAGTTTGAAATATCTACCCCAAATCCTTAGTTGCTGAATTCGAAGTGCAAAGTGTTCTTAAAAGTGGTAACTGAAGTCTTGGCTCTTGTGGTCCAGAAGAATGTCTTGAAAAAGAAATGGTCTTTGCTGTCTAGGTAGACAGGGTCCCAAATGCAATCTTTCACAAAAAAGTCAAACAGGCAAAATGTCACAAGCAAAAGCAGGGCAAAGGCTCTGCTTAATTATTCTTTTATCTCCTTTTAAATGATTTAATCAAAAACCAGTCCCTGGCTAAGCAGCTAACAGTTTATCTGCCTAGTACCAAGAAATTACATCATTTTTAGGCTCATTACTTTCTTTGTACCCATGATCCCTTGCAAGTTACACTGGGCCACCATGGGCATCTGTGATGTTATTACACACACAAAATATTATTAGAACAATAAGGTATGGCCTTGTCTCACCACACTCCTGCCTCCTTTGCATCACTTGATCTGTCCCAACTTGTATCCAAACCCACTAGAATCAGCCCATCTAATGGTTCTCACACCCTGCTAGACATACTACTCACAAATCGCCCTCATCAAATCACTGACCTAGTGATCCTCCCTAACTCCTTGAGTGATCACTCCCCAATCCTATTCACCTGGTCCTGCCAACTTCCCAAACCACCACCCAATGTCACCTCCCATTGTTGCTCAAGGCCTGGCAGTCTCTCTAAACTCAAAATGTACTTGTCACACTGTGATTGGTCCCCTATCTCCCAGGCCTCCAGTATCGATGATGCCTTGAACTACTTCACCTGCATCTTCAATAAAGCCTGTGATGTTTTTGCCCCTCTCACCAACACAAACTCTAAGAAGTGTAACACTCCTTGGATTACCTCTGTGCTACAACAGCCTAAGGAAAGAGATAACCTCTGGCATCGTGCCACAGATTCTCGTTCGCAGGTGGACAGGCAGGCATACAACGCTGCCTGCAATAGGTGTACCAGGGCAATACGGAAAGCCAAGGCAGACTACTAAAGAACCACCTTGGCCTCCTCCTGGGGTAGTTCACGTAACTTCTGGGATAACATCAAAGATCTTAATGGGAAGTCACAACCCCCACATCCCAAATTAACGTTGATGGCACTATCACCACAGATCCACTCTCCATCACCAACTGCCTCGACTCCACCTTTTCTGACCTTAGCCCGGTACTACAAAAGAACTTCTTTGACCCCATCCTGCTCAACCCAGCTCCAAACCTCAACCGCCCCCCATTCTATCTCAGTGTCATTACACCTGAAGAAGCTAGAAACTTCCTGTCCAAAGCCCTTAATGGCTCCAACTATAGAAAAGACAACTTTCGACATGAGAATTCTATTCCATGTACTCGACAGTTCTATTTCCCCTCACGGATCTATTAAACTGCTCCCAGTGCCTGGGTCAGTTCCCAGCCACATGTAAAACCGCAGTTATAACCCCAGTTCTGAAAAGCAGAGATTGCACCTCCCCAAACAATTATCGGCCCATCTCAAATCTCCCACCACTCTCCAAAGCTCTTGAAAAAATTCTGGCAGACCAATTCACTGAGTACCTCCTCACCCACAGTGTACTATGTAGGGAACAGCACGGGTTCAGAGCAGGTCACAGCACTACTACCACCCTAACAGAATTCTCCAATGCTCTACACTCCGCCCTGGACAGAGGGCACCTTGCTGGGGCTGTGTTCATAGATCTCTCCAAGGTCTTTGACATGGTCTCCCACCCCCTCCTTCTGACCACACTCCAACACATAGGCGTTTCTCAAGGTACCCTCGCCTGGTTCACCAGCTACCTTGCCAATAGAACACAGTGTGTTAAAAATTAAAAGCACCCTGTCAACCTTTCCTACCAGTATGCTCAGGGGTACCTCAAGGATCGATCCTGGGTCCACCCCTCTTCAGCATGTATCTAAATGCCCTGCCAAGCTCCTGCTCTGGAAATATTCTCCTATATGCAGATGATGCAGTTCTATTTGCCTCACACCCTGACCCCTCTTCCCTCCAACTCTCCCTACAAGACTCCTTCAAACAGATTGAAAACTCAGTTATCAACATTAAAAAAAAAAACAAAGACCATGCTCTTTGCACACCGACAAAATAGGGCTAGGGATCACCCCCTGAAAATCCTATCCAATTCACTCCTCCCACCGGACCAGGTCACAACCTATAAGTACCTGGGTGTCATGTTTGATGCCTCCCTCTCATTTCATTAGCACATCAAAACTCTCACCTCAGCCACCAATATCCGAATAGACCTCTTATACTGCCATAAAGACTGCTTCCTGCCTGAAGCTCTACACCTGGCAGTCACATCATCAGTCTTGTCCCTAGTGGTCTATGGACTCACAATTTATGCAGCCTCTGACCCCATGGTGCTCCATCAAATCCAACTGTCCATCGATAAAGCCTGCCAGCTTATCTTAGGTGCAGACAAACATACGCATACCTGCACCCTCTATGGACTTGCCAATGTCCTCTCACTAGAGGAGCGGTTACAATATCATACTTGTTTACTCACCAAAAAATACACCTAGGACTGAGCCCGACAGGGGTTGCCACCTCCCTACAGGCTGCCACCCCCCTTCGTTTTTACCCATGCAGCCTTCAAAACTGTCTGGAAGGTACAGAGGGTCTGGTCCACTCAAGCCCAAAGATCCTTCCAATTCAGAGCCCCATCATGGTATAATGCCCTCCCCCCCAGCTATTACCTCTATTACCAATCTAGGTCCTTTTAAGGCAGCTCTAAATCCCATATCCTGTCCTCACATAGCTGCCAATGTGACCATTAGCCTTCCTAGGCCAGGCTCACTCACAATAGGTCACCCCTGGCCTTGACAATACCTCACCTGAGGCTGCACTGTGTCGCACTCTGCTGAGGCCTCTGGCCGAGCATTAACCTAAATAAACTAAAGAGCTCACTCCTTGTCATAGGAATCTGACAATTCTTCCCTGGAGGTAGCACCTGTATATGTGACAAACTGTGATGCAACTTCTACCTAGCTAACACCTGTATAAGCAAACTTCCATATCTGTATATGTGCTGCATGTTCTTTAATTCTTCTCAATCTCGCTTGCATTATTGTCTTACTCTGCACCAACCTGTATCCTGTTATGCAACTCCAGCATAGCTACCACTTGTATAGGCATCTAACATACTAAAAGCCAGCAGAATAGGCCAGATGGTCTGTCATGTCTGCTCGGTAGCCAGGCTCCTAATGGGTGCTCACTTTGCCACCCCCCTAGCCCCAGAGAGGGTCATCTTCGGCTTCTGTTTTCCCTTGTACCTGTCCCACCCCTTCATAAAGCCCTCCACTGTGCTCTCCTCCACCAGACTCCTGGGCAGTGCATTCCATGGCTCTGCCACCCTCTTTTGTGAAGTAATGTCTCTTGTGCTCCCTCCTGTAATTTCCAGCTTTCACTGATGCCCCTGGTTGTTCCCTCTTTAGTCTGAACATGTCTCTAGCTCCACCCTTGTTTATTCCTTTTACATACTTGAAAACCCCTATCATGTCACCTCTATCTCTCTGCTCTTCCAGTGAGTACAGCCCAAGCCTCTTCTCATAGGGCTTCCCCCCATGCCCTGAATCATCCTGGTTGCCCTCCTCTGGACCCTCTCCAGGAGTGCTATGTCCTTCTTGAGGTGAGGTTTCCAGAACTGCACATAGTACTCGGGATGCGGTCTCACCAAGGCATCATACAGAGGGAGGATCACCTCCCTCCCTCCTCCTGGATGTAATCCCCCTGGCTATGCAGCCCAGTATCCTGTTTGCTTTTGCCACTGTTCTTCTGCAATTTTCAGTGTTATTCATTTTGATGTCCACCACCACTCCTTGGTCCCTCTCGCTCGATGTGGCTTGCAGCGTGATCGCCCCAGGGTGTACACATGGCCCGGGTTTCTGACCCCCAGGTGCAGCACCCTACACTTCCCTGCATTAAACCTCAATCCCCACCTCTTTGACCACCCCTCCATGGTATCCAGGTCCCTCTGGCCTGTCTCTCTCGCTTTGTCCCCATCTGCAAGTGCTTCCAGTTTTGAGTCATACACAAAGAGACTCATCCTACTCCTAACCCCCCTCCCCATATCTGAGGCATAGCCATTGAACAGGAGTGGCCCCAAAACCCAACCCTGGGGAACCCCACTGTTGACCTTCCTGGGGAGGAGACTATCCCACCAACCACTACCCTCTGTATCCACTCCATTAGCCAATTTTCTACCCATCTGAGCAACTGCCCTCTCACCCCCATCCCCCCAGCTCTGTTAGCAGCCCATTGTGGGGCACTGAATCAAATGGCTTAGTGAAATCCAGGTACAAGACGTCCATCAGCCTATGTCGGTCCAGGGCCCTCGTCACCCAGTCATAAAAATCAATGAGGCTGGTCTGACACGATCACCCCAGGATGAAACCATACTGTTTGTCATCTAGGTGCCCCAACCTTTCCAGCTGCCCCCTGAGCCTCTTTTTGATAATGCCATCCATTACTTTGCCTACCACAGATGTTAGGCTGACAGGCCTATAATTCCCTTTCTCTTCTTTAGACCCCCCCCCCTTTTGTGGATAGGCACCACATGAGCCACCCTCCAATCTTGAGGCACCCATCCTGTCTGCAGAGAGGTGTTAAAGAGTGCAGCCAGTGGAGCTGCTAGCTCTTCTGCCAGTTTCTTCATAACCCGCGGATGTAGCCCATCCAGCCCCAGTGCCTTATCAATTTTTAGCATCCAAAGGGCCTCCCTCACCCTATCCACTGTGATTTCTCCCTCCCAGCTCACCACCCTCATTTAACTACCCAACCCCCTCTAGACTAGTCCTGGCCTGTACCCTAGCCTCTTTCGGTCCTCTAGATTCCGTCTGACATCTCAACTCTGCTGGCTTCCCTTCCCACTCATCGGGCTGGAGGGATCACCTACCTCCCTCTGTAACTATTGAGACAGAGTACTCATTAAGCACCTGTCTGCTCCCCCACCTCCTGAGCCCATCCCTCCCCAGTCCTAATCCTGCTGATCTGTGCCCTCTCTTTTCTCTTCTGCCCTATGTATCTATAGAATCCCTCCCCCCCGGATATCCCTAGCCGGGGTTTGCTGTATCCTCACCTTGGCTCCCCTCACCACTCTGGTGACCCTCCTGGCCATCAACTCATACTCCCCCCTCCCCATCCCCCTAGAGTGCTTAAAATGTGCATAGGCAGCCTTTTTATCCCTCACTGCCTCCTGCACCTCCCTGGTCCACCAACATGGCTTGCTGGCTCTACCTTGCTTATGAATTACCTTTGTACAGGACCTAGTAGCCTCCTGCACCCCCCATCTTAATGATCTCCCACAAGATACCAGCATCTATGTCCAACCTAATCTTGGACAAGCACCCCCGTAGAATCCTTCCCATGTCCATGAAGTCTGCTCTCACTACATTAGTGTAGTTATCTTCCCCCCCACCGATACAGCAGAAACCACCTGCCAGTGGGCTGCACACCTCCAGTCTCTTTATCTGGTCACTGTCTGCTTCTACTCACCAGTATGTAACGTTACGGTACTCAAATGTCATAATTTTCCATTGTTAATGTTCTTACCATATCTGTGATGTGGAGCCTTTGAAAACGAGTCTATGACTCGAAGGGTTGTAATTCCTATGTTCTTAAATAAATAAATAAATCCTTAGACCCTGGGAGGAAACACATCCCTTTTAGTAAGGGTTTCCATCAGCTCTGTCCCTTACTCCAATTAGTAGGACAAGTCATCTTCATTGGCACTAGCCCCTAATAAATGTTACATGTTCCAAATATGATACCTCAACCATGCACACCTGGGTACTTTTTGGCTTTGACCATTAATCCTGTCTCCTGTATCCTGCCAAACACTTTCCTCAGATGGGTCAGGTGCTCTTTCCAGCTATTACTGAAAATTGCAATATCAACCATATAGGCTACTGTGTACTCTTCTGCACCTTGTAACACTTGATTTACTAACCACTGGAAGGTGTCAGGGGTGTTCTTTATCCCAAAAGGCATCACCTTAAATTCAAAGAGGCCTATTGGGATGACAAAGGCTGACCATTCCCTAGCTCTGACAATCAACTCCACCTGCCAGTACCCCTTTATCAGGTCTATGGTTGTGAGGTAGGTTGCCCCCCCAACTTGTCCAACAACTCATCTGTCTTGGACATTGGGTGGGCGTCTGACTTTGTGACTGTGTTGAGTCTATGACAGTCCACACAAAAGTGGGTAGACCCATCCAGCTTGGGGACAAGGACTATGGGTGAGGCCCAGGGACTGTAGGATTTCTGGATTACCCCCAAGTTCAGCATTTCCTCCACCTCCCTCCTAATGTCCTTTAGGATGGCCTCAGACACCTGGTAAGCTGTCTGTCGTATGGGCACTTGCATCCTCGTGTCCACATCATGGGTTGCTAAGGGGGTTCATCTGGGCTTGGCCATAAATAGAAGGGCAAAGTCTTCTAAAACCTTCCTCACTTCCTGGGTCTGTTCTGGGGTCAACTGGGGTGATAGCTTGATTGCCTCTGCAGATGACTCCCGCTTGCTTTCCTCTAGCAAGTCCAGGAGGGGGTCTTCCTCATCTGTCCCCTCCCCAGAACTACACACTGGAAACACCATGTTGGCCCTATTTATATATGGCTTCATCATATTGACATGTTACATCCTATGGGTATGTCTCCTGTCAGGCAGCTCCACAATATAGTTCACATCTTTGACCTATTGGAATAAACTGTATGGCCCCACCTACTTGGCCTGCAGCTTGTCCTTCTAGAATGGAATGAGGACTATAACTTCCTGCCTGTGCTATATGAGCGAGCTGTGCAATCAATACCAGACTTTTTGCTTCTGCTGGGCAGCAAACAGGTTGCTTTGGGCCACCCCATAAGCTCCTTCAGCTTCTCCCTAAATTTAAGGACATACTCCACTAAGGGAGTTCCCTAGGTGGCATGCTTGCCTTCCCAGTCTTCCCGGATCAAGTCTAGTGCAGATGCACCCTATGTCCATATAAGAGTTAAAAGGGGGAGAACCCTATTGACTCTTGGGGCACTACCCTATATGCGAACAATAAGTGGGGAAGGTATTTCTCCCAGTCCCTCCCACGTTGTTCAGCAAACACTTGGAGCATCATTTTAGGGTACCATTAAAATCTTTTCACAAGCCCATTTCCCACTCACACTTCTCCCACAGACACTTCATCATATCTGACATGAAGTTACCCCCTTGATCAGAGATAACCTCCTATGGAAACCCAACATGGGAGAAAATCCCTAGCAAGGCATCTGCCACTGTGTTGGCCTTAATGGAGGAGTGGGTGACCACCTCTGGGTATTGGGTGGTGTAATCGACCACTGTCAGGATAAACCTTTTCCCGGAGGAGCTTGGCGCATTCAAGGGTCCCATGATATCAATTTCTACTCCTCCACAATGGGCAAGGGGAATTATAGCAGCTTTTGTTTCACTACCTGCCTTTGCTATCTGTTGGCACCGGTGACAAGACTTGCAATATTCTTTCACCTGTTGGGTAAAGTTGGGCCAACAGAAATTTTGGGCTAATCACTGCGTGGTACAAGCAATGCCCCAGATGTCTGGACATGAGGATATCATGAGGGATATTGAGCAACTGCTCACAATACACCTGGGGGGACAACAAGCTGCCTGCCCATCACCCCTCCCTCTGTCCTCATGTCCTGTGTATACAACAGTCTGTCATCCCAAAATACCCTGCATTTTAGGTCACCTCCTTGTGTCCCATCTGATTCTGCACAAGCCTTCAGCCTTTCTAAACTAGGGTCAGTCTTCTGAGTGGTGGCAAAATCTTCAAATTTTCCCAAAGTATGGGATATGTCCCCCTTCGTTCCTAAACTTGGGTCCATAGCTCTAGCATCTGGGCATTCAGCGTCACTGCCATCCCTAACTTTCTGACCATTTGTTACCCCTCCTTCCTCAGAGTAACATTCTGTAGTTGCCTGGTGAACCTGAGGGAGCAGTGGATGTGGCAGCGGTCACTGAGACTTGGGCCACTGCAAGGCATGACTGGGACCTGAACCTGGAGGGATACACTATGTTCAGGAAGGACAGGGGAGAGGGAAGGGGAGGAGGGGTAGCAATGATAGTCAAAAACTGCATTGGCATAGGGGGAGTAGAGGAGGCGGAGGGAACCGTGGAGGCGATTTGGGTCACCTTGATAACAAGGGGCAAGAGAGTAAAAATAGGAGTGGTGCATAGACCCCCTGCCCTGGCAGAGGAGCTGGAGGACAGTCTGGTGGCAGATGTTGGGAGACACTGCAGACTGGGCAGAGGAATGGTGGTGGTGTTGGGGGACTTAAACATGCCAGGAACAGACTGGGAGACTATGACGTCCTCTGTGACCAGGGAACAGAGGTTGTTGGATGTCTTTCAAGATGCGTTCCTAACTCAGCAGGTGAGGGAACCCGACCAGGGAGGCACGGGTACTGGATGTGGTCCTGGCGAGACAGTGACCAGACTGGGGGCCTGGAGTAAGGGGACCCATTGGAGGAGTGACCATGCCCACGGTCTGGTTCTGCCTGGACCTAGGAGGGGTGAAGGCTGCACAAGGCGGAGTAACCGACTTCAGGGGTGGATTTTAAGGAAATGGGAAGGATCCTTAAGGAGCATTTGGATGGGATTGGGTCAGACATGGACGCTGATAGTAGGTGGGAAATCATCAGGAGAGGGGTGCAGGATGCTACCAGCACCTGTGCAAGAGTAAGACGAAAATGCGGTAGGGCCCAAAAACCCTGTTGGTGGACCAGGGAGGTCCAGGAGGTGGTGCGGGGAAAGAAAGCAGCCTATAAGCAATTCAAGTGCTCAAGGAGTGAAAGGGATTGAGGGGAGTACGAGCTGATGGCTAGAAGGACCACTAGAGTGGTGAGAGTGGCTAAGGCAAGGAAGGAGCAGGACCTGGCCAGCGAGATTAGGAGAGGGAACAAGGGGTTCTTTAGAT
Organism: Neoceratodus forsteri; assembly: GCA_016271365.2. Taxonomy (NCBI): domain Eukaryota; kingdom Metazoa; phylum Chordata; order Ceratodontiformes; family Ceratodontidae; genus Neoceratodus; species Neoceratodus forsteri. Next base: position 408,907,376 of record CM028137.1, on the reverse strand, counting down.
ACATTGGGGAAAAACGAAGGGTGAAGGGGCAGATTAGCAGGATTAAATCAGGGGAGGGATGGGCACAAGACCCGGGGGAGCAGGCTGAGGTACTAAATGAGTGCTTCACCTCAGTTTTCACCAGGGAAAATGGGGGTGCTGCATCATACATGGAGGAGACAGAGATACTGAGGAGGGGGACCCTACCAATCGGCAAGTCTGGGGAGAGGGGAGGCATCACTGGCAGGTGGGGGAGGGCTAGCAGGAGAAGGGGTACCGGAAGTGAAATCACAGCAGAGAGAGGAGGGAAGCCCTCAGCTCCCTTAAGATGGAGAAAGCACCGGGCCAGATAAATTACATCCCAGAGTGCTGAAGGAACTTGCAGATGTCCTGGCAAACCCTGGCAGAGCTTTTCACCATCTCTCTGAGGACAGGGTGGGTGCCCCAAGACTGGAAGGTGGCGCATATAGTGCCTATCCACAAGGGGGGATCAAGGGAGGTGGCAGGGAACTACAGGCCTGTCAGCCTGACATCGGTGGTGGGCAAGGTGATGGAGGGCATTGTCAAGGAGAGGCTAGGGGGGACCTGGATAAGTCAGGGTGCCTGGACGATAGACAGCATGGATTCATCCCGGGGAAATCGTGTCAGACAAACCTGGTGGAGTTCTATGACTGGGTGACAAGTGCCTTGGACTGGGTAGACCAGTGGATGTCCTCTTTCTAGACTTCAGCAAGGCATTTGACTCTGTTCCTCATGGAGCCTGTTGGATAGCTGGGAGAAATGGGGTGGGAACCAGATGATCAGATGGATGAGGCAACTGGCTCCAGGACCGGACCCAGAGGGTCGTAGTTGGTGGGATAGTCTCATCCCCAAGGAGGGTCATTAGTGGGGTCCCACAGGGATCAGTCCTTGGGCCCCTTCTGTTCAACGCCTACGCATCTGACATAAGGACAGGAATCAGGAGTGAGATGAGTCTCTTTGCAGATGACTCGAAACTGGGGCAGGTGGTGGATGGGGAGGAGGGGAGGTGGCCCTACAGGGAACCTGGAGGCTCTGGAAAATGGTCTAGAAAGTGGAAGCTGAGGTTCAATGCAGGAAATGTAATACTCCACCTGGGGCAAGAAACCCAGGCCAAGTGTACACCCTGGGGAATGCTACAAGTCTCGATGGTCGAGAGGGACCTGGGGTGGTGGTGGATGTCAAGATGAACAACTCTGAGACTTGTAGGAGGGCAGCAGCCAAGCCAACAGGATGCTGGGATGCATCGCTAGGGGGATCACCTCCAGAAGGAGGGAAGTGATAATCCCTCTGTATAACTGCTTGGTGAGGCCGCACCTTGAGTACTGCGGCAGTTTTGGAGGCCACACTTAAAGCGGGACATTAACCTCCTGGAGAGGGTCCAGAAGAGGGCAACCAAAATGATTTGGGGCTTGGAGACAGGACCTTAGAGGAGAGGCTCAAAGAGCCAAATATGTACATTAAGAAGAGAGAGGGACGGGGGACATGATAGAGTCTTTAGGTACATGAAGAGGATAAATAGGGGAGGAACAGTCGGTGCTTGAAGGAAGGAGGAAGGGGCCACTAGAGGGCATGGGTGGAGGCTGGAGGGGAAGATTCAGGGACAAAGGAGGAGGTGCTACTTCACTGAGAGGGTGGTGGAGCCATGGAATGCACTGCCTAGGGGCTAGTGGAGGCAGAGACAGTGGAGGGGTTCAAGAGGGGGTGGGACAGGTACAGGGGAAGGGTTCTGGAAGCAAAATCCAATGCAGCAAGAATATCCGGAACTGGGAAGGGAGAAGCCAGAGAAGGCGAGAGGGACAGCAAGGTCAGCACCCAGGCTGGGGACTGACCAAACGAGCAGACACGAAAGACCGTTAGGCCTATTCTGCTGGCATTTTAGTATGTTAGTAAAACAAAAGTTATAATACTAGGGAGTAGAAAATGTGGAGAAACCTAGTATATAGGATCTGATAACATAGAAGTGGTATCCAGTTATTTGTACCTTGGAGTAATGATGCAACAGAACTGTAGATGGAATAGCCACGTCAATATGCTCATGGAACAGTTATTAAAAAAAAAAAAAAAAACATTAGCCAGGCTAAATAGCTTTAATTGCAAATATGGGGTCATGAGCATAAGGCCCTTAATACAGGTAATAAAAGCTAAGTTTGAATCTTAGCTTTTATATGGTTGTGAAATCTGGGAACTTAATACAAACAAGCTAATGAGTCCCTTATATAAAATATTAAGATATACATTGAGGTTAGGACACTGTTGCCCAGCATCTTATGTTAGGTCAGAACTGAGGTTAACAGATATCAATGTAGCAACAGAGGCGAGGAATATTAATCACTAGATCAGGGGTACTAGACAGAACGATGGTACACTAGTAAAGCAGTGCTTAATAGAAAAAGAGTATTGGCAAGAACTGGGGTAAAAGTCTGGTTATTGGTTGAATTCTGCCCTACTTAAGTTGGAAAAGTATAAAAGCACACACTTAAAGAGCCATAGAACAAGGAATAAGTGTAAAATATAAAAAGTACACTTCCAAAAAGATTAAAAACTGTTGGAATAAAATATTTGAATGAGATAATTGGTTCACACTATTCAAAATGGTTTGCCTCTAATAATTATTAACATGGATACAAAAAATATTTGGATATCCTAATTGATCCCAAATTAAGGACTAATTATACAATGTATAAATTTGAGCAGTTTCCCAGTAATGTGTTGGATTTTAGATATAAAAAAACAGGGATAATTTCAGAGGAGTGGGAGTGGAAAAAGAGTATTTACTGCATGTCCTGTGGGACTGTAGGTGGTATGATAGGCAACGTGCATACTGGTTGAGCCCTTTTTTAAATAATATTTATCAGGTTAACAAGACAGAACTAGCAGGCATTCTGCTGCATACAGAAGATCAGCGGGCAGTGTCACAAACACACTCAGCAGGTCAGGCACTCTGCTCCCACAGTGCCAACCTCAGAGCACAATGGTGTGAACAGGTAACAGACAGGGTAACCCTCCTGGCTGCTTTTGGGTCTGAAGCACCTTTAGTCTCAATTCTGGGGGGATTCAAACCGTGAACCTTATGCTAGTGTACCCAAATGTACAGGCTCAGACAATATTCTCTTCGGGGGATGCAATATACCTTTCACCCAAGGGCACCTAACCAGGTATCCAAAATGAACCTTTTTAACTCTATAAGAGACCAGGGCTGGGATATTCAGAGCAGTTGCACCAGCGCAAGTGTGGACTTGCGCCAAGGAGTGATATTTAGTGGGAGCCATTGCGCAGTGCAAATCTCACTGCACCAAAGCACAACTATAATGAATACATGCGCAAGAGCAGGGGGCGAGCCCATGAATAGTCAGCACAGTGCGATATTCAACTGTGGAACCATAACGCAAGTGCGAAGCAAAACCTGGATGTGCCAAGTAGACTTCAACCTATAAATACAGGGCACAAGCACACAGACAGCACTTGCGCCAGGCAAGAGACGTAGGACAGACAGAGCAAGGGAGAGATAGAGAGACGGTCACAGGCAGCCACGGGGGAGAAGGGACAGAGGTGGTAGTGGAGAGTGAGCCTGGGGCAGACAGGGGGACAGGCAGGCACAGTGCCATGCAGTGCATCAGGGTGGCACACAGCCTACAGCAGCTGACCGCCCAGGGGGAGACAGGACATATGGGGCAATGGGTAGCGCATCCTTCCTAATGGAGGCCAAAATGAGGGGTGTGAGGGGGCAGGAGGAACAGCAATGTGGCCAAGGAAGGGCCCATCAGTGGTAAACCTGGAACAGGTGGCACCGTGCCCTTTGAGAAGTACACAGATACGGAGATTGTGGGACAGTATCAGCAGAACAGGGCCATTCTGAGGCAGCTCTGTGAGCTGTGCAGTGAGGAGATGCAAGTACCCACAAGACGGAGTCACGCAATGTCTGTGGAGACAAAAGTGACATCTGTCATGTGCCTGCTGCTCACAACGGTCACCTTCCAGAGACCAACAGGGGACACCACAGGCATAACCCAGTCGGCCACGTCATGCCTCCTCACACATTTCCTTAACTCTGTGCTGCCACATGCTTTGAAATACATCCATTTCCCCAGCACACAGGCAGAGCATGCAGAAACCATGCAGGACTTCCACAGGGTAGCACGTATGTCTGACGTGCTTGGGGCCATTGACTGCACCCACATGGGCATCCGCATACCACCTGGCCCTTATGGTGTGGCCTAGATGAATAGGAAGGGGTTCCCCTAGTGCAAACTGCCATGTGGTGTGCGATGCCAAGGGGCGCATCACCAGTGTCAGTGCCACAAACCCTGGGAGTGCACATGATGCATTCATCTGGCACACCTCTGCGCTGTGTCACAGGTTCAAGTATGGGGACATTCCCATGGGCCACCTAGTGGGTGAGTATGGGACAGGTAAAGGGTGCCAGCCAGAGCAGGCCATGGGATGGGGAGGGTAGGGTGTGTGTGCTGGCAAGGGCAGCAGGGATAGGCAAGGGGCACAGTGAAGAATGACACAGGGCTAACCATGCCACTGTCCACAGAGGAGACCGTGCCTATCCACTGAGGCCCTGGCTGCTCACCCCCTATCAGTGCCAGTCGTCCCCAGCAGAGGAACGCTACAATGAGGCACATGCCAGCAAGCAAAACATCATCGATCGTGTATTTGGGATGCTGAAGGCACAGTTCCATTGCCTAGACAGGTCTGGTGGTGCCCTACAGTACAGCCCCTCAAAAGCCTGTGGCCTATTCCTGGCCTGCTGCATACTGCACAACATGGCCATTGACCATGGGATAGCTATCAAGTCTGATGAGGGCAGCAGTAGTGGGGACGACAGTGGCAATGGGCTGGAGGGTGGTGGACAGCCCCCCCCCAGGCGGAGGGATCACCGGCTACAAGGGATAGCGTGGCAACATGGGGACACCATCACACAGGAGCACTTGGTGCAGGCAGGTAGGTGGCGCCTAACCCACGCAAAGGCCAAACGTACAGGTACAGCACACAGGCAGGGGTGTGTATGGCAATGGGCATGCACACACACAGGCGTGGTGCAGGGGTAGGGGTGGCAGTGGCACATCACACACAACTACACACTGCATCACACAGCAACACACACATACGCACCCACACGCCCAGGTGCTGGAAAGTGGCGGGGATCAGATGCATTACATCAGTGCACAGGTGCAACCAGTGCAGAATTGCCCTCATTATGCCCACACCACACGGGCCAGTGGCTGGGCAGGCACGCACAGAGGTGCCACACTAGTGGAATGCACATGTACGTGTACAGTGGTGTGAAAAAGTATTTGCCCCCTTCCTGATTTTCTCTATTATTGCATATTTGTCACACTGGATGTTTTCAGATCTTTAGACAAAATGTAACATTAGATAAAGGGAACCTGAGTGAACAAATAACACTTGGTTTTTTTTTTTATTTCACTTATTTAATGAAAAAGTTAACCAACACCAATTGGCACTGCGTGAAAAAGTATTGCCCCTTACACTTAATAACTGGTTACGCCACATTTAGCTGCAATAACTGCAACCAAACACTTCCTATAATTCAATATCAGTCTTTCACATTGCTGTGGAGGAATTTTAACCCACCTTCCTCACAGAACTGTTTTATTTCAGTAACATTTGGTAGGTTTTGAGCATGAGCTGCTCGTTTCAAGTCCTGCACAGCATCTCTATTGGTTTAAGTCTGACTTTGACTAGCCACCCAAAACTTTAATTTTACTTCTTTTCGTCATTCTGATGTGGACTTGCTTTTGTGTTTTGGATCATTGTCTTGCTGCATGACCCAACTACGCTTCAGCTTCAGCTGACGGAAGGATGACTGGACATTCTCCTTAAGAATTTTCCGTACAGAGCAGAATTCATGGTTCCTTTAATTATGGCAAGTCATCCAGGTCCTTAGGCAGCAAAGCATCCCACACCATCACACTACCACCACCATGTTTGACTGTTGGTATGGTGTTCTTACTGTGGAATGCTGTGTTTGCTTTTACGAAGACAGTATGGGATCCATGTTGTCCAAAAGTTCCACTTTGGACTCATCTGTCCATAGAACATTTTCCCAAAAGGCTTGTGATCATCCAGGTGCTTCTTGCAAATGAGAGACGAGCATTTATGTTCTTCTTGGTTAGCAGTGGTTTCCACTTGCTACTCTCACATGAAGCCCATTTTGCCCAGTCTCTTTCTGATTGTGGAGTCATGAACACTGACCTTAGCTGAGGCAAGAGAAGCCTGCAGTTCTTTGGATGTTGTTTTAGGATCCTTAGACTTCTTGGATGATTTTACACTGCTACCTTGGAGTACTTTTGGCAGGCCGCCCACTCCTGGGAAGGTTCACTACTGTTCCAAGTGTTCTCCATTTGGAGATTATGGCTCTCACTGTGGTTCGATGGAGTCCCAGAGCCTTAGAAATAGCTTTGTAACCCTTTCCAGACTGATAGAGGGCAACAAAATGTTTTCTGATTTTTCAGGAACTTCCTTGATCATGGCATACTGTGCTTGTTGAATCTTTGTGCTGGCAATGTGACTCTGATAGTAAGGGCCAAAATAAGTGAGGTTTATATTGAGCAGGGCTGGCTGTAATCAAGCCTGGCTATGTTCAATCAGCTGACTCTAATTATCCCTTTAATTGGGTTGATTTAACTAGGGGGCAATTACTTTTTCACACAGTGCCAGTTGGTGTTGGTTAACTTTTTTCATTAAATAAATGAAATAAGTAAAAAAAAAAAGTGTTATTTGTCCACTCAGGTTCCCTTTATCTAATATTATATTTTGTCTAAAGACCTGAAAACATCCAGTGTGACAAATATGCAATAATAGAGAAAATCAGGAAGGGGGCAAATACTTTTTCACGCCACTGTATATATACACACACACACACACACACACACACACACACACACGGCAGCAGATTGCAGTCAGGGCGGCACGCACATCAGGGCCACCACGTGAAGCCATGGCCATTGCGGCCGTCTAATTGACAGCCACAGGCTGCACATCAGCCACAAGGAGTGTTTGCAACAGCCCCCAGGGGTCGTACCGGGGGATGATGACTGGGTCTGCACAGGGGTGTGTAGGCACCCAAACAGGCTTGCCCCAGGCATGCTTGGGATGCCAACAGCAGTGTCCGGCATCGACAGGGAGGGTGTCACCCGACACCAGGATCGTGGGGTGGACAGTGCACTGCCTGGGATCTGTAGTAGCTGATCACACCCTGTGGCAGCCAGCAGTGCAAGGCCATCCGTGAGCGCATTGGTTATGTGATCCTGGGATGCGGTCGTGTCCTACTGCTAGCGCTGTATAGTCACCAGGAGCCGCACAGTGCCCCTCTTGCACTGCTTGGCCACATGGAGCAACTGTGTGTGCAGTGCATGCACCCCGGTGGCAAACAGCACCTGTTGCTCCACAGAGGCCTGCAGCAACTGGATGTGCTCTGCCAAAATGGGTCGGCACCCAGGGGAACCTGGACAGGGCACCGACCCTCCCGTGGTGAACGACCATGCTGCACAGCCCTCCACTCAGGTGGACGCTGCATGGTGGGGTCCCCATGGGATAAGTCCTTATCAGGTGCCCCAGGAGCGGACCCTGCATCCGGCTGCCCTGTGGCCCCTGCTGCCATTGCCCATCCTGCCACTGAACACTGCCCAGTGCTTGCGTAGCCGCACCACATGACACAGCTGTGGCAGTGCACACAGCTGCACCCGCAGTGGTGGCGGGCAGCTGTCCCACCGCTGTCAGGTTGCTGGGCACGCTGCCTGTGATGGTGTCTGGTATGGGCATCTTCCCCACACCGCCACCCATGCTGTCCAGGATTATGGTTGGGTAGTCATCAGTGTCAGACCCTGCCCTAATCTGTGTCTCCACGCAGAAGACACCGAGAGTGGCATCCTGTAGAAAACACATCCAGGGCCTTGTCCGACCCCATGCCCAGGATGTCCAGCAGGACAGTGGTGGTGTGCTGCAGCCAATCAGGCCCGTGGATGGCTGGTCCTCCAGGGCTGGTCCTGCCTCCACAGCTGCTGCTGGCACCCCCTCCTCTGCATGTAGGCATGCTGGTGCTGAAAGAGAAAACAAATGTGTCAGTGATGCAAGGCCCCTATGCCCTTCCCCCCAACACAGCCACTGCATGCTGTGTGTACCCGACACATGTACCATGCAGTGGTGGACTGCCACCTGTCTGGAATCCTCCACCTGGCACACCTTCCACAATGCTGCAGCGCATGGTGGCTGCCACCAACTCCTCCTGTACCATGAGCTGTGGCGTATCAGCAGGCCCCCCTCCAGTGGCTTTCTGGGCTGCATGGATGGCTGCTACCTTCTCTTTGATGCACCGCTTATTGGTGCTCACCTTCTTGCAGCACTCCTGTACTGACCGTTGGTGGCTGCCCTGCTGGTTGACGCATGCCGCCACCTCCTACCAAGCCACAGCCCTGGCCTGTGGTGTGCCTGTGGCACCACTCAACAGTGGCTCCCTGTCAAGTTAGGCCTCAAACAGGGCCTCTGCCTTTGTGACATTGGGCCTGCGTTTGTGAACAGGCCCACACTCCTCACCATCAGACATGTTGCTACCTGGGGACATGGACAGCAGTGTGTCAGCAGCGCCCTAATCTGTCCCCCCCTGCTGTACTGGCCGGGCTCAGTGTGCCCCAGCAGCACGCGCAACTTTCCTCAGATGATTGCAATACTGGTCCATGGCCTGTGCTAGTCTGTGGCACTTTCATAGTGCAAAGCATGCAAGTGAGCATTGGCGTAATGGTAATGACATGCTAATTTCCCCAGTGCACCACGTATTGGCTGATTAGCTCATTTGCAAGTGGCGGCTGAATATCGCGAATTTGCTCTGTGTGCAATGAGATTGCTCCAGAGCAAGTCGCGGAGCAATGCCAAAACGCCGCAGTGCGCATCGCCAGTCTGTGCTCTCACCTATTGTACACCCACTGCACAATTAGGGACCATGGTGCACGGCGCGCCATGCCTGCTATTGTGCACTGTGCGGCGGCTGACCCCTGGTGTGACCCCCTGACCTGTCACTCCCCTGCCACATGCCAGTATGGCCACGCCCATGTCACGCATCTCCAGCATTGCGCAATGGGCGGACACAGAGCATGTGCCCCCATATCACGCATCTGATGCATGTTGTGCACACCTGCACCTCTGGCCACCATTTTGCTTCTCCACATTGCGGTTGGCACTATGGCTCAGCATGGTGTTTGGCAGCAAGGGACTGGTCCCAAGTCGAACTGGTGAACCTGGTGGCATGCATCCTGCCACACAGCTCTTCAGACAAGTGTCCCTTCAGCAAAGGGTAGAGATGTGGAAGGGGATTGCTGCCAGTGTGCAGCAAGTCACTGGGGTGGCCCAGACAGGGAAGCAATGCCGCCACAGGTATGGGGACCTTATGCGGCAGGACCCAGAGCACCTGCAACGTCTGCAGGTATGCGTGCAGTAAGGGGCTGTGCCACGGCCAGGTAAGTCAGCCCATTTTGCATGTGTGCCCTAGTGCGGTCCTGTGGTGTTGGCTAGGCTGCCCAGCATGCCCTGAAGTTGGGTATACTGTCATCATGCACATTGTGGAGTGGCATTGTCAGCTGCAGCTTGCGTTGTGATACAGTTGTGCAGGCCATGTCGGGCAGGAGCACACCCTGTACACAGGGGTGGGGGTGGTGGGCAGCTGCTGTGGATGGGTCCTGATGTGTATCTGTCTTTGTTCCAGTCCTAGGTCCCGAGGATTGATGTGGTACGAGGGCGGCGACTGCGGCAGGACCAGCACGGCAGGCCACGGTGGCGATGCCGGAGCAGGACCAGCGCCAGCTGGGCTGCAGAGGGCAGGAAAGCACAGTCTTGGTCCTGCACACTTTACTTGGGGGGGGCAGCAGGGAAGTGGGTGCGGGCATGGCCACCTGTGCCATGTGCCGTGGCAGCTGTGTGTGTCATATTGTGTATGGTGCATGCCAGTGTGGGGCAGCCATTGCACATGTGTCCCAGCTGTTGGTGGGGTGGGTGTGTGCCCGGCTGACATTGTTGCTGTGGTGCTGCTGGTGCACTGTGCCATGTGACTGTCATTCCGCAGTCGGATGGCCATTATCCGGTGGGGACCACCTCTGTGCATTGCACTGGTGTGCCATGTTGCTGGCAGGCATTGGCCCATCCCCCAGTAGGTGGCTGTGGTGGGCACTCCAGGGGTGTGTGTTCCCACTGCCCATTGCACACAGATGGTCATGGTACCCTGGGACATTGCATTGATCACCTGTCCTATCCCTTGTCATAGGTGTCCAGTGGACGGGGCAGCTGCCTCTGTACTGCCGGCTGCTCCAGCAGTTTATTTTGGTGACATCCATGACCATGGAGGCAGTCCTTAAGATGGCCACATGATGGAGGCTGACCAAAAAACAGAGATGGCACCAAGGGGCAGCAGATCGAGGCTGCCATTAGATATTACCCCAGCATTCCTGGTTCCCCTGCTGTGCCTCCCCCATCAGTCCTCCATCTCACAGTACAGTCCCAGTTCCCTTCCCTCGCTATCCTACCCTTTCCCACCCCCTTGTTACTGTACAGTTATTTTGAATACATTTCTATTTTGTCTTACCTGCCTGTGTCTGCTTTGCAGGTGGTGTGAGAAGCCATGCTGCAGTGGCCCAGTGCCTCTCCAGGTGGTGTGCATTGTTGGGGCACATGTTGTGCTTCTGTAGATCACTGCTGTGTGTCCCACGGTGATGGTGTCCCTCCCCTCGGTTGCTGGCTGTGCCTTGAGGTGGCTGTCACGGTTGTCTGATTGGCTGCATGGTCCTGGGTATGGCGTGGCCTGGTCTGGTTTAGTTGTGGAGGGGAGGGCACAGCCTGCTGCCTGCAGGGGCTCCTTTGGTGGCCCTTTGTCCCCCATTGGCACTCCCTGTTGCCTCCTGTCTGTGCCACTTGTGTTCTGGGGTGGGGGTCTGGGTGCCTGTGTGCGTCCTGCTATGCCCTGCTGATGGTGGCCTCATGTGGCCTGTCACTTCACTACTCTGGCTCTGTCCCTGGGTCTTTGCTCTGTGCCATGCCCCCCCTTGGTTGCCCTGGGCTTCTGTGTCTGGCCATGGCGCACCTGTGGTTGCCCCATGGCACACCTCTGGTGCCAAAATACTCCAGATTTTACCCAGAATCTGAAAATATGTTTCAAGTTTGTATCTGGATGCAAGAGAGAAAAATATAGATTTTTTTCTTTAACTTCCTCCTGGTCTCTGCCAGAAGAATCCTTTTCCTTTGGTCTTTTTGGCTGGGCCACTTGACGTAGCATGCACCCGGCATCATTCTACATGAGACAAGAAGATTTTTTGCCTTTGTTTATTCTCCCAGTTCTTACCCCTTGAGAGAGCTGATGCAGAGGACTTCTGTCCAGATGGAAGGCATGCTTACGCAATCTGGCAAGCATCCACAGCACCCTTCCCACCCACTGACTCACCCTAAGGAGTGATTACGTCTTATCAACCATGCTTCCACAGGCAGCATGTGGGCATCACTGCCCTGTAACCCACACCCCCAGAGAAGGAGAGCATCTGTTGGGATGCTCAATCCTACCTTCCCCGACTGACCCCCAGTGACCCGAGCCCATTCCCAAACCAGGGTTGCCATCATAGCACGAGGTGCAATATCCAGTGCCTCAACCCTCAGCACCACTGGGCTGGCTGAAAGATAGTTTTAAAGAATGAAACTGTCCAAGCTAAGAGACTTTGAAGAAGGGGGCTGTCCTAAAAACTAGGGGCTAGCCATCCCTTCATCATTTGCATGATCCAAAGATGGTAAAGTTGCAGGACCTGAAGCAAGGATGATGCTCTCTCTGGCCAGAGGTGATAAAGTCAACCACTGGGATAGCATGCTGAATGGATCTGTGCCCGTGGGACTGCCTCTTTTTTTAATTTTTTTCCCCCCACTCCCCTCTGGCTCCACTTCCTCAGGACCACCTTTGGAGTCTCCTCCGCTTCCCACCTTTCCTGATCCCATCTCGTTCCCCCCATGGAGCTGCAGTTTTTTCCCCCCCAGGCAGGGACGAGGTGGGGCCCATACACCCTGAATGTCTAGTTTTTCGGGTATGGGTGGCCAGGCAGGTGGAAGCACATCGAAGTCTTATCCGGTGGTCTGTCTCCTGGGAGTTGGAATTTTTTTTTCCTCTTTTCTAGCTGGCCATAATGTGCGCCCTGACGTCAAGGCACATAGTGCTGACGTCTGTTATGTCCTCCTCTGAGTCGACCTCAGTGCTTGCTGTACCCCAGCACATCTTCTTGACCTGGAAGGACACCACTACTTTATTCAGCTGTGAGCTGTATGAGAAATTCTATATTGCACTTGATATCTGCAACAACGTGCACTTTTGCTCAATTCTGTGGGAGGGGAAACTACCCTTGGTAATTGCTTTTTATTTACTTATTTATTCAGTGTTTAACCAAGAAGGGGTTTGCAAACTCTATTTATCTTATGAGTAACTTCAGAAGGATTTAAATACTGCATTTAGGTAGACCCTTGGATGTAGCTAGATTGTCTACTAGGATTTTCTGACAGTTAAACTATTTTTAAATAATTTACAGGTGGCTGAGGAGTTGAAAAAGGAGCTTGCAAACTCTGCTTATCTTGGAAGTAACTTCACAAGGCTTTGAATATTGCATGTTGGTTGTCCCTTGGGGTAGCTGGATTGACTACTAGGATTTTGGGACAGAAACTATTTTTAAATAATTTACTGGTGTGTAGGAGTTTGAGATAGTTAAACTATTTTTAAATAAGTTACTGGAGGTTAGTTGAATTCATGTAAAGGGCAGTACTCACCAGGGTGGTGGAGCAGTGGTGTATTTGATTGTTTCTAACAGTCACCTATAGTTGTGGACTACCTCCCCTTTCCCCACACCCCCAGGCGTGGCATTTCCTTTATAGCCAAAGTTCTGACATCACTTCCTTAACAGGTCTTAGGGCAGAACTGTCATTCTTAATAACCCATCACAGTGCATAAAGGGTAAGTACACACCACCAAAAAAAAAAGATATATTACATATTGTATATTATAAGGGAGTGGTGCAATGCACTGGCTGTGGGGCAGCAGTTTTCCAGGAGACATTCTGGAAACTGCACTGCTGTCCTATTTGCAGGCAACTGTCAGCTCTGAGGGAGGAGATTGCCCACCTCCAGGCTGAACTGGCAAGGACTAAGGAGGCCTCCCCCACCCAAAGAGCACTACTGCCACAACCACTGCCTGAGAGGTTGCCAAGTATGAAGAGCAGTTGGACCACAGTGGGTTCTGGGAGGGTGCGGGTGGTGGAACAGAGATGAAGCCCCCTAGTTGTACCTCTACACAAATCATATGCCAGTCTGGCAGAGCAAGGTACCTCGATGATGGCACCCTCAGTGGAAACCAAGAAGAATGCTGAGGACATCCACAAGGGAGACCCACAAAAGGGTGGCAAGGGACACCACAGGGGAAGGAAACAGCTTCTGATAGGGGACTCAATTGTTAGGGGGGTAGAACTGGGGAAGGGAGAGGAGAGGGAAGTAAGGTGCCTACCTGGTGCCATGGCTTGGAGGGACAAAAAGCAAATCCTCACAATTGCAGAAGCAGCATCACAGGAGAGGGAAGTAGATATTGTCCACCTTGGGACAAATGACCTAGCTAGGCATGGAATCAGTGCAGGATGAATTTGTGGAGTTGGGAAGGGGCCTCAGACAGGTAGCAAGCTCGGTTACCTTCTCAGAGGTGTTGCCAGTCCATGGCAGGGGTGAGGCTAGGGAACTGCACACCATGCAGTTTAATGAATGGTTGCAAAACTGGTGCAGAGCACACGGCTTTGGCTTCATTGGGGACTGGGGGTGCACCTGGAGAGATGAAGGTCTATACTGGCACGATTGTCTGCATCTGTCCACTAAGGGAACCAAGCTCCTAAGTGACAGGTTTTAATGCTTCCTTGGCAAGCTTTTTAACTAGCCAAGGGGAGAACGTGCTGATAAGAGGCAGGAAATTTCAAGCCTCCCCCCACAAAACATGGCAGGTAGTAAGTAAACACTGAGGTACAGAGCTCAACAGAGGGCAGGACAGGGGTAAATGGAAAAACAGACAAGGGCAATAAGAGCAGGGATGGGGGAAAAAAGGATAAAGTCAACATTAAATTGAGGGCAATGAGTACTAATGCCTGTAGTCTGGGAAACAAGCTTCCTGAGCTAGTAGCCCTGATGGAAGATGAAAAATTGGATATTGTGGCAGTCACAGAAACATGGTACATGGAGAACCATGACTGGGATGTCAACATACAGGGTTACACAGTCTACAGAAAGGACAGGGAGGGTAAAAGAGGAGGTGGAGTAGCTCTATACGTAAGGGAAGGGATCAAAGCTACAGAACTAAAAAGTAAAGGGGAGGACAAGAGGCACTCTGGGTCACCTTGGAGACAGGGAATGGCATCACAATCAGCATTAGCGGTTGTATACAGACCCCGTCTCAAGGGAGGAAACGGACAAGAAAATGATGGAGGACATTCTCAAATGGCTGAAAAGGGGGAGATACTGTTGATGGAGGACCTGAATATGCCAGATGTTAACTGGATGACATGTACTGCAGCCACATCCAAGAGCAGAGTCATTCTCGATGCCCTGCAGGGGGCAGGCCTTAGACAGCTAGTATTGGAACCCACTCAGGAGGAAGCAATACCTAGACCTGGTACTCTCAAATGGAGAAAGGATCACAAATTTAGAAGTCAGTAGACATCTGGGAACAAGTGACCACTGCACAGTGTGCTTCACAATAAGCACAACCATGGAGACAAGCCATACAAAAACAAGGATACTGGACTTTAGAAGGGCCGACTTTGGTAAAATGGGTGAATACCTGAGGAATGTACTAGCAAATTGTCAAAAAGGAGGAGTGGAAGAACAATGGAGAAAAATCAAAACTGCTATCATACAGGCAACAAGCCTTTGTTTGAAACAAATAAAACAAAGCGGAGTAAAAAAAAAAAAAACACTATGGTTCTCAAAAGAGGTGGCAGGGAAGGGTAAGGAGAAAAAGGCTGCATTCAAAAAGTATAAGGAATCACAGAAGGAGCACAACAGAGAACTGTATCAATTAAAGCAGAAAGAAGTGGGGAAGGCAGTCAGAATAGCAAAGGCCCAAACTGAGGAAAAAATAGCCAACTCAGTTAAGAAGGAGGATAAAACCTTCTATAGGTACATTAGGGAGCATAGAAAGGTTGAGGAAGGAATAGTGAAGATTAATAAAGGAGAGGAGAGGTGGGCAGAGGGAGACAGTGAAAAGGCAGAGATACTGAATGAATACTTTTGCCCAGTATTCACAAAAGAAGATGAGGAGTTACCTAAACCAGACAATAGACACACTCTGGGTAGGGGGGGGGGTTGACACCAGTCCCTTTACAGAAGAAAGAGTCCTGAAAGAACTCCTAAAACTCAAGGTGGACAAAGCAATGGGGCCTGACGGGATTCACCCCAGAATCCTAAAAGAACTAAGGGAGGACCTAGTGACACCACTGACCACACTAACAAATCATGGGAGGATGGGGTGGTACCTGAGGACTGGAGGAGGGCAGATGTGATTCCCCTTCACAAAAGTGGGAGCAAGGCAGAAGCAGGAAACTACAGACCTGTAAGTTTGACCTCAGTGGTAGGGAAAATGATGGAATCACTTCTGAAAGAAAGAACTGTTGAGTACCTAGAAGCCAGCGGGGCACAGGACCCAAAGCAGCATGGATTTAAAGCAGGAAGGTCATGTCAGATGAATATAATTGATTTCTTTGACTGGGTAACCAAAGTAATAGACCAGGGAGGGGCTGTAGATATGGCCTACCTAGACTTTAGCAAGGCATTTGACACAGTCCTGCACAAAAGACTAATAATCAAGTTAGCCAGCCTGGGAGTGGGTTCCAGGGTGGTAGCCTGGGTAGCAAACTGGCTGCACAACAGGACACAGAAGGTAACAGTGAATGGAACACATTCCGAAGAAAGGGGGGTTACTAGTGGAGTACCTCAGGGCTCAGTACTGGGTCCAGTCCTCTTTAACATCTTTATAGGTGATATTGCAGAGGGTCTGGAGGGAAAGGTATGCCTCTTTGCAGATGACACAAAGATCTGTAACAGAGTTGATACACAAGGGAGGGTAGAAAGGATGAGAAGGGACTTGGCAAGGTTGGAGGAATGGTCAGACATATGGCAACTTAGATTCAATGCAAAGAAGTGCAAAGTAATGCACCTGGGAAACAAAACTCAGGAGAAGAGTACAAAATAGCAGGGGAGGTACTAACAACAACAAAAATGGAAAGGGACTTGGGGGTAGTCATATCAGATGACCTAAAGATGGGTAAGCAATGTGAGAAGTCAGTAGGGAGAGCCAGGGGGATACTGGGATGCATAGGACGGAGCATCACAAATAGAAAAAGGGAAGTGGTTATCCCTCTGTACAGACAGTTGGTGAGACCCCATCTGGAATACTGTGTGCAGTTTTGGAGACCCCATCTATGCAAGGACATAGACAGGATGGAAGCAGTCCAGAGGAGGGCAACTAAAATGGTGCAGGGTCTGCATCAGAAGCCATATGAAGAGAGACTGATAGAGCTTAATATGTATATCCTTGATGAAAGGAGGGACGGGGGGGACATGATAGAAACTTTTAAGTACCTCAAGGGAATCAACAAAGTCCAGGAGGGTAGCATCTTTCAGAAAAAGAGATGTGTAAGAACAAAGGGGCACAATTTAAAGATAGAGGGGGGGACGGCTCAGGGGTAATGTGAGGACATTTTTTTTTCAAGAAGAGAGTGGTGGATGCATGGAACCGCCTTCCTGGGGAGGTTGTTGGGTCTAAAACAGTGGGGGAATTCAAACATGCATGGGGCAGAGATAAGGCAATTATAGTGGGGGGTTGCAGGAAGTAGGCTGTTGATTAACTAGAATCTGCAGCTTATCCAATAGGAAGGGAAATGGGCAGACTGGGTGGGCCAAGTGGTCCTTATCTGCCGTCAAAGTCTATGTTTCTTCTGCCTGGGGCCAGCCAAGCACTGAGTCACTACCCCCTCCTCCTGGAGAAGACTAGCTGTCCTTGGGACACTCAGTCTTCTCCCCTGGCTGGCCCTCCAGCTTCCCAGGCTCGTTCCTGAACCCAGTTCGCTGGCATTGTAAGCAGTAGCACTACTGCTGTGCTGATGGGCTGGCTAGGACTACCATTTTTTTTTTTGTTTTTCTTACAGTTTTGAAGTTACCACCAAAACCTGAGCAAAGAGCCCAGTCTGCCTGGTGATGGCTGGACCAGCAAGGGATCAAGCCATCATTGCTGTGTTTATACCAGAGATGCTGAGGTCAAGAGCCTGAAGTTCACGTGTGGAGAGAGACAGACACTGCAGCAGAGCCAGCCACAAGGAAAAAAGACTTTTCACAGCAGAAGTAAAGGAGATCTCTCACCTACATCCTAAAGAAATCACAAATTCTACAACAACTAATACTCCCGAGTATCACTATTAATATCTTTATTTTTAGTGTAACATAGGAAAGAGGGTGTTGGTTACCTAGAGGGAATTTTCTTTATAATATTGCATGTGAGTATACATCATTTCTAAATATCTGATACACAAAGAAAAGCTTTGAAATACGTATATGACATACTTGTTTGAAATATTTATACAAGAAAGAAACTGCTTTGATTGTTTACCCAACTAGTTTCTTTGGAATTACCTATGCCAAGGGACTTCTAAAGTTTATACACAAGCAGTTTTACATTTTACAAGAGTTACCAAAACTGCAAGCTGTGTGCTTTTGTTTATTTTATTGCAAGTTATTTGTATTTATGCTGCTTTTCATAATGTTTACAATGTTTTGTATCTATGTAAGTTGTTAAAAACTAGTTATATTCTACAGGGACAAATAAAATCTTTATATACTGCAAAAAGGGTGTGACGGAAATGTTCATCAAAACTGTTTTATACAGTAGGTTGTGAAGTAAGGTTTGAGCCAGTCTTACATTGGTTTATTCATATTTTATGATACGGGGCTGAAGGCTTAGCAGAGTGCCTATAATAAGTAAAGTACAGTTATGTAAGAACTTAATTGTAACACTAGTTCTTGGAGAGAGGTTCCTGCAGTAGGTAATTACATATAGGACTGCACCCTCCGGCATCAGGACTGCATGTCAAACTTTTCCAGCAGTGTCTGGCGGGGGACCGCCCACCAGACGTCACGTGACGGACATCAGCATGACCCTATATAGTGGGCGGTTCCCAGGCCCACCTTCTAGTTCTCCTGCCAGAGATCCAAGGAGGATGAGACAGGAGAAAGGAAGAAATCCTGGAGCCTAGTTCAAAATGACTGAAAGAAAATGCAAAAGAACCGGGGGGAAGGAGGGAGGGAAAAGGTGACCTACTGCAGGAACCTCTCTCGAAGATCTACTGTTATGGTAAGTTCTTACGTAACTGTGCTGTCTTGATTTCGAGAGGGTTCCTGCAGTAGGTCACTATTTATTTAGCTTTTTGTTAACCAGGTAAGCACACTAGAGACTCAAGTGCCTATTTTCAGGTGCGACCAGGAAGAATTACAAGGTACAGGCAGAAAACAGGCATAACAGGATTTACAGTCAGGTAGTGTACAAGATAACATTTAACATACCGTGAACCATGATCTCATAGACACATACAGTCAGGTATCATAGGACTGAATCCCAAGCAGTCACTCATACAGAAAGAGAGTGCGTCACAGGAGGAGGAGCAACAGAAAGACAGTACGGACCAGCCTAAGACAGTAGGCTCTGCAGGATGGCAAGGCTGCACCCAGCCCTATGCCTAGAGGCAATATCCTGGCTGTAATGCTTTGTGAAGGTATGGATGGAACTCCAGGTTGCTGCCGCACAGATTTCTGCTGTAGAAACATTTCGCAGGAACTCCACAGAGGTAGCCATTCCTCTAGTAGAGTGACCTGTAACCTCCCCCGGAAGAGGCTTCCTGCGTCTCTGGTAACAGAAGTGAATGCAGCTACCTAGCCATTTAGAAAGGCACTGTGTAGAAACTGTCGACCCCAAGGATTTGGAGACAAAAAGCTGATCAGATTTTCTGCACTCCTTAGTACAGTGAATGTAGCATCTGAGGATTTTGTGAACATCCAGAGTGTGAAGGAGATCCTCCCCACTGTTCGAGTGATTAGGGTAATAAACCGGGAGTTCAACAGTTTGGTTTAAAGTAAACTCTGAAACCACCTTGGGAAGAAACTTAGGATTTGCACACAAGACTGCCCCGGTCCTTGTGAAAAATCAAATAAGGCTCCTTATGCATCAGGGCCTGAAACTCTGTAACATCAACTAAAAAATAGTGCCTTCCAAGAAAGGTAGTGCACGTCACAGCTCATCGCTGGTTCAAAAGGAGGAAGCACAAGCTTCTCCAACACAAAATTCAAATCCCAGGGTGGGGTTATGAATGGGAGGTTTTAGGTGGAGGATCCCCTTCAAAAAGGTCTTGGAGACCTCCAACTGAGCTATGGTTTTCTCCTCCACCATCACATGGTAGGCAGAGATGGCCGACAAGTGAACCGTAAGGGCCGAGTACGACAGACCCACATCAGACAGGTGAAGAAGGTGCTCCATGATCTGAGAAGAAGAGCAGAAAAAGGGATCCAACTCTTTAGAAAATGCCCAAATGGAAAAATGCTTCCATTTCATGGCATAGGTGGATCTAGTGGATGGTTTTCTGGCTTCCAACAGGACCTAAGCGACCTTATGAGAGACCCCAAAGTGAACTCTGCATCTTCAAGCATGGCTCCTTCAGACATAATCAATGTCCTGAGTCCTGGTTGTAGCAGCCTGCCTTGATCCAGAGTCAACAGGTCGTGCTTGAGAGGTAAAGGAATTGGGTGTTCCACAGAGTTGCTGCAGTAGTGAAAACCAAATTTGCCTTGGCCAGAGAGGAGCCACTAGAATCATTTGAGCACTCTCTGCCTGGAGCTGGAGAAGTACCCTCTGAAGAATGGGAAAGGGAAAGAAGGCATACAAGAATTTCCCTGTCCAACATAGACAACATGTCGTGCCAGAAAACTCCAGGCTCTTGAATGAGTGAGCAAAAGCTGTGAAGTTTTGCGTTTGATGGGGAGGCGAACAGATCGATCTCTGGACGACCCCACCTGTAGAATAGAGTGTCTGCTACCTCCTGACTTAATTCCCATTCATGGGCGAGGGATGACGTCAGATGTGAATACCTGGAACGTGCACAGCTGTAAGAAAAAGGTTGTGCTGGACTGCTCAATTCCACACCCACATCACCTCTTTGCATAGTGGGTACGACCGGGTGCCTCCCTGTTTGTTGATACATCAGACTACCAACATATTGTCAGTCTAAATTAGCAGCATTCCCTTCAAAAGGATGGTCTGAAGGGCGTAAAGGACCAGCCTCATCTCCAGAATGTTGATGTGCAAGGACATCTCCGGTTGGGACCATGAGCTCTGGGTTCGATGGTCCCCTAGGTGTGCTCCCCAACCCAGGCATGAAGCATCCATTGGGGGCGGGGGGGGGACTTTGAAAGGGAAGTCCCTTGCACAAATTGAGAGGGTCTAGCCACCATTGTAGCTCTCCCCGAACTGCTTTGGAGACCAAAATAGGGTGGTCCAGATTGTCCAAGCGCCGATCCCATTGGACTCTAATAGTCCACTGGGAGATCCACATATACAACCTGGCTAAAGGAACTGTGGTGATAGAGGCTGCCATCAGGCCCAGCAAGCATAGTAATGCCCTGGCAGGAAGAGATCTGGACGCGATCACCAAAATGACCTGCTCCTGGAGAGTCTCTGCTCTGTCCGAGGGGAGAAAAGCTCTGCACTGGACCATATCCAAAACCACCTCTATAAACTGAAGGTTCTGAGAGGGGGTTAAAGATGACTTGGGGAAACTGACCATTATCCCCAGTCAGGGAAAAAAGGTCCAGGGTGACCAAGAGTGAGTCCAGAAGGCTGTTCCTAGACAGAGCTGAAATTAGCCAATCATTCAGGTATGGGAACACCGCTATACCCTGGTGGCATAAAGCTGCCACCACCACTAGGCACTTGGTAAAAACCCTGAGTGGCCGAGGACAGGCCAAAAGGGGAGGGCTGTGAACTGAAAGTGCTCCCTCTGGAAACAAAACCTTAGGAAACGGCAGTGGCCTGGGAAGATTGGGATATGCAGGTAAGCATCTTGCAAGTCCAGAGCACAGAGCCAGTGATTCTACTGTAGAAGGGGCAGGAGGCTCTGAACAGTCAACATATGGAACCTCTTGTACTTGACAAAGAGGTTCAGACTGCTGAGATACAGGATTGGTTTGAGGTCGCCTGTCTTCTCTGGGACCAGGAAGAAGTGGGAGTAGTACCTCTTTCCCCTCTGGGCGACCGGTACTGGTTCAATTGCTGCCTTTTGCACCAGAGTCCTGATCTCCTCCTCGACCAATGGGACTTGGTGCGGGGAGTAATGCGAGCGACCGGGAGGAGAGTCTGGAGGGAGCTCCAGGAACTCTAGCATGTGTCCTTGTGATATGAGTGGAAGTACCCATGTGTCCGAGGTGATGTCCTCACATTCCTGGACATGAGTAAATCTTCCCCCCACTGGCTCCACGCTTGGTAGTGGAGGGGAGGGAAGACTGGGAGAGTCAGGAGGCGGGGGGGGCAAAGGCCCTCCCACCAGTCTCTGAGTTTTGGCGGCTGATGGAGAGGAAAAGGAAGAGCCGGTGGCTTGCTTTTTGTTTAGTTTCTGGGGCCGCTTGCTTCCCCTAGTGCTTGAACTGGCGCCGAAAGGGCTGCTTCTTGGGGGTACTGGCTCTGTACGTAGAGCGGATTGATCTAAGGGCCTGACCACTGTCTTGGAGGCCCGTGATCACATCCTTGGTGTCCCCTCCAAATAGGGCCGATCCCCTAAAAGGAGTGTCCTGTATGACTGCCTGAACTGTAGAAAGACCTGAAATCTGCAGCCAAGCGTGCCTCCTGAGGTTAATGGCTGTAGCAGAGGAATGGGCCACAGCATCTACAGAGTTGTGTGTTGCCCTAAGAGCATGTCTACAAGAAATTTTGGAAAGATGGAGATCCTTAGCAATCTCCACCTTCAGGTCAGAATCCTCCAGTGAGGAGATCCTGTCCTCCAACTTGGCCAGTGTGGCTTTTTGAAAAGACACCATTTGTGCCACGTAATTCAGTGAGCGCAGGGCACAAGTGGCCGAGGAGTAGACCTTTTTTCCAAATTGTTCCATCTGTCTGGATTCCTTGTCCGGGGGTTGGGGGGGGAGAACGTGTTCATGTTCTTGGGGTTAGCTGAGCAATCATGAGTGGCAGCAATAACCACTGAATCTGCCTCAGGGTGCAAGTCCAGAAAGGGAATTCCTTCAGGGGAGCAATAGATCCTGTCTGCCTTTTTAGGGACAGCAGGAAGGGAGTGTGGCAGTTTCCAAATAGTGGACGTAAGGTCCTCATGAGGAGCTATCCAGGGAGGAAGTGGAATAGGGGTGGCAGCCTCTAAATTGAGATACTCCACCAAACGTTTACGCATAGGGTCCATATCCTCCACATTCCAACCGCTCACCTGCTGGATAATGTGGAGAAGTTCTGTAAAGGAAGGGTCCTCCGGAGGGGACTTAGGACTCCTTGCCCCTTGAGGGAGAGGATAGCTCATCACATGATGATTCAGGCATATCAGCGTCCGAATCAGGGGGCTCCTCACCCTCTGGACACTCAGTCTGGGAGAGAAATGTCCTGAGGAGTAGTACCGGAGACATGCACCACATGCCGAGAGGCAGGAGATGGGGGGGGGGTCGGGGGTACTACCACAGGACTAGGGAGCCTACTTTTCAGGTCTGAAAAGAGCTGGGACCTTGCATCCTTCCACCATGAATGTATCATCACTTAGAAGCCTGGTTGTGGAGGAGGAGAAAGGTTAGCTGGGGGCAAATAAAAATGAGCCCCCAAACCCACAAAATGAGGAGGGAGTACCCTTGATAATATGGGTATCTATGTTGGTATCAAGGGAAGTAGCCCCGGGAGTAATGGGGCATTGATGGACCAGACAGCAGAGGGTGAAATGCCTGATGTCCAGCAAAATGTCCGGACAGTAGGTCTTGACCAATATGCCTGGATGGGCCAGGATAAATGCCCGATGTCACAATCGTGGACGTCAGGATAGCTGTCATCAGGGTAGCCAATGAAAAAGGTACAAATGTCGAAGTCCCTGACGTGAGATTAGCCAACGTTAACCCCAAGGAGGTCAGACCCTGCGCGAGAGGCCTTTCGATAGGCCCTGAAAGAGGCGGCTGATGCGAGGTACCCAATGGTGCTGCTGATGTTAGGAGAGGGGCAGCAGACATGAGGTGACCTGACGTCAGAGTAGCTGACAAAGGGTGGGAATCCCTCATGGGGACCTGAGGGAGCACTGTAGAAGTGGGTGAGGAAAGAACAACTTCTAGGTTTCCTTCTTCCTCCTCTGTCCCAGGTGTAGGCTGTGGGGCAGGAAGAAACCACCGGGGGAGGTGGAAAGAAAGTCTCCTGGCAGGGCAGGGCCCAGTGGGAGGGCTGACTGGGAGAAGTCAAACTACTCTGCCAGACGGGTAAAACGGCGTGAGCCCCCGACATAACAGCAATGCCTGGGCGGTCGTCAGAGATGGTAGTCTTACCAGGTGAAACAGCGACCAGGCGGTGGAGGGTGGGATCTTCAACCAGCTTATCGGTCAAAGCCGGGGCAGACCACCATCTGCTTTTGGCCGGGGTCTGACTTACTGGCAAGTACCCGGTGTTCACCGGAGAAGCCAGCTGGCGACTTACCAGTAGTTATAGGTTGGAAGACGGCAGCACTGGAGATCATCCCGGAAGCTGCCCGAGTTACCACGAGGGTGGGTGGTGGTGAAAGGGCCTTGCTGGTCAAAGGCTTGCTGGATGAGGATCAGTTCCGGTCCTCATGGCGCTCCTTCTCTCTGTGCCTCTCTATCTTTTTTCTTCTTCCATTTGTCTGAAGGGGAAGAAGCAGAGTCCCGGATCTTTTGCATCTCCTTCTCCAGAGAAGCCATCCTAGATTTAAGGAGATGGGCCTCCACAGCCTGCTGCAGTCATTTGCAAGTGACCTGGTTGAAAGGCTGGCAGTTGGGACAGACCATGATCCAGGCCTAGACAAAAGAGGCAGAGACAGTGGCAGTCTTTGTGTGGAAATTGCGCTCCACACTTGGTGCACTTCTTCTTTGCCTCTGAAGGCAGTGACTGAGAAGACAAATGAATTTTGGTACTGAAATCAGCAGCTGAAAATAACAACATGGCAATTGACAAAGCTGGAGCTACCGCGAGGTACTAGTGCTGGCTGATGGCAGGAAAGAACTGGAAGGCAGATGTGGGGACCGCCCACTATATAGGGTCAAGATGACGTCCGTCACGTGACATCTGGTGGGCGGTCCCCCACCAGACACTGCTGGAAAAGTTTGCTGTGTGGTCCTGACACCAGAGGGTGCAGTAGTATATGTAATGACCTATTGCAGGAACCCTCTCAAAGTAAGATCTGATATTCCAGCCTATTGTTCTGACAGTAGTGATGGACAGACTTAGAGTCTCCAGACAAACGGACACTGTCTGGCAGGCAGCAAAGAAGACCTTCCTTCAGACCTATTCAGGTTACTGTCCTTGTACAGTGCCTCCTGTTCATGGTATTCACTACTCTTCTCAGACACAGACCTCTACAGTGCACTTGGGACGTATGCCCCCGTCCATGTGCCCAATGCAGGCAGCACAGTTGCCCATTTGATAAGGATCCATATATCTAGTAGTGGCCTTCAATCTTAAAAGGCTCTTTGTATGATGCAGCCCTTTCTGGGGGCCTGCATTGGAGTCATTTACCTTGGCTTTCTTTTGAGCTGAAGGTGACTAGTGGCCTGTATGGTAAATTTTACCTCGACTCCCTCTGAGTCAGCTGTGCTTACAGGAATATGCTTCTTTTCCGGAGGGAAAGTTCCTCATCTACTGCCATCCTTTCCATTAGAGGGATGTCTCACTTCCAGGCAGACATACAAGCCATCCTATTCTCCTTCTGCACAAAGCCTGCGGGTCTTTGTGCCTTCACCCAGTTCCTTCCCATCAATGCCTAGGCTACTCAGGTGATCTTTTTGCTGCGTCACTGCCTCCAAGGAGGCCTCACAGCTTGATTTTCAGCCTTCTTTAGGAGATAGAGCCCTTTGTCTATGAACAGGGTCTACTCAGAACGCTGGTCGCCTGTATGACTCTAGTTGCATTTGGCATGGTATGCTGCATCTTGCATTGTTCATGCCCCTTTATCTAGCAACATGCAACCTCTTGTACATATTTCACTTAGAGTCTGCTGCAGGGATATGAACAGGTGACCACTGCAATACTGTCCATCCTGTCCCCAGACATTTACAGACTGGACATTGCCTTCTACAACAGATGAGGCTGGAGTATGACCAGTCTTCCAGGCCTTCTTTCATAAGCCCATAGTTCTCCAACCACCCAGACTGTCAGTGGTGGGAACTGCTTGGTGCTCGTTCCATAGCTGTAGCCTGAAGAGATGGCCTTAAAGATATAACAGTTACGTACTTGCTGCAACAGTAGATCTTAGAGAGGATCACTTTCATCAGGCCATGCTGACCCACCCTCCACCCCTAATGAGTTACAGCTTGATACATGCTGTCTCCTCTCTGAAAGGTCATCAGATATATCCATGTTGGGTCTTTACAGCCTCTGTCAGGTAACTCCATGCTGTACGTCTGGTTCCCTGCACAGAGGACCCCAGGAGCTTACGATCATTTACAGGCTGTCTCCTTCTCTAGGAAGGTTTAATCAGGATGTTTTCAGACTAGGTTTCTCTGAGTCTGTCATTCAGCAGGAACCTGCCTTATCTTTCAAATTTCTCGACAGAGGTTCAGGGTTCGACAGCCTAATGTAGGCTGTCCCCCTCCTTTTCATGATGGCATACCAGATGCCTTCCTGTCAAGTGGTCTGCCTCTCCTATTGGGCAGACTCATATTCTCTCCCAGTCCCCTGAGGAGAGAGCCTCAGAACATGATCTCCAGTGGGGAACTGAGGAGGGAGCAGGATCACCCACATTTATATAGAGCAGACATCGACATAAGACATCATCATGGGCAGCCCCTAGTGGACTACTTGCAAAACGTTTCCATATAGTCCTAGCATCTGGTGGCTATAGTTCCACAGGTGTCGCCTGATGAGAGATCATCTCAAAGACCTACTGTTACAGTAAGTACATAACTGTTCTTTGTGTGTCTTCTATATTTTGTTTGCCTGCTTATCGCATTTAAATATCTGTTTCTGCATTAGGACATATAAAGTCTATTTCACTGCCAGCCTAATTTACCAGCAAAGGAAACTTAAGAGTTCCTGTATATTTAAAAACACCCTATTCAGGATAAAGGCACATGTTTTTTCCATGTCACAGGGAGTGTAGTACTGTGAACGATGGTAGTGGTGCACTGCAGTGGCTGAGGAGCAGCAGTCCTCCTGGAGACCTTTTGGAGACTGAGGGGCTGCCCTATCTGCATGCAACTCTCTGGGCTGAGGTCATGAGAGTCCATGCCAAATTGGTTAAGATTCAGAGGACTGCTTTCCCCACCCAGGGATCACAAAGTCCTCCACCATTTTCCCAGAAGGTACCAAGAAGAAGGACCGACTGGACTCTGGTGAACTCCAGATTGGGTGTGGCGGTGGGGGGGTTGGTTGAGAACACATTCCTCAGCTGGTACCATTACACAACTCTTGCACTGCTCTCGTGGGACTGGACTGCCAAGAGGCACCCGTGTTAGTGGCCAAGGAGGATGAGAGGGTCCTCCATATGGGAGACCTCAAAGTGGGAAGCAGAGGACCCCAGTGAGACAGGAAGCAACTGCTGGTGGGGGACTCCATCATTAAAGGGGTAATTTTGAGAACAGGACAAAATGGGAAATAAGGAGGTGAGGTACCTACATGGCACACTGGCACAGAGGGATAGAGTGTGGATCCTTTAGGATCACTAGGGAGGCAAGGCAGGAGTAGGAGCTGGATGCCATTGTCCATCTGGGGACTAATGATCTGGCAAAGGACACAGCAGGGGTGGTGCAGGAAAGGTTCATGAAGCTGGGGAGGGCCCCAAAGCAGGTATCCTGCATGGGGCCTTCACTGAGGTGCTACCTGTATAAGGTCAGGGGAAGACTAGGTTTGTTGGCAAAGGCAACTCGCTTCACCTGAGCTCTTTTCTTCTAGGTTTACTTGTAAGGACGAAGCAAGGAACAACATTATCAGAGCAAGAATAATAATTAAGGCTTCTTTTGGCTAGGCAGGTTTACTGTGTGTGATTTTCTTTGCAATTACAGGTTCTCTTACTGTTTATTTGCTTACATATTACAGCTTTATTGTTATTTGATTCAAATTGTTTTTGCAGGGTATACTTTCTGCTACGTTGTTACAGGGTGTGCCTACAGGTTTGCTACTGTTTTGTGCTTACAGATTGCTGCTTTATTTTCTCTGATTCTAATTGTTTCTTTGCAGGGTATGTTTTCTGTGGAATTGTTCAAGGTTGGGCCCTGCAGGTTTCTGCTACTGTGTTGTGCCTACAGGTGTTACAGTTTACTGCTTTGTTTTTTCTCTGATTGAAATTTTTTTTTGCAGGGTATATTTTCTGCTAAATTGTTACAGGGTGTGCTTACAGGTTAATACTGTGTTGTGCTTACAGATTACTGCTTTATTTTTCTCTCTAGCAAGTGTTTTTTCCAGGGTATATATTCTGTCAAATTGTTACAGGTGGTGCTTACAGATTTTACGGTTTTAGCTATCATTAGGCTAAGCTTTCAGGGCTAATTAAAGGAGAACCTATGAGATACAGACTGTGGGATAGCGTCTACATTTGTTGTTGGTTGACTGTATCTGCTCTTACTGCCTTGTTTCTTTCATCCGTGGTTCTTTTTCAGCAGGGGAAGGGCCCAACCACCCCACGCTACACTCCTTTTATAGAGTAGCACAGTCGTGACATTTCCTGTAGTAAAGCAGGAAAAGGAGGATCAGTGACTTCATTTAAAGGGGCACAATTTAACTTGTTATAAAAAGTTATACAAAAACAAACAAAAGAAAGAAATATAAAAAAAAAAAAATTACACGTTTGCTTTCATTTTCCTTCTAATTACTCAGACCAGGTTATAAACTCAGTAACTCTACTGGAATGGATATTAACTGAAGGTACTGTAGGACACTTTTCAAAAGGGCAGTTATATAGGATTTAGGACACTATCCTACATGCTGGACCACTGGCGATCTAAGGGCTCAGCTCCAGGCAGCATGGGCAGAGATTGCACACCTCAAATTGCATGTTCAGGAGGAAATGTATCACAAGAACCACCCACCATTTCCCCAACACCAAACTGAAGCACTTCAATCACAGAGGGTAGCTGGTCTGGGAGGTTGGCAGGTGGTTAGGAGGGGCAAATCAGTGCCCCCATCACTCAATGCTCACCAGTGTATCACATCCACGAACCATATAAAAACTACAAACAGGTATCTGCCTCTATCTCCAAAATCAAACAAAGGAACAGAGGACATTGTAGCACAGGAGCAAGTGCTACAAAACTTGCCCATAATAGGGACCAAACAAAATAAGGCAAAAGGGAAATCCAAACCACTTCTGATCATAGAAGACTCCATGATTCGGGGAGTTGATACCTACCTCCAGCTGGGGGTAATGGTCAGATGTCTCTCAGGAACATCAGCATGGAAAGACACTGACTGCATTGCTAAAATCATGCAGGAAGCAGAAGAAAATATCGATGTACTGGTACACATAAGAACTAACAATCTAGCCAGCCAGTCAGTCAGTTGTGGAGACCAAGGAACACCTGACCAGGCTGGGAGACAAACTGTCATTTATTTCATCTGCATGTCCTTCTCTGAGGTCCTGTCACAAGTGGGGTACCTCAAGGATCAGTCCTGGGGCCAGGCTTCTTCAATCATTGGTGACATTGCAGATGGACTAGAGGGCAAGGTTTGTCTGTTTGCAGATGACACCAAGATCTGCAACAGAGTAGATGATCCAGATGGGGTGGGCAGAATGAGAAGAGATCTGGATAAACTGGCAAAATGGTTGGAACGTGACAATTGGGGTTTAACGCAAAGAAGTGCAAGATGATGCACACAGGGAAGAGAAACCCTAAAGCCACCTATAGGTTGGGAGGGGAGTTACTGGCAATCACAAGGGAAGAAAGAAACTTGGGCGTCATCATCACAGATGACCTGAAATCATCCAAGCAGACAACTAAAGCAGTAGGTAAGGCTAGAGGGATGTTGGGTGTATTAACAGGGGTATCACAAGTCATAAGAGGGAGGTAATAATCTCTCTTTACAAGACACTGGTTAGGCCCCATCTGGAGTGCTGTGTGCAGTACTGAAGGCCACAGCTGCACAAGAACATTAACAAAATGCAGGCAGTCCAGAGAAAGGCAATCAAAATGGTGCAGGGACTGCATCAGAAAACATATGTGGACAGATTAACACAGCTCAAAACGTATACCCTAGAGCAAAGGAGGGAGAGAGGTGATATAACTGAAACATTCAAACATCTTGAGGGCTTTAACAAGGTGAAAGAGTCTAACAAGTTTCAATATAAGAAAAATAGCAGGACAAGAGGACACAGCAGGAGATTAGAGGGAGACCGATTAAGGGGTAATGTGAGGAAGTTCTTTTTCACAGAAAGGGTGGTGGATTCATGGAATGACCTACCTCAGGAAGTGGTGGATATGAATACAGTGCAGGGCTTCAAACAGGCATAGGATAGGCATAAGGAAACAACACAGATGAGTATGAATACATAGGCCATTGACAAAGCAAAGGCGTATGGCACATTCATAAGGTAGGGAAAAAAAACAGGCAGACTGGATGGGCATTGCGGTCCTCATCTTCAGTCAGCTTCTAGGTTTCTATGTTTCTGCCAGTCTGGGAGAGGGGGGCAGACAGGTGGAAGGTCAGAGAAAGGTAGATAGGGGCACTAAACATGTGTCTCATGGGCTGGTATTAGGAAAAAGGACACATTTGTAGGTAACTGGCAACAGTTTTGGGAGCGAAAGTTCTTTAAATTTTATGGACTGCATCTGACTAAGGAGGTAGTACATGCATTGGGACAAAAGTTTTGATGTCTTTGCAGAATATTTGAACTAGCAAATGGGAAGAGGGATGCAGCACCCAATGCATCGAATGGGAAGAGCACCCCTTCCCCCTCAGCTAGTGATGAAACAGGAGTTCAGCATGTTTGTAGTTCATTTGCATCACCGGGTGAGGAAAAAGGTCTGGCTCCCCATACGATGCACAGGAGAAAAGCCGGACCTAAGCACACAAGTAACGCACTGAAATCTGGCCAATGGAAAATCATGTACACAAATGCCCCCAGTCCGGGAAACAAGATCCCAGACCTGAAAGCAACAATGACAAAAGCTAAACTAGACCTAGCCATTAGCGAGATGTGGTTCACCAGTAACCACACTTGGAAGACTATTGTACCTGGCTATGTACTGTTCAGAAGAGACAGAGGTGAAAAAAAGGGTGGGGTAGAGTGGCCCTTTATGTCAATGAAAACATAAGCTACAGAAATTCAGAATACACATAAGGAGCCAAAAGAACTGTGGGTCACCCTAGAAACAGGAAATAGGACAGCCATATGAACCTGGGTTGTCTACAGGCCTCCAGACCAGGGGGAGGACAGACGCATTACTGTTAGAAGATATACAAAACATGACAGCTAAAGGGGAGGTTCTGCTAACTGGAGACTTCCAACATGCCAGATACAGATTGGCCAACACCAGCAGGAACATCTGCCAGAACTAGGCACACGGTGGATTCCCTTAAGGGGGAGGGCCTCAAACAATTGGTAGAACAACCCACAAGAGACCGGGCTATCCTGGATCTAGTACTGACTAATGAAGAAAGGATCACAGATCATCAGGTAGCCTGGGGCTAGTGATCATCACATGGTATGGTTCAATTTGGCCACTAAAACTAAATCATCCCATTCCAAAGCAAAAATATGGGACTTCAGAGGAGCTGATTTTGACAAGATGGCCAACAGAGTTAAGCTAGCCCTAGCAAGAAGAAATACAGGTGAGGGTACAGGCAAAGTGGGCAAGCATTAAGGATGCAATACTTGAAGCAACATCCCACTGTGTTAGGGAGAAAAGCAAGAGCAAAAGAAGGAGGAAACCACTTTGGTTCTCATGAACAGTAGCAGAAAAGGTCAGAGCCAAAAGGTTGTCCTTCAGAAAATAAGGCAACACAGCAGGCCAAAGATAGGGAGGCATACCAAACTTCCCTAAGGGAAGCATAGAAGGCAGTAAAGCAGGCAAAGGCCCAAACCGAGGAAACACTAGCACAAACAGTAAGAGAGGGGGACAAGACTTTCTATAGATCCATTAGTGAAAGGAGAAAGTCCAGAGGGGGTATTGCTAAGATCAAAGGGGATAAGGGGAGTGTGTGGAGGAGGATGAAGAAAAAGCATCTATCCTAAACAGATACTGCTGCTCAGTATTTACCGAGGAGAAGGTAGGACACAGCCCACAGCTCAGCACCATAGACACGGGGGGAGGGAGGTGTGCACAAGTCCCTTCACAAAAGAAAGGGTCCTACAAAAACTCACTAAGCTCAGGGTGGACAAGGCAATGGGACCTGATGGCATACATCCCAGTGTACTAAAGGAGCCAAGGATGGAATTAGCAGAACTGTTTAGTGAGTCTCTGAGCACAGGAGAGGTCCCAGAAGACTGAAGAAGAGCTCATGTGATCCCGCTCCACAATAGTGGTAGCAGGGAGGAGGCAGGGAACTACAGACCAGTCTTACCTCAGCAGTGGGCAAGATTATGGAGGCACTCCTTAAGGAAAGGATAGTGCAACACCTGGAATCCATAGGAGCACAGGATCCAAGACAACATGGGTTTACAACAGGAAGGTCCTGAAACTAATCTCAGATTTCTTTGACTGGGTAACCAGAGTGGTGGACCAAGAGGGTGCAGTTGATGTCACCTACCTTGACTTCAGCAAAGCTTTCGATACTGTTCTACACAGAAGATTGATTAATAAGCTAGGCAGGCTTGGGGTGGGTCAGAAGTTGGTCACCTGGGTGACAACCTGGTTGGCTGGCAGAAAACAGATGTGGTCAACGGTATACAGTCAGAAGAGATGCATGTCACAAGTGGGGTACCTCAGGGATCAGTCTTAAGGCCAGTCCTCCAATATCTTCATCAGTGACATTACAGATGGACTGGAGGGCAAGGTTTTCCTGTTTGCAGATGACAAAATCTGTAACAGAGCAGATGATCCAGATGAGGTGGGCAGAATGAGAAGAGATCTGGAAAAACTGGCAAAATGGTCTGAAGGGTGGCAACTGGGGTTCAACGCAAATAAATGCAAGATCATGCACATAGGAAAGAGAAATCCTCAAGCTACCTATAGGTTGGGAGGAGAGTTGCTGGCAATCACAAAAGAAGAAAGAAATTTGGGCATCATCTTCAGAGATGACTTGAAATCATCCAAGCAGACCACTAAAGCAGTAGGCAAGACTAAAGGGATGTTGGTGTGTATTACTAGGGGTATCACAATCCCTCTATAGAAGATGCTGGCTAGGCCCCATCTAGAGTACTGCATGCAGTACTGGAGGCCGCACCTGCACAGAGACATTAACAAAATGGAGGCAGTTCAGAGAAGGGCAACCAAAATGGTGCAGGGACTGCATCAGAAAACATGAGGACAGATTAACGGAGCTCAATATGTATACCCAAGAACAAAGGAGGGAGACAGGTGATATGATCGAAACATTCAAATATCTTAAGGGCACTAACGAGGTGAAATAAGAGTCCAACATGTTTCAATACAAGAAAAATAGGACAAGAGGACACAGCATGAGATTAGAGGGAGGCCGATTAAGTGGTAATGTGAGGTAATTCTTTTTCACAGAAAGGGTGGTGGATGCATGGAACGGCCTTCCTCAGGAAGTGGTGGAAATGAATATAGTGCAGGGCTTCAAACAGGCATGGGCTAGGTATAAGGAAGCAATACAGAGGAGTATGAATAAATAGGCCATTGACAGAGTAAAAGCCTATGGCATATTCATAAGGTAGGAAAGATGGGTGGATTGGATGGGCCTTGCGGTGCTTACCTGCCATCAACTTCTATGTTTCTATGAGGCTAGGTAGTACCACATCAGAGCCTTCAACACTGGTTGAAGGCACAGTGCAGAGAAGAGGGGGTTCGCTACCTCAGGGACCCCAGTAGTCCTTACTGGGGGGATGGCAGCCGCTGCAAAGGAGATAGCATCCGTCCATCCAGCAGAGGAATGGCAGTACTGGGTAGAAGGTTTAAATGTTACTTTGGTGGGCATTTAAAGGAGCCAAGGGGGGCAGAAAGCACAAGGGAGGCAGTGAATGACCCCTACCAGAAAATGGAGCAGCAGAAAGAAAAAGTCAAGGGGAAATAAATTCTCCAGGGGTAGAGGAGCATAGGGACAAGGGGAGGAAGGGTCGGGAGGTGGTTTTAAGACTGAGAGAAGAGTTACAAAGCATGGGCAGAGAGAGAAGAAAAAAGGGGAGGAGAGTACCAGGGTTAAGGGTAGGATGAAGAATAGAATAGGAAAGGAAGGGCAAAGAAGGGGCAAGGAGGGACAAAAGGAGAGGAGCCCCATGTCTGCCAATACAAGGAGCTTAGAAAATAAAGTTCCTGACCTGGAGGCAACCATTAAAGAGATGGAAAGAACAGGAATCACTGTATACCCTCACCTCTCCAACAGTTTGGGCAAATCTTGCAATATTTCTTCTGCCTGAATTAGAAACTTATTTAATTTTCAATAGGAGTGGGGGTGTCTCTCAGTATTCCCTCCAGGGTCCTGCTGTGAAGTCACCCAGCTACCAAATGTCGAGGTAGACCACCCATCAGCTGGGTCCCTATTACAAAATAAATCTGCCTGAAACAGCTTTTTTTATACAAGGTGCACAGCTTAAATTGGCTTAAACAAGGTGCAGTCCCCAACCAATGTGCAGGTAACTAGTGAGGGGCTACTGTAGCCAAGAGAGAGCCATACTTCTCCCAATCAAATCCATCTGCTCACCCTTGCTCATTTGCAAACTTTAAAATAGCTTTTCCATTGTGGCAGTGGATCTGGATCACGTGGCCACAACAGAATCATGGTGCATCAACAACCACAGCTGTGAAATGGCCATTCTGGGATACATCATGTTCTAGAAGAATCTGACAGGTAGAAAAAGGGGCGGGGGTTGTTTTATATGTGAGGGAAGGCACAAAAGCCATGGAAATACAAAAATACAACAGGGACATGGAAAGGCTGGAGGTTCTTGGGTTGGCTTAGAGACAGGGTTCAGGACCTATATCCATGTGGGGGGGGGGGGTGGTGTACAGATCACCAACAGAGGGGGAGGAGTTAAACAGGGTTTGGGGGAGACCACTGGCAGAATGGCAAGCAGAGGGATGGTACTGATTATGGTAGACTTTAATCTGCCAGATGTAGACCAGATCATTCTGGCAGTAGCTGCAGCAAGAAACTGCTATCCTTAACTTCTTACGGAGGGAATGTCTTAGGCAGCTGGCTGCAGAACCTACTAGAGATGGGGCAGTGCTGGACCTGGTACTTACAAACAGGAAAAGCATTGTATAAGTCACAGTGGATAGCCCCTTGCCCTGGGTACAAGCAATAATTGTACAGTGTGGTTTGGCATACAGATTGCACAGTAGGAAAAAAAAAAGCAACACACTAGGACAAGGGGGTCCTGGACTTCAAGAGGGATGATTTTGAGGAAACGTGAAATGCCTTAGTAAATACTTTGAAGGGAGGGATGATTGGGGGGGGGGGGGCAGTGGAAAAGGATAAAGGAGGGACTAGCCAAGACAATGGCAAGCTGTTTGAAGGAAAAAAAAGCAATGGAGAAGATGCCACTAGGGTTCTCAAAAGAGGTGGCCAAGGTGGCAAGGGAGAAAAAAACAACAAAAAAAAAAAAAACAGCTGTTACTAAGTACAAAACCACCCAGATGGAAGGGGACAGAGCTAAAGGGAGGCAGGAAGGAGGGTGAGGAAAGCTAAGGCACAAACAGATGAGAGGATAGCCAGGGAGGTCAAAAAGGGGATAAAACTCTTCAGGTATGCGAGTGAAAAGATAGCAAAGGTTAGGATAGCGAGGATGAGGAGAATGGCGGGGGAAGAGATGTACAGAAGAAGACTAAGAAAAAACTATGATTTTAAATGAGTACCTCTGCTCAGTCTTCACAGTGGAGAGAGGAGTGGATGGACCAACATGTATTAGCAGGCAGCAGGGGGAGAGAGAGTCCATAGAAGATTGGAATTCCCCAAAGGAAAACAAAGTGATGGGCCCTGACAGGATCAACCTAAGGGTGCTAAAAGAACTGAGCACTGTGCTAGCCTCCCCTCCGACAACACTATTTGGTACCTCATTGGAGATGGGAGTAGGGGTAGTTCTGGAGGACAGACCATGTGGTCCCTCTGTAAAAGAGTGGCAGCAAGGAGAAGGCCAGCAATTACTGGCCATGCAATCTCACAGTGGTGGGGAAATTAGGGGAAACCCTGCTGAAGAAGACACTGATGGGTTACCTGGAGGTAAATGGGCTACAGAACCGCTGGCAGCATAGTTTCACAGAAGGGGGGAGGTCATGTCAAACAAATCTCATACATCTCTTTGACAGGGTGGCTAAGGAGATGGAGCAGGAGGAATGCAGCGGATGTGGTCTATCTGGACTTCAGTAGGGCCTTTGACACTGTGCCACACAGGAGGCTAATTTAGAAACTTGGCAATCCTGGGGTTGGGAAGAAGGCATTAAGCTGGGTACCAAATTGGTTTAAGGATAGGAGGCAGATGGTGGTGGCAAATGGCAATCACTCAGGGGACAGAAGAGTGATCAGTAGAGTACCACATGGATTGGTACCGGGTCCTGTCCTTTTCAATGTCTTCGTAAGAGACACTGCTGGGAAACTGGAGGGAAAGGTGCACCTCTTTGTAGAAGACACAAAAATCTGAAACAGGGTGGATATACAGGAGGGGGTGGAGAAATGCAATAGGACCTAGAGAAACTAGATGAACGGTCTAAGGTGTGTCAGCTGGGTTTCAATGCTGAAAGAGTGCAGAGTGCACCTGGTGCAGGGAAACATGAGGACTTTATATGGGGGGGGGTGTACTTAGACACTATGCGAGAGAGGGACCTTGGGGTAATCATATCCAATTACCTCAAGGTAGCATGGCAGAGTGACAAGGCAGTAAGCAAGGCTACCTGGATGCTGGGGTGCATAAGGAGGGGGAACCAAGGTAGTGTTGCCACTATATTGTTAGTTAGTGAGACCACACAGAGTACCATGTCCAATTCTGGAGGCTGCAACCCACAAGGACATTGACAGGGTGGAAGCGGTCCACAGGAAGGCTACCAAAATGGTGGTGTTGCACAAGAAACTATAAGAGGAGAGGCTGCAGGAGCTCAATATGTACTCCCAAGAGCAGAGGACAGCAAGGGTACATGACAGAGCTACAAGTACCTCTCAGGGCTGAACAACGTGCAGGAGCAGAGTCTCTTTCAGAAGAAGTGTACCACCAGAACACGGGGCATGCAATGAAATTTGGGGGCAGTTTAAGAGGGATGTGAGGAAATGCTTCTTCACAGAAAGGGTGGATGACGTCTGGAACAGCTTGCCAGAAGAGGTGGGCGAAAACAGTTGGGAGTTTAAAGCATGCATGGGATAGGCACATGGGCATGATCAGTAGAGGACAGGGAGGAGCGAGGGACACCTGTGACCAAATAGTGTCCAGTGCTTAGAAACAGACAGGGAAAATAGGGCAGACTAGATGGATCTACTGGTCCTTTTCTGCCAACAAATTATTTTTTTTAACCTCTGACCACATGTCCAAGTATAACCTCCTCTCTGCCCCACTGACACAGTTTTAAAAAAGGCCACATCAGCACCACTACTACTACTTTGGGCTGCTTTACTTACCATATCATCAGTGTCCCCCAATAAGTGCACCCCCTGTTATGTGTTAGTGCCCATATGGATACTAAGATTATCCTGAATGATGCAATAATGAATGCATCATATAGTGCCCCGAAAAGGTTTCTAGTTAAAATAATGAAATGCAAAGAAAATCCCTGAAAGGCCAAGTGTAAAGTCATGGCTCAATTCTTTCTCTCACCTCCCCTTCTTGATTTTCAGAATGCCATTGGTAAAACAAAAATTACACTGATGACTGGACCCATCATACAGAAACTCATCCATTTGGGGGTCGAGTTCAGGAACCCAATCAATCAAATGTTACTTTACCAGGCAGTTACATCATTGAGCAAGCTCAGTTTCAAAATGGTCCTGGACACACAGGACATATTCGATAACCATAACAGTTCAGGCATAACAAACAGTAGTACAGTGTAGTAAAAAGACTGTCAATAAGCAAATAGCTTAGCTTTGATGGCAAATACACACTTAAGCAATTAGCATAAACAAACTCAACATGGTTCAGGAGGAAGGAGAGGAAGGGAGACACAGAGGTTAGAGGGGGTAACAACCATGTGAGAGAAAGAGGGGGGCAACCTAATTAGGTGATGGCCCCAGGGAGCTAGCTAAGTGCAGGAGGGTTGGGGCCGGGGGTGTAGTGACCTAATGGGAACCATTACAAGCTATTACTCATTATCGACTGTGGCAATATTTATATGAGCTGTTAACGATTTTAGTCATCCCTCACTTGTATATTGTAGTGAACGGTCTGTGCAGATGTGTCTTCAGCTGTAGGTGTACTACTCAGCGTTTTCAGTGTAAGGGATTGTTTCTGACCATTTCAGTTTCATTTTGCTTTATGTCACAATTAGGAATGTGAATGGGTTGTGACTGCACTATACTTTTATTTCATGGAAAATCCTCGTAACAAATCCACATCCCGGTAAATTACTTTACTTCCTGTTCTCTTGACATTCAGCTTCCACATTTTTATCTGACAGGTACAGCATTGAAACATAGAAGTTGACGGCAGATAAGGACCACAAGGCCCATCCAGTCTGCCCATTTCTTTTTCTACCTTATAAATGTGCCATCGGCCTTTGCTCTGTCAGTGGCCTATCTATTCATAGTCATTTGTATTGCTCCCTTATGCCTATCCCATGCCTGTTTGAAGCCCTGCACTGTATTCATAGCCACCACTTCTTGTGGTAAGCCATTCCATGCATCCACCACCCTTTCTGTGAAAAAGAATTTCCTCACATTCCCCCTTAATCGGCCTCCCTCTAATCTCATGCTGTGTCCTCTTGTCCTGCTATTTTTCTTATATTTAAACATGTTAGACTCTTTCACCTTGTTTATGCCCTTAAGGTGTTTGAATGCCTCAGTCATATCACCTCTCTCCCTCCTTTGCTCAAGGGTATACATATTGAGCTCCGTTAATCTGTCCTCATATGTCTTCTGATGCAGTCCCTGCACCATTTTGGTTGCCCTTCTCTGGACTGCCTCAATTTGGTTAATGTCCTTGAAGGTGTGGCCTCCAATACTGCACGTTAGTACTCCAGATGGGGCCTAACCAGTGTCTTGCACAGAGGGATTATTACCTCCTCTTACGACTTGTGATACTCCTACTAATACACCCTAACAC
Source organism: Neoceratodus forsteri (assembly GCA_016271365.2). NCBI lineage: Eukaryota > Metazoa > Chordata > Ceratodontiformes > Ceratodontidae > Neoceratodus > Neoceratodus forsteri. Next base: position 408,868,773 of record CM028137.1, on the reverse strand, counting down.
CCCCTAGCCTTACCTACTGTTTTAGAGGTCTGCTTGGATGATTTTAGGTCATCAGTGATGATGATGCCCAAGTCTCTTTCTTCCTTTGTGACTGCTAGCAACTCCTCCCAGCCTATAGGTGGCTTCTAGGGTTTCTTCCCTATGCATGATTTTGCACTTTGCATTAAATCCCAGTTGCCACTCTTCTGACCATTCTGCTAGTTTATCCAGATCTCTTCTCATTCTGCCCACCCCATCTGGATCATCTACTCTGTTGCAGATCTTGGTGTCATCTGCAAACAGACAAGCCTTACCTCTAGTCCATCTGCAAGGTCACTAATGAAGATGTTGAAGAGGACTGGCCCCCAGGACTGATCCCTGAGGTACCCACTTGTGACTTGCATCTCTTCTGACTGTATACCATTTACCACCACTCTGTTTTCTGCCTGTCAACCAGTTTGCCACCCAGTTGACCAACTTGACTCCATTCCAGCCTACCAGCTTATTTATCAATCTTCTATGTGGAACAGTGTCAAAAGCTTTGCTGAAGTCAAGGTAGGCGAACATCAACTGCTCCCCTTGGTCCACCACTTGGTTACCCAGTCAAAGAAATCTATGAGATTAGTTTGACCGACCTTCCTTTAAACCCATGCTGTCTTGGATCCTGTGCCCTATGGATTCCAGGTGTTGCCTATCCTTTCCTTAAGGAGTGCCTCCATAATCTTGCCCACTACTGAGGTAAGACTGACCGGTCTGTAGTTCCCCGCCTCCTCCCTGCTACCACTCTTGTGAGCGGGATCACATGAGCCCTTCTCCAGTCTTCTGGGACCTCTCCTGTGCTCAGAGACTCACTAAACAATTCTGCTAATGGCTCTGCTAGTTCCACCTTTAGCTCCTTAAGTACCCTGGGATGTATGCCATCAGGTCCCATTGCCTTATCCACCCTGAGCTTAGCAAGCTCTTGTAGGACCCTTTCTTTTGTGAAGGGAGTAGTGCTCACCTCCCTCCCCTGTGTCCATGATGCTGAGCTGTGGGCCTGCCCTACCTTCTCTTCAGTAAATACTGAGCAAAGTATCTATTTAGGATAGATGCCTTTACAGGGTCCTCCTCCTCACATGCTCCCTTTTCTCCATTAAGCTTAGCAATACCCCTCTGGACTTTCTCCTTTCACTAATGTATCTATAGAAAGTCTTGTCACCTTCTTTTACTGTTAGTACTAGTGTTTCCTCAGTTTGGGACTTTGCCTGCCTTACCTGCTTCCCTTAGGGCAGTTTGGTATGCCTCCTCTCTTCATCCCGCTGTGTTCCCTTATATTTCCTGAAGGCCAGCCTTTTGGCTCTGACCTTTTCTGCTACTGTATTTGAGAACCAAAGTGGTTTCCTTCTTCTTTTGCACTTCCTTTTCTGTCTAACACAATGGGATGTTGCTTCAAGTATTACATCCGTAATGCTTGCCCACTTTACCTGTACCCCCTCACCTGTGTTTCTTTTTGCCAGGGCTAGCTTAACTCTGTTGGCCATCTTATCAAAGTCAGCTCCTCTGAAGTCCCATATTTTTGCCTTGGAATGGGATGATTTAGATGTAGTAGCCAAATTGAACCATACCATGTGATGGTCACTGGCCCCCAGGTGACCTTCTACCTGGAGATCTGTAATCCCTTCTTTGTTGGTCAGTACTAGATCTAGGATAGCCCTGTCTCTTGTGGGTAGCTGTACCAGTTGTTTGAGGCCCTCCCCCTGCAGGGAATCCACTATGAGTCTAGTTCTGGCAGATGTTCCTCTACATATTTTAATGAGGGCTATAAAAACCTTTAAGGGTACACAAAATTGTTTTGTTGGCCTCTAAGTCTATGACGCAGGATGGAACCCAGTGGCATGACTTGAGGAATGCCAGCTGTAAACTGAAAAGCTCCATTTATGAGAGAAAAGACAGGACAGAAAGCATTTATGTAGAGGTCCTGACTTCAGGAAGTAACGGCATTAGATATTCAGATCACGGTTTTGCTGTTTAAATTAACTCCTGATCTATCATTGTTTATTTGCTAAAAGTAAATTTATTCATTGGTTAAAGTGAATACTGGTGTGAGAAAGAAGCACTGTATATATTAAAACAGTTAACTGTTGATCTGTAGCAGATGAGCAGGCTTGTTATGGTGTAACCCTTTCAATACTGAACCGAATGGAGCTCCAAATCCTTACCATAATATAAGCTGAGTGGCAGTGAAAGGATCAATGGGTATTTCCAGGTGTATGCAAACTTTTAAATAAACCTGTGCAACACTGAGGGCATACATCATGTGTATTCTCAAAGCACTTAGCTTGTAGATCAGTAAACAGTTACGCAAGAACTTACCATAACAATAGATCTTCAAGAGAATCTCCTCCATTAGGCCACACCTTTGGAATGACAAGCCGTCGATGTTAGTACTACTCAAACATTTGCTAGCTGGGGCCACCCACAATGACGTGCAGTGTCTACATGTATACAAGCATGGATGGCCCCATCACTCCTCAGTTCCCCACTGGAGATTAGCCTCAGAGGACCTTCAACGCTGGGGAACCAGGAGAAGAGACTAGCGCTAGACATAAAAGGAGAGGCATGGGACTGGAGACAGGATGCATGGAGTAGGTTTTAGGTACAACATCTGATATGGTCCCCACCAAAAGCAAATGGGGAAGGGGCAAGGGGAAGCATGGCCTAATGGAGGAGAGCCTCTCAAAGATCTGTTAAGGTAAGTTCTAACATAACTGTTCTATCTTCTTTGAGGATATCTCCTCCATTAGGCCACACCTTTGGAATGACTGCTAAGAGGTGCAAAGTAAACTGGGAGAATAGCACAGTCTGTTATGTAACCAAGACAGAAGGCCTTGCAGTACAGCAAGCCCAAAGCCAGCACGTCAATAGATTATGTCCAGACTAATGTTTAGAGCAAGTATGAAGTGTGCTCCATGTAGCTGCATTATACTTGTCAGCAGCAGGGACATAAATGAAATGAGCAACAGAAGTGGCCATCCCCTTGAGGAGTGACCAGAAACAGCATCAGGAAGTTCCTTACTATACTTATTTATTGAAATGTTTCACCAAGAGGGCACACTGAACAACAAGTTGCTCGTCTTACAGTGTGACCTGGGGGGAAGTGGTTACATAGGGTTGTGAAGGATGATCAGTTACAATAGTATGTGGTTAGTACAAACAATACAACATTGTAAGATTGAGCAACAGCTGGAACACAAGGTATTGTACAATAAACAGTAGTGGAACATTGGGTAAATTACAATACATGCCCAAAATCATACAAAACATATTAAAGTACAAAACAGTAATAATGCAATAGAACCATTTACAGTGCATGAGTGTATCAGAAGCAGGCTTGAGCTAGTGGAGTAAAAAGGGCGGGGTTAGGTTGTGCACACTGGGGACCGAGAGGGAAGAGGCAAGATCTGAATATGAGAAGGGGAAGCCGTTTCCTGATTTCCCCCTTCAGAAACTGGGGAGAGGTATTAAGGTGGGTTAAAGCAGGAACAACTGAGGGAAAGGTTAATTGTGTGAGGTAAGGGAGTAGTTGGAGGAGGAGTGTCTTATTTCGGGGGGGGAGGGAATTCCAGTGTTTAGGGAAACGATGGGAAAAAACAGTCTGACTGATGAGGGTGGAGCGGTGAGGGATCATCAAGGTGCAGGCGTCATTTGATCTGAGAGAGTGAGTGGGGGGAGGTGGAGAGGGAGGATGAGAGATAGGAGGGGAGCCCCCCAAGCCAGAATTCGGAGGTTAGTTTGGCACAGTGAGAGATGCATCTGTGAGATAGTGGAAGGAAGCTTAGAGAGTGATAGAGTTCACAGTGGTGAGAGCAGGAAGGGGAGTCAATAGTAAAGCGGCAGGAGTTAAAGAGAGTGTCCAACTTGGTCAGAGAAGATTTTGGAGCAGCACCACAGACTACATCATAGTAGTCAAAGATGTATAGTATCTTCTGGACAATTTTGCACCTCGCAGTCAGTGGGAAGCAACTACAATTCCTGTACAGAACACCAAACTTGGGGTGCAGTTTCTTCAGGATAGCATCGATATGCACAGAGAAGTTGAGGTGCTGGTCCAGCCAAACTCCCAGATATCTAAATGAGGAGGTGTCCTCCAAGATGGTCCCATCAAGGGTGTGGAAGGTGGGTAGGGCAAGGAGCCTAGAGAGTCTTTGCCTGTTATACTTCCTATAACAGGACATAATACAATGTGTCAGCCATTTGGACAGGCATTGTTTAGACACAGAAACACCCTCTTTCCCAGGGGCAAATGAAACAAAAAGCTGAGGACTTTCTGCAGTTCTTGGTCCAAGTAATAGTGTATCTTATTATTCTATGTATATCAAAACTATGAAGCAATGCCTCACCCAGGTTGGCATGCTGAGAACACACAGAAAAGGGCATTATTTGATTCAGTGTAAATTCAATAACCACCTTTGGTTGAAACTTGGTATTTGTACCCAGAGTGCGTTTGTGAAAGAAAAAAAAAAAAAAAAAAAATCACATAAGAGGCTGATGTGCTAGAGCCTGAAGCTTGGAAATTCTTTGAGCAGAAGTCATCACAACCAAAATCATTTTCCATGACAGGAAACGTAAACCATAACTCACGGCAGGCTCAAAAGTCAGTTTCTCAAGCACAAAATTCAAGTTCCAAGGCACGACTTAACTATGGATAGGAGATTTGGTATGAAGAATACATTTCGTAAACATATGGGACACCTCTAATTGGGCAACTGTCCGACCATCAATAGATGCATGGAACACTGATACAGCAGCGGTATGCATCTTAATCGAGGAAGGCTGCAGGCTAGTCAGACACAAAAATTATTTCAACATAGAAATAACAGGACATGTAAAAGGGTCATATTCTGGGAAGCAGCCCACAAAGTGAACTGCTTCCATTTCAGGGAATAAGCATGTCTGATAGAAAACTTCCTAGCCATATTCCAGAAATCAGCAACCTTGGGGGATACCCCAAAAAATACAATGGCTATGTCTTTAGGAGCCATATATGCTGATTCAGAGACTTCAGGTCCACATGAACCAGTGATCCCTTGTCCTGTGACAAACCCAGAGGTAAGGGGACAGGATGCCCCACTGTCAGACGCTGAAGGACTGGAAACCATATTTGGCAAGGCCAGAATGGAACAATGAGGATGACAGTGGCCCTCTCCACCCTCAGCTTGTGCAGAACCCTCTGTATTAGTGGAATGGGAGAAACGTGTATAGGAAATTTCCTTTTGCAGAAGAGGGACAATGCGTCTCGCAAAAACAAAACACGCACACACTAACTACAGGCCCTGGAGCAAGCAAACAAATGTGGCTTTTTTTTTGTGTGGGGATGCAAAAAGGTCCTGCTCTAAATGACCCCATTTTGCAGAAAGGTCATTTACCACTGGGAACAGAAGCTCCCATTCATGAACCATCGACCGGGATTTGCATAATCGGTCTGCCAAGACATTTTGAAGACCAGGTAGAAACAGCAGACAGCTGAAAGCCACAAGACAGAGCCCAGGACTATACCAGGGTCTTTGACACATGCAGGGGGTGGGTAAAATGGTCCGACTAGATGGGCCAGATGGTCCTTATCTGCCGACAGATTCTATGTTTCCAGGTTTCTATCCTCATTGCTTCCTTGCATAAGGGACAGAAGTGACTGCCCCACTGTTTATTGATGTAATGTATCACACAGATGTTGCCCATCTGGATTATTAGAGGACCAGGGCAGAGATGATTCTGAAAAGCCTGGAAGCTGTACAGAACAGCCCATATTTCCAGGACATTTATGTGCAGCTTAGCCTCCACCTTGGTCCATGACCCGTGTTTGGTAAGGGCCAATATGAACTCCCCAGTCAAAGTCTCAGGCATCAATGGTGAGGATCTGTATAGGAGATGGCACAAGAAATGGAACACCCTTCAGTAGATTGTTGTGATCCATCTACTACACCAACTTTCTACAAAGAGCAGACATGACAAGACCATTTGTTCCAGCTTGTCTGTCAACTGATCTCACTTGACCTTCAGGTGTAATGATTAAGAAAATAATCTTGTGTGGGAGGCAGAATACCAAAAGCCCAAGTTTGGTATTCCATTTCAAACTCTGGTATGAGTCACATGATGCCTTCTACTGCGTAGCTTCTTAGTGCTTCCGTGCTTCCATGCCTCTGCATTAATTTAACTTAAAAACTTCTTTTTCACCAGTTCTGTTACCTGCAAGTGGATGGCTTGAAAGAACCACGCAGTGCGCAGTATCCTAAAATTGGAGTGAAGTTGCGGCAGTATGTCGGAGGCAGAAATGCGGCAGGCTCCTCTGCAGCATACTCCTTCCCCCCCAATGCCAGAGAAAGTGAACAAGAGGTCAAAGGACCAAATCTCAGGCTCCAGCCATGCTACTACTCCCAGTACAGTGCTTCCCCCATTAACAGAAGCGTTTTCTTCTTGAATTTGAACCTTTTAAAAACTCCCTAAAAGAGCCAACGGGAGCTAAAAATCACTATGTTCGGACCTGGGGAGCACGAATAGAAGAGTTGGGGACATGGAAACTCATACTTTACCCTTAGAATGGTGGAAAGATCACAAGGAATTGGATGCTTCAACACGTTCTAGAATTGGGAAGTTAAGAGGCCAAAACAGAAGATCTAGGGGAATCGCAGAAATAACCTTATATTTGGCCTCCCTGAAGATGAGGGCAACTCTCAAATACAATTTACACAAAAATTACTGGAGCAGATCGTAGGCCCGTCTCCAAATAGCCCAGTATATGTCGTGGAGCGCACACACTGCTCCCTGTGCCCCAGACCACCAGCAGGTGCTTCCCCTCGACCATTTATTCTTAAGTTACTCAACTATCTCGACAAACACCACATCCTTCAAAAGACATGGGACATTCAAGAAATATTGTGGGAAGGTTCAAAGCTACGGATTATACAGGACTTGCCAGCAGGTGTACACCAAAAATGAGTAGCTTTTCACCCCGTGGTGGCCCAGCTTATAGCCGTGGGGATAAAGTTTAGAATGTTTTATCCTGCTCGCCTTCAGGTTCAAATACAGAACACCTGGCACTCCTCTGAATCTCCAAACAACACTACCCAGGAACTTAAAATGTTGCTACCTGAGCTGTTTAAAGATACATGAATGCTGTGATCCTGTATGAAGAGATAAGGAATAACTGTGCTAATATGCTGAACTTTCAGGGGTCTTAAGGAAGCATCCTTTTCTTCTTTCTTTTGGAGCCTTAACTAATTGGGCAGGACCACAGATTCTGGCTCTGTGCATAAGGGATTTACCTTTGGAACTGCCAGCACTGGATATATAAAAGGAGACTATTCTCCCCCATCAGACTGTCTCTAACACATACGGATGTCCTGGTGTGTGGCCCTTTACATCTGTCCTTGTCAACCTTGGTATCTCAACATAATTGGACATAGTGGGACTTTTCAAATGAATGACTATGTTGTAGGGATCCTACATCTGTCCTATGTAGGATAGCCCCTTGGCACATAAGGTGCCAATTTCTGGACAATCTCATGCTACTATAGAGGGCCTATAACATGACCTGTATGAACATGCTGAAGGGCCTTCATATGGGTCCTCCTGTTTTTTTTGTTTGGGTCGAAGAGGGGGTCTCCACCTGTGTTCTGGCCCAAGGCGTTCCTCAATGGACTGGATTTGTGGGGGGTCTCTATCTTCTCTTCTCTTCTTTGCAAGAGATGGGGGAAGTTCCTGGACATCTTTAAAGGGGAAGAGAGGCTCCCTTGTCCCATAGTTATAAACAGTTGTCAAGGATTTCCTTTTTCACCCTGGGGGTACTGCCTAAGGACCTACCCCTAGGTTAGAGTCTGGTACTGTTTGGATATTATGGTAATGTTCCCTGAAGTTCCCTTTCGAGCTCCTCATCATATAGTACTGGAGTCACTCCTGTAGAATTGAAAATGTTGGGTGGCTTGAGTACCTTTTTGGTACATGTACTAACTGCAGTATGTTAAAGGGCTGGGGTGTTGAAGGTAGTGGTATAATCATAAGGTTAATACAGTAGTATCAAGTAGTATAGGTGTTTGATACAGATAGGTGGTGGAGGAGGGGGCAGGAGGGGCTGAGTGAGAAGCTATGGTGGATTGGGGCTTCATGCACCAGTTAAGTGGGGGGAGAAGATTCTCTCAGTTTAATGTTTGGGTTTGTAGAATAGGTGTTAAAGTTGGTATATGTCTGGTTCTGCTTTACATATCTCTGTATTTAATCTGGGGAGGGTCTTGATTGGAACTGGATACCGTGATTTTCTTTATGCTACTCTTTGTTGTGGGCTGTGGCAGTACAATGGGGGTGGGTATCACTTGTACTCTGTACATTTATGGGGGTCTAGAGGGTGGTGGATGGGTGGGTGGGGTACTTCTCCAGAGGCTAACAGGTTCAGGGGGAAATTATGGGACCCTTGGAATATATGACATGTCCCTCTTTGGTGTTTCTTGTTGCAACCAAAACATGGCACATAATTATAGGTACTGTACATGGAATGTTAAGGGAGCCAACTCACCAACAAAATGGGCAAATATTCTGCTACATCTTCGTAAATGACAGGTAGATGTGGCCTTTTTGCAGGAAACCCATCTCTCCCTGCACAGGTGATATTGCTGCGATGCAGTTGGGTCAGCCAAGTTTTTGGTTCTGGGCTGGATTCCTGCAAAAGGGGCATGGCCATCTTGGTGCCCAAGTCAGTCCCTTTTCGTCTCCTTCAGGAGGCTAGGGATCCCCAGGGCAGATATATTTTTCTGAGAACACTGCTGGATCACCTGGAGGTAGTTCTAGGTTCAGTATATGGACCGAATACCAAGGACCCTTCCTTTTTCTCTCAGCTTATACCTATTCTGTCCCAATGGGCCTCCCTTCCTGCAATAATTGCAGGAGATTGGAACATTGTACTGGACAACAATCTGGACAGGACATCCAGGTGTTCCCAACCCCTTATCCCAAGTCAGTTCACCCTATGGGATTTTATGGACTCTCTGGAGTGGACAGATCCATGGAGAATCCTACATAGTAATGTGAAGGAGTATTCTTTCTATTCAACCCCGCATAACTCCTTTTCCCGTATTGATTTTTTTCTGCTGAGCACTGAAGCTCTGTCAGGAGTGGTAATATGTCAACATAGTGCTAAGGTACTTTCAGACCATCACCCAGTGCTTTTGCAACTTAAGCTTGCTTCATCCCAGCCCAGGGACAAGTGATGGCGTATTAATTATCTATTAAAATGCCCAGAGACAGTGGAGAGACTCTGAATTTTCGTTACTGAGTTCTTCGCATTTAACTCACCAACAATGTCCAGACTTGACATTCTCTGGTGCTCTTTTAAATGCGCTGTAAGAGGGGAGTTCATTAGTTTGGCAACCAGAAGGAAAAGGGAGTTATCCTCAGCTGCCTCCTCTCTACTGTCACAGATCCATGTGGCTGAACAAAATCTCTCAGCCTCTTCCTCAACATAGGATAATGAAGGCCTGGAAGCTCTAAGAGAGAAATTTAACACTCTTCTCAGTGAAAAAGCTGAACACCTCCTCTAACTGACTAGGGCACATTATTTCAATCAGGAGGGAGAAAGCTTCTCGCTCTCCATTTAAGCACGCAGCAGGCAGATTGAATAGTTCCCGCCCTTCGGTCTGACTCTGGTCATTTAGTTACTTCCCCCAGAGACATCATAATACAATTTCAACATTTTTACCGTACTCTTTATATGGCTCCTGCAGATTCTCCTGATGAATCTGCTTTAGAGACCTTCCTTTGTGACTTAGATCTCCCAACGTTGAATAGTATCCAGATTAATCACTTAAAAGCACCACTAACCCTGGCAGAAGTTATATTAGCCATCGACTCCCTAACCACAGAGAAGTCTCCTGGCCCGGATGGGTTTTCCCCAAACGTTCAAAGAGTTGTTAGCCCCGTACCTTCTGAACTTGTTTCAGTATATTTTCTTGCATGGTCTCTTGGATTCCTCTCTCACAGCAGCAACTATAGTAGTCCTCCCTAAACCTGGTTGAGATCCCCTCTTTGTTGCTAATTACTGGCCTATATCGTTAATCAATGTAGATCTAAAAATGTTGGCAAAAATTCTTGCCAATAGACGAGGCTCTGTGTGGGAGTGTCTTCTTAGTAGACAGCAGGTGGGTTTTGTTTCAGGCAGGCATTCGGCAGACCACAACGGGAAGCTCCTGCACCTCATCTCTGCATCCAGGGACTATCCTACACCAGCAGTTTTGGCCTCCCTGGATGTGGAGTAAGCTTTTGATAGGGTATCTTGGAATTACCTATTCCATTTACTCCCCAAGTATTGTTTCCCTCCTGAATTTCTTAAGTGGCTCAGTGTCCCTTATACTAATCCTACAGCACGTGTCCTTTGTAATGGAATCTTATCCAATTCTTTTCCCTTATAACAAAGCATATGGCAGGCTTGTCCGTTATCCCCGCTCTTGTTTAATTTATACCTTGAGCCTTTGATAAGGAAAATTAATCTTTCCCGATGTTTTCAGGGCATACCTTTAGGTTCCTCACAGTTTAAACTACCGGTGTATGCAGACGATATTCTTTTACATTTAGCATCCCCCTCCACCTCCCTTCCCGCAGTTCTGGATATTGCAACCCAATTTGGTGCCTTTTCCAACTACAAGCTTAACTTTTGAAAAACAGAACTTTTATCTCAAAGCAGCGACTCACCAGGATACTGTAGAGCAACTTGGTTTTGTTTGGGTCAAAGACAAACTCAAGTATCTAGGACTGTTTCTTAGCACTGATCTGTCATACCTTAAAAAAAATACAACCTAGATCAAACATTATCCCATATTCAGAATGGCCTAAACCGTTGGTCCCTATTGCCTTTATCACTATGGGGTTGCGCAAGTTTCCTTAAAATGAACATTCTTCCTCGACTCTTGTATCCCCTTCTTATGCTTAAACTAGCCCTCCCCAAAGCATGGTTTTCATAGAAACATAGAATTTGACGGCAGATAAGGACCACTTGGTCCACCCAGTCTGTCCATTTCCCCTACCTAATGGATAAGCTGCAGATCCTAGTTAACCAACAGCCTACTTCTTCCTACTCCCACCCTCTAGAATTGCCTTATGACTGTCCCATGCAATCTTGAAAATATACTTCCTTACATTACCACTGAGCCACCCCCCCATCTTCAAATTGTGCCCCCTTGTTCTTGCACATCTCTTTTTCTGAAAGATGCTACCCTCTTGGACTTTGATTCCCTTGAGGTACTTGAAAGTTTCTATCATGTCTCCCCTCTCCCTCCTTACATCGAGGCTATACATATTAAGCTCCTTAAGTCTCTCTTCATACGTCTTCAGGTTAACAGGCTTTTCTCCTAATTTCTTTGGCAGGGTAAAGCACCAAGAAGGGCACTAACAAAGTTAATGAGACCTAAACAGGCTGGTGGTCTAGAAGTACTCAACATATATCTTTATTACCTGGCCATACACTGTTCCCGAATCTCCTAATGGCTCCATCCGCCGGGCTTAAACCTGGCATATACTCCTTAATGGCTAGAGGGTGAGATGTCATTGTGTAGCCAGTCTAACTCAGATCTGGGCGTATTGCTATATGTTCCCATTCGGAAAATCCCGGGCCCCATAAAAGACACCCCTGTTGGTTACTCCTTATATGTCCATAACCAGCTCTGTCACATGTTAAAGCTGGACCCCAGTCAGGCTGTTGCTCAGCCGATCTTGGATAATCAAAATTTAAGGATTGCCGGGAAGAACCTAAACAGGACAGCTTGGCCCTCCATTTGAATTTCTATCAGTAGATCAGTTATTGGTTGAGGACAGGCTTATCACCTTTACAGAAGCTCAGCGGCTATTTGGTTGGCCTACACAAATGTGCTTTAAATATCTTCAGATAAGACATATGTTAATAAGACATTTTGGGGTTGGTATCTGGTCCAGAGAGTATGGAAAAGCATTATTCCCCTTATTTTTGAATGCTCCCACCTCTCATGTCACAGCCTTCTTCCATAACCGGCTGTTGAATCTTCTTACTGAGAACAACCCTTTTGTTATTCTTGGGATCAGACTCTTCCCTCTCAGAGAAAACATCATGACTGGTCCCTTCTTTGGAAGAGGGTATATAAATATATCAAGTGGGACAGATACCGCTTTATGCTGTTTCAGATTTTACACAATATGTTTTACACCCCAATTAAACTTCATAGAATGGGTAGGTTGGCTCTGGATGTATGCACCAGCTGTCAAAAAGAATGGGGATCCTTATTCCATATTTTCTGGACCTGTGAAAAGGTCAAACCGTTCTGGGCAGAAATTAAGCACTGATTGGATCCCATATTAGGACTAGATCAGGCCTTTACTCCTGAAATTTGTATACTAGGGGACTTCAATAAAACTGTAACTGGTAACCAGAAGTCGCACATTGCATGGATATCGGCATGCACCAAGAAAGTCATTTTCTGGCACTGGTGCAACCAGATAACCCCTACTCTTATGGAATGGTACCGGGAAGTGCTCTTTGCGCTGCAGGTCAAGCATATCACATTCTCAGAAGAAATCTGGGAACCCCTTTTTACTTTTTTGACTCTGGACCAGGGAGCTGGCCATTGAGCTTCTACTAACCTTTCTTTAATCCCCTTGCCTTGGCTCTCAGACTGTATATTAGGAGACAGTACTTGAATAACAATGGGTCCCCTTTTAAGAAATGGGAACCTCCGAAGAAAGGGAGGGGGGGGAGAGGAGGTGGAGGGATTGTAATTAGTGCTTGGTTGTCGGGTATATACGGGTACTGTACAATTTTCACTTGCTTTGTTTATATAATCTGATTTACTGGTATTGTTCACTATTTACCAGGTTCTGACACTTTAATGTTGGTAGCCACAATGTATGCTGGTCTAAAGCAACAACCAAACTCAATAAAAAATAAATAAATAAAAAGGGCTACCAGACTGAACCTTATTTACACTTACTTTAAGATCTGTGTTTGCATACATCTTGTCATCTGGATTAGAGTAGTATTTCCATGGGGCTATGCCCTAGCCAGGAAAGGTATTTCCCAGCATATGTAACCTGTGTGGAATGTGGTTATTATGATTTAATAATATTACCATACTCCTTGTATGTTGAAAAGTGAAAATTGATAAAAACCTTGAATTAAAAAAAAAAATAAAAAAAACACACACTCTGGTATTCATTTATCCAAAAGGGCATACTATAAACTAAACTGCAGAGTGGAAGCGAGAAAGAGTGGTATCCCAGTTGGAATACCGGCATGAGGAAAAAAAAAAAAAAAAGGGTATTCAAAATAGGGTGGAATACCATTAAATTCTAGCCCTGACCTTGAGTGTTCACAGACTGATCCCCATGTGAAGACTTGCCAGTGGCAGTCACTATGGCCGCAGCTATGAGACCCAGGAGATGTAACATTTTTCTTGCAAAGACCTAGTGGCTCCTGAGCAACCAAAGTGTCTGCCTTGTTCTGTGGCAGGACAGCACACCACTCATCTGTGCTCAAGACTTTCACCTATATACTGCATTTTTTGGCACAGAGTCGACATAGATTTTGCCACATTCACTGTGACCCCCCCCCCACTCAAAAAAGTCGAGCAACTGACACATCCAAGACAGGGTGTGTAGTACAGCTTCCATGGAGCTGGCTTTCAGCAGCCAGTCATCCAGACAGGAGGAAACAAACAGGCCTTCCCTGCAAAGGGCTACGGAAACTACCATGAAGCATTTGGTTAAGAGCCATGGCACAGGAAACAAGCCAAAGTGCAATACTCTGAATGGACAGTGTTCCCCTTCCAACATAAAGTGGAGATATCATCTTTGGGATTTCCTGATCTTTACATGAAGGTATATGTCCTTCATGCTCAGAGAATAAAGCTAGTTCCCCATTTCGAGAAGGGGAATAAGAGCTTGCACATATACAATTAGAAAGGAAGGCGACATGGGATGATCTGGAGGAATTTGTAACAGCTCCAGAGCACGTCCCCTTGGAATTATCCCCACAACTTACTTGTCTGTAGTGATCACCCGCTACTGCTTCAGATGCAGGGAAATCCTGCCACCCAACCCCCAATACACACACACACACACACACACACACACACACACAGACAGAAACAGCTGAGGTGGGGGACAGGCTGTACAGAGTCAGACAGACCCAGAGGTGGCACAGCAATTGGGAACAGATTCCTTTGGGTGCTTCTGTGTGGACAGCAGGTGGAGGGGACTCTGAAGGGGACCATCTCTTCTGCCACGGCTTTACTGACAGTCGGCATGACTACCTCAGGCAACAGGGGAACGAAAGGAACCCTGACCACTAGCACTAGCAGGAGCGAGATACAGGGACTTAACAGACCTTAGAGTCATTTTTGAAGTTTGAAGGCCACATAGGACCTCTTCAACATTATAGTCAAACAATTTTGACCATTTAAAAAAGGAAATGTTCAGAACTGTTGCACATCATTGGCAAAGCCAGCAACTCTAAGCCAAGAATATCTCCTCATGCAAATGCCAGAAGCTGCAGCCCTGGTAGAAGCATCAGATGAATCATAAGTGGACCACAGCAATGTTTGCCAACCTCAGTACCAGCAATGTTTTTTTAGCAATCAGTCTTGGCAGAGCCATCAGGCAAAGCCCAAGCAGCTATACTAGCAACTTTCTATAGGCTATTCTGATATTCGATCACGTGGGTCTGGTAGTTTGCAATCCAAAAGCTCAATGATGCTGAGGCACAAGTACAACTGCACATTACATCCAGCCTTCTAGATCCCCTATCAGGAGGCAAAGTACTGGTACGTCTAGGGGCCCTAGACCCACCATGAACTGCCATGATTACCAAAGTCATTTTCTGGCTGCTTAGCATAATAAGGCTTAGCAGATTGTGCAGGATACTGCTTATCAGCCTTTCTGGGAACTACATGCAGAGTTTGGTCTGTACCATACAGCCAACGTAGCATCCTCTAATGCAGCATATACTGGGGGAATGATAGTGGCAGGGGAGCAGGGCACCTACAGAAATTCCATGAGAGCCCTTTTAGTGCAACCTTCCTCAACATCAAAGCCCATGGCAGACTGGATCTGCTGCATCATGGCTTGAGAAGATAGATCTTCAGGAGATCTTGAGGTATAAACCACCAAGTCCTCACTAAAGGACTCGAGGGTAAAGCTAGAGTGAGGGGGGGCCTCCAGAAATTGTTCACACCCTCATATTCCTCCTCTAAATACTCTTAACTGCATGAGGCCAGGATCATCTTCTTCCTTCTTCTTCCTCTTCTTTATCATGATCGACAATGGGAACTGCAGAATGGACCTATGATGCTGGCGGTGGCCAAGAAGCAGGAGTTCTTTGGCATGCTATTGAAACCAGTCAATGAGGGCCGAGTACCAGAAGGCCCCATCAGCAGAATAGCTGCCTGCATTGGCAACCCTTCCAGAATGCATTGCATCATTTTAGAAAGTGATGTTAATGCAGCCTGGGAGATGACAACACAATGCCGGGGGCCAGGACTACTTGCATCAATGGGCCTTGGCCCAGAGCTGATGGTACTGTATGGGCCATAGTAGGTACATCAGCACCCTGCTAAGCCATAACCTTGGTGCTCACTGTCGGGGGAGGGGGGGCGGCTGTAGTCATCACCACCTACGTGGCCATTGATGAGGGTTTACCTTGTTTCAACAGTGATCGGTACCTTACTAATGAAGTAAACTTGCCTTTTTCTCTATGTTTGTGTTTATGGCTAGACGATGAGGGCTGTGACTACAACCATTCATTGGCCCAGTCTTTAGACTTCAACGGTAGCCTTTCAATGGATGGTTAAGGGAGGGAAGATTCTGAATCTTTTTCCTTCTCCATGGTTTTTAATGTCTAATAGAAGAACATTTTCTAGAGCTTTCTTACAGTGTTGCCTTGTAGCCTGGTTGAAGCTCTGGCAGATCTCACAAGTCCTCATGAACAGCACACACAAACCATGTGTGCATCCTTTTACATTTTTCTCTCTGCACTTACAATAGTGAGAGAAAGGCTCTTTCGACTTCTGAGGCATACAGATGACAATATAACACTAATAAAAGTAAAAAGAACAAATGGCAACAGCCAAGTTGACCATTTCCTTCAGCAGGTCAGATGAGGATAATCTATGGTGGGAGAAAGAACTAAGGAGTGATGGGGCCGCTCACATTTATACACATATAGATGCTGCATGTTACGGTTGGTGGCCCCAGCTAGAAAAAGCTTCCAAGTGGTGCTAACGTTGATGGCTTATAGTTCCAAAGGTGTGGCCTGATGGAGGAGATATCCTTGAAGAAGAGCTAAAGTGCCAAATATTTCCACACTGCAGAGTAGCAGAAATTCTGGAACAGCAAGTGATTGTAATCCATGTAGGCAGCACAGCACCTAGGATAATCAGGAAAACTGTAGACTTGTGGTACCTTATAATCCATATGGTTCGTACTTAAATTACTATAGACAAAGTGCGATTTAGTGCATTTTTTCCTGTGTTAGTTGCCTTCACAAATCAACAGAAGATCTCACTTTTACAGCAGGATGGTATTTTTCACCCACCATTCTATGTTTTAGTAATGGGCCAGTCAACCGTGAGTAATTCTGACTGAACACTGCCACTACAGCCAACCAAAATGAGTAAAGGGCAATCACCCAAACAGAATACTTCATGTATAGTCTGATGTTCTTAAAGAAACATCCTCAACAAGGGGTGAGTGCAGGTCAAGCATCAATCACTATATATATATATATATATTTTTTAATTTATTGTTTAATCTTTTTCATGTTTTCTGTTGACTGGTATAAACATGAAGACAGAGAACAGGTAGCTATACAGCAATGTTGAGAAGCTAAAATCCCAGCTCTTGCCTTTTCAGGCTACACTAGCTGCACAGGTAGCAGTCTTAGCAGGAAAGCAAAAACCTTTTAAATATATAATAAAAAAAAAAAAAAAAAAAAGACAACATTGGCCTGGTCCAGACCGTAGAGCCATGTGCTTGATTCTTCCCTTCACGAACCTGTAATAAAGAGACACTATATCTTTTATCTGTCTGGTGTTATTTTCTCAAGCGGTAATAGTAGATTAGTTCTCACTCTTTCCCAAAAGAAGTTTCTGATAATCAGCTGATGAGCCACAGTGGATTTATTAGTAATAGTATCACATTTTACAGCAGTGCAGGGTATAGTTTCCTCAGCTGTGATTAAGTGCAAAGCTTTACTGGCATTGCCATCAATGAATAACATCCTGTGGGCCAGTGAAACTGGAGGTAACGGATGCCTGTGACATACACAGTCCTGTCATACAATGCTGGATGAACATGAAAAGCATATCCTATACAATTTGAATCTATGATCATTCTTAACAGTTTTAGGAGAGAGCTGTAACACTGATTATAAAAGAGCAAAAAAAAAACAAACAAATGCATGTAGGTACCCTGATTGTTACTGAGTTAAAGTAGCACAAGAGGAGTCCAAATTTATGGAGAACACTATATAGTACATAACTTTTCCGGAGTCTCTAGAATAGCTGTAAAGCAGCATTTATGCAATAGGGGTGGACATAAACGGAGTGTGATTTATTAGTTGTAGTAACTGTACATAAAAGTTTATGTCCACAGTTACTACATCACACTCTTTATGTACATAGTTCATTTACAAAGCATTTATCTATATTGCTTGTATGTCACCCCACGGCACTATTTCCTAGTTTCATTTGTACATATTCCTTCAAAAGTACACACTGCTTCTCCTTCACTCACTGTAACCCCCTCCACCCCATCATACAGTGGAAAACACTTATTTCTGGATAAAAACATTGTCAACAGAACACTACATGTCTTTCTCCAGACCTTAACACAAAAGCCCTGTAGCTTTTCTGTTCCATTCCATTCCAGCACCCTGTTGCTCTACTGCTCTAGTCCCACTCCTAAGCCTGCCACTCCAAGTTCTTATGTAAAACAAAGAAAAACAAAAACTGGTACCTTCTTTCATTCTTTTTCCTGTATGACCAACAGTTACCCACACTCTCCTTGGAGAAAAAAAAAAAAAAAAAACACAAAATCAGATTTAAAAAAAAAAAAAAAAAAAACCTGTCGATGCCAGTGGTGGACATCTTCGTCCCCCTCTAGATATACCCTAGTGGACCTGTGAAGCGTCTGAACTAGTCGAGTGCAGCTGCCATGTTCCCTTAACTTTTTTCAAATCCCGCTCGCTTCACCAATCAGCATAATATGCTAGCATTCAATTCTTAGAAATTAACTAGACCTGCACGTGACAAAACAAATCAGTTTTACTCCCAAGGGCAGTATGTTCCAAGATGCACACTTATTTAAATGGTTATCAAAATCCTTGATTAAATTCCTGATGAAGGTTCTTAGGGTTGAAATGTCTGCCGGATGCTTTTCTTCATCTGTATAATACGGCACCTGCTAAGCTTCTCAAATTGTGCACTTCAGAGTAGACGTACAAAAAAAAAAAAAAAAAAAAAAAGAATGTTCCTGTTGTGCATGATTCTACAGTATAAATGGTCACAACCTGTACCTTTGCATCTGCACACTTAATTATTTTTCAAAAGGAGAGTGTCTATGAAATTGATCAACCTTTAAATTTACTTTTAGCTGTGTAAGGAAACAGATGCCATAGTACTCATGGAACCTAAATAATCCTGAATTAGACTCCAGATTTCACACTTGTAACCACTTCTGTAGCAGCAGACCAATATGTTCCCTTGCAGAGACTAGTTGGGAGGGATCCTCTGGTCGGGCAGGATACATGTTGGCACAGTGTGCTGTACCTGTAAAAGGAAAAAAAAATATTTTAAAATCTTTTTTGTATTAGGCTTAAGCAATCTTGGGTTCCATTCACCATCCATCTTCAATGTTTTCCTTACAATGGAGCATACCATTCACTACCAGGATGGGTGTGATGTTTGCAGATTTTATCATGGTTGCCCTTAATGCCATGGGCCACCCCACTGTACCCCCTCTTTACCCAGCATCTCTGACATTAGCCCCGACTTGCATGTTCTTCTCCCCTTTTCTTTGTTTTCAGAGGCCCAATCACCATTTTCTCCTTTCTCTTCCCATTTATGTACTCCAAGAAAGCTTTGGTGTCTGCAGCTCCTACTGCTGTACAGGCTTTCAGACCCTCGCTGACTTCCTTCTTTCTTTGCAGTCCCCCAGTGCTGCTCTGTGCCTCTACCTTGGCTGGCGGCAATCTATCTCTTCCTGGTAGTTACAGACCCTTTTGTGTACAGTCAGTTGCCTTTGATCTCCGAGGGCCTTATGGGCCTCTTATTGGCCCTTTTTCCCTTACTGCCGACAGGGATGTAGACCTCTACAGCTGCTTCAAGACCCTTATTCAATGCACAATGTCACCAGATAGGCCTATATTCTTTCTTTAGATTCCTACTGTATGTGCTATAATGGACTTTAGAGTAAGACACTGTATCTTTAAAAGACTTTTAATAGTAAATACAAAATAGTCAGAATTTCTAATACGGCAAGAGTGGGTCTGGTACCTCTCCAGATAAGGGAGGCAGTTTTAGGACCCATGAAGACAAACTATCATACAAATCTGAGCATGTAGTTTCCAATGACAAGAAAAAGGTCACATAATTATCTAGGGGTCAGGGGTCAAGCCAAATGCATGGACCAGATGTTACTGGGATTGACGGAACCTGACATGGAACCATAGTGACACCTTCAGGAAAGGTAAACTGTTACACCCCATCATACTGTGGGTGGAGCTTGGAAAATTACCAGACATACAATTTGAACACAAGTGCAGTTCAGAAGTTTTAGCTTGAAGTCAACAGCCAGAAGACTTGGAGGGCCTTAGAGCTGAGATTTTTAAGCTGTTACAGTATATACTTTGGGTTGAAGTATATGGAGGTTTAGTTCTACGTTTAGAAAAAGACCTGTGGTTTTTGTGGAAACCAATTTTTCACATACTGAACAGAAAATTCTGATTTTAAGTCAGAATTTTGGAAACCAAGACTTTTCACCAAGAAAGCACCTGGAGCCTTTTAAAATTACTTTTCAGAGAACTAAATTGGTGATCACAACTCGCTACAAACTCTACTGCTTAAATGAACTTTCGCCCACAACGACATTTAATCTTTCTGGATGTTAACATCAAAATAAGGTATAGTTTAGAACAGTATCTAGTGTTTTCTGTAAACAATCCAGTTTTATTTTTGGTGTCTGCCATTCAAAGCTCTTCTAAATTGTAGAATTTACTGTATTGCTTTTAAGTAAACATTTATGATTTTATCAACTCTGCCTGGGGTCAGATTGTGTGATCTAACATTTTAACAGAAGGGTTTTGCAGACTGTGTGCCTTGATAAAGATAGTGACCATTTGGCTATCCTACAAAACTATTTAGGTAAGAGGTAGCCAGTGGCAATGGTGGGATTCAAACACTGAATGTAGTGCAGAGTCAAGGGAATTCAAAACTACAGTTTCCACTTTCCCACTGGGAAAAGGAAAGTTGGGGATTCTTCCTGAAATTACAACTGCTCACGAGTTCTGTAAAAAGGGGATCCTCTCTGCCAACAGGAGGTCCTGCTGTGCCTCCCCCCCCCCCCGAGGTTAGGCTCATGACAGATTTGGTGCCAGCTACTGGGATTCTGAATGGTTTTACAAAACCATCATACAATCAAGGGCAGAATTTGGAAAAGGTAAAAGAGAAATTTATTTGCAGACAATAGATCCTGTCTTGTTTGAATTCTTTTTTTTTTGAGCAGAGTAGTGTAGTACAGAGAAGGATGTCTTCTCAGTACAACACTATGTACCCTGGAACAACTGAGTAAGATCTGTGGGGAGAAGGGCATTCCTAGTGAGAACGAAAAGTAAAAAGCAACTCAGAGAGGCCCTTGTGACAGCTGAAATGGAGGACATGCCACCCCACTTAGAGCCACAGGTGGCGAGAGCCTAGAGGAGAAGGAGCCACCTACAGACAAGGAGCTGGAACTGAGGAGGCTGCGGATGCAAGACAAACAGCTTGAGAATGAACAAAAAAAGTTTGAGATGGAATTAGGGCAACAACGGCAACAGAGAGACGCTGAAGAGTGACAGCGCCTAAGAGACGCTGACGAAAAATAGCTGCAAAGAGATGGACGTTAGCATTAGGCAGTGGCCAAAGAAAGACAGTGACAGAGTTTTCGCTGAAAAAGCTGACGTTCCAACAGACAGCAACCCCAGTAACTCCAGAGCAGGTAAGTGGTGAGGTTGGGGCTGAAACTCCAGGACTGGGGCTGGGGTACAAGTTAAATTCAAAATTAATGGCAGAGTTTAAAGAGGGGGAGGACAGGGACATGTTTTTAAATTCATTTGAAAATGTCTGTATCCAGGCCAATCTGTCCAAAGAGACTGGAAGCTTCCACCTGTCTCTACTACTTATTGGCAAGGGGAGGGAAGCACTGGGGCAGATGGACAATGTTGACAGTAAAGATTTTGACAAGTTAAAAACTGCTTTATTAAAAAAATATGATCTAAACCATGATGCATACAGAGCAATGCTCTGGAAACTCCAAAAGGAACCAGAAACAGGCTCTGAGGAAGTAGCCAGAAAACAGCATCAATATTTAAAACATTGGTGGGAGAGGGTGAAAGCGGATTCTGTTGAAGCTACTGAAGGGGTGATATTGCTTTAACAGTTTTATTGGATTTGTTCACCTGACAAAGCTTTGGTTAGAGGACAGAGATCCTAAGACTGCCAAAGAGGCTGCAGAGCTAACAGATTGGGGATAAGAAAAATGATCAATGCTGGTATTGTCACCAGCCAGGCCATCCGACTAGGCAGTGTCCTAAGAAAGCCCAGAAGGCAAAAGGGCCTGTGCAAATGGAGGCAACTGACAACTGTATCGCCAACACTCTCCCCGACAATGAAGGGACACATTCACCCAGTCATAGTGAATGGGGTACTTGGTTACTTGGTTGAAACGACAAAAGAAAGCCGAGGCCCATCGGGACTGTCCTCCACATGTGTGGATCATTATTGTGATATTATCTGGTTAGCAAATCATCAAGTTTAATTTTAAAAGACGTAATGGAAGTTGCGTTTACAATATCTTGAGGGAGAGTATTCCATAGTCGGGGAGTTCTTATGGAAAAAAAAATGTCTTTTACTAGTGTTACATTTAACAATATCCAATTGTTTATCATTTAGCCTTGGTCCAATTTTTCTGGTAGAGAGTGATATGCCATATTGCCTCATCGGGATAGGTGATTTAGCAATCTTAAAAAGTTGTAGTAAATCCCCTCTTGTTCTTCTCGTCTTAAGGGAATGCAAACCTGTCTTTTGTAGTCTGGACTCATAATCCAGATGTGCTAAGTGAGGAATAATTTTTATAGCTCTTTTCTGGATCCTCTCAACTCTATCCACATCCTTAGTGAGGTACGGACTCCAAAGAGGGGAGCCATAATCAAGGTATGGCCTAATGTGTGATCTGTACATAGTAATAATGCACTGTTCGGTTTTAGAAACAAATGTGCAATTAATCCTTCGAAGAAGAGCATTGGTTTGATTAGCAATTTTGTTGCAATTGGATCCAGAGATCTTTTTCTAGGCAGGAAACCTTAATATTGATGTTGTTCAGTGTATATACCTGTTTAGGGTTATTTTTCCCCATGTCTAAAACAGCACATTTAGATACGTTAAAGTCCATTTTATTGATGAGAGCCCAGTGTTCAATTAATGCAAGATCGGTTAATATTGACTGTCTATTGGCTACATTGTTTACAGCACTTCCTAGCTTGGTAACATCCGCAAACTTCATAAGAATGTTAGTTGAATAGATTTTCATGTCACTAATGAAAATATTGAACAGAGTGGGTCCCAAGATGGAGCCCTGGGGAACACCACTCGTCACTCTACCCATATCTGACATAGTGACATTGACCCGAACCTTCCGAGATCGATTTGTCAGCCAGCTTTTTATCCATAACACAAGTGTCACCAAAAAGCCTAGATGAATAAGTTTACTGATCAAAATAGTATGTGACACTGTCGAAGGCTTTACTATAATCCAATAAAATGACATCAGTGGGGATGTTTAAGTCCAGGTTTAAGCTAATAGAATTATAGAAGGACAACAAATTTGTAGTGCAAGATAAGCCAGTTCTAAATCCATGCTGAGTTATGTCAGTAAGGTTTAAAGATTCTATTTCTTTTTCTAAAAGTATTTTGATTACTTTTTCCAGTAATTTACAGGGAATTGAGGTTAAACTAATTGGACGGTAGTTATCAGCTATTGAATGACAGCCTTGTTTAAAAATGGGAGTTACTATTGCCGTTAGCCAGTCGGGGAGACCATAGATTCTTGGAGATTTGTTATAGATAATTGTAAGCGGTAGGGTGATTGTGTCCAACTCCCAGGAGAAATTTAGGACAAATATCATCAGGGCCAGGACTTATGGATTTTTTTTTAAGGCTAATAATAATTTATAAATATCATTCTGTTGAACCATGTGGTCAGTATTACCTAATGGGAGTTTAGCAGCGGGGGGTGGAGATGAATCCTGGGTAAATACTGATAAAAAATAGTTATTTAATGTTGAGGCGGTAATGAAGTCAGAGGATATTATTGTGTTTATTTTAAGGGGGCCAATTGTTTTGTTATTTCCCTTTTTACTGTTTAGATAAGCATAAAGTGATCTGTGTGTGTCTTTAGTGTGTGCAATACAGAATTCTAGGTTTCTTTTGGCTTCCAATGTTTAAAAAAAAAAAAAAAAAATTTAAGTATTCTGACTGATTCCCTGTATTGAATTAATAGATCATTATTAGTATTCTTGGATGAATTTTTCAATAGTAAAAATAACTTACGTTTACGTATAATTTGTTTTTTAATAGATGGGTTAAACCATGGTGGAATTTTACCTTTGCTATTATGCATGTGCTTATCAGGAACATACTGATGTTCAAGCAAGAATATTTGTGCTTTTAAAAAGTCCCATGCCTCATTAGTATTAAGAGATGATAAGGTGTTTATCCAATCAATTTTACTTAGGTGATCATTTAGCTTTTGGAAATACACCTGTTCATAGTTTTTGATTGTCGTACAAACTAGAGGGCTAAGGGACACAGGAACATCTCTTACCCTGATGAAAGGGGATTGGGGGGGCTGAACAAATACTGCCAAATCAGTTTGTCACTGTGAAGGATTACACAGGGGAAAAGAAAACTTACCCATTAGCTAGTGTTACCCTGGATTGTGGAGATAAAGGTGAAGGGGTAAGGAAAGTGTCTGTAGCTGAAAATCTCATTATGGATGTTATTGTAGGGAATGATGTTCCACAGGGAGTAGTTTGTGCTGTGACCAGGCCAAAAGAACAGAGGCTTCTGTGATCTTTGGGACACCACAGAAATTCAGACGAGAGGCCGAGAGACAGGCCAGCCAACCTGTAGCTCTTGTAACAGTGGGTGATGGTGGCAGTTAATGCAACTGCTACTGAAGGTTGCTCTCAGGAGGGAGGGGTGAGAGACAGCCTGTGGGGGGGGGGAAGGTTGGGATACTGAGTCCCCTGCTGCCACAGCTATGGACCTCAGCCTGGGAACTGCTGGGGACATACACCATGCTCTGAGTAAGAGGGAAGACATAGCAGCACAATGGACAGACCCTAGCTTAGAGAAGCTGAGGGCCTGTGCAGAGTCTGCTGGACACAGGGAGGTGATGGAAAACAGTGTGTTGGGACAATGGACGGTTATACAAACAGAACATCAGGGCAGATGGAGGGGTGATGGGCAGGCAGCTTGTTGTTCCTCAGGAGTATCGTGGGTTATTGCTCAAGGTAGCTCATGATATTCCTGTGTCCGGACATTTGGGCACTGCTCGCACTACGCAGCACTTGGTCCATAATTTCTATTGGCCCAATATTACCAAGCAGGTGAAGGAACACTGCAAATCCTGTCACCGGTGTTAGGAAATAGGGAAGGCCGGAAGCATAGCCAAGGCTGCCTGATTCCCTCACCACTTGTGGAGGAGCCATTCCAGAAGGTTGGAATGGATATTATGAGTCCTCTGAATACCCCAAGTTCCTTGGGGAACAGGTATATATTGACAGTTGTTGATTATGCTATCTGCTACCCTGCAACCATCGTGCTGTCCTCCTCTAAGGCGAACAAAGTGGCAGATGCTTTGCTGGGGATTTTCTCCTGCGCTGAGTATCCACAGGAGATTCTCTGTGATGAGGGGGTAACCATGTCGGATCTAAACAAATGTTAATGGGAGAAGTGTGGTGTCGTACAGAGGTACACAATGTCTTACCACCCACAAGCCAATGGTCTTACAGAGAGATTTAATGGGATCATAAAAGCTATGCTTATGACATGTGCAGAACAGCATGGGTGGGACTGGATAAATACCTGCCCCACCTGTCTTTTCCCTACAGGAAAGTGCCACAAAAGTCGACCAGGATTTCACCCTTCGAGCTCTTGTATGGACACAAGGTGAGGGGGCCCCTAGATTTAATAAAAGAGGACTAGAAAGGCAAGTATGCCACCAAGGGGACTCCCATAGTGGAGTATGTGTTAAAATTCAGGGAGCCACTGAAGGAGCTTATGGGCATGGCCCAGAGTAACCTGTCAACTGCCCAGCAAAAACAAAAGACCTGGTATGATCATGGAGCCAGAGCTTGCTCATAGGGGGTAGGACAGGCAGTAATGGTTCTGATCCCGGTCCGGAAGGACAAGCTGCAAGCTGAGTGGGCAGGGCCATACAAGGTAGTCTGGCAGGTAAACTATGTTAATTACATTGTAGAGTTACCTGACCAAAAACACACTTACAGGATGCATCACGTGAACATGATGAAGCCATACTTTCATAGGGCTGACATGGTATTTGCAATTTGCAGTCCTGGAGAGGAGCTAGGTGGGGAAGAGCCCCTTCTCGACTTGTTAGACAAGAGCAAGCAGGCATTATTTGTGGAGATCATCAAGCTGTCACACCAGTTGACACCTGGACAGGCCCAAGAATCGAGGACTGTTTTGCAAGACTTTGCCCCTTTATTTATGGCAAAGCCTGGACAGACACTGCTAGTGGTGCATGACGCAGACATGGGGACCCAAGCACCCATATATATGACAGCTTACCAAGTGTCAGAGACAGTCCTCAAGGACACTGGAGAGAAGACGATTACCTGGTTGTGGTCATTGCTTCCCATTGGTTCCTTGATACCATGGGTAACCCTATCCCTACTGCTGAGAACAAGGTCAAAGGCGGCTTCAAACCTAGTCCCTTGTTGGATATGCTGTTCTAGGAAGCAGTCCATGAAAAGAGACAGGAACTCTGTCACATCCCTGCCATTAGCCTTCCCAAGATGCCGGGAGATTGAAGTACTCCAGTATCACCCCACTGCATCCGACTGGACTGTTCTCATAATCTCCCTAACCAGCTGGGCATCCTGCTCTGTTAAACTGTTTTATGGCCTATAGCACCCCCACTCCCACTCTGGGACTCTCTTCCCATGACTGCGCAGTCTATATTTACTCTAGATATGGTACGGGGATTGGTATATCAAGAACTGGAGCTGTTAAATGCTCATACCATATTTCTGCAATACACTCTCCTGTGGCTGATCCCTGTGTCTGTCATCACTGCTGGGTGGGAGGGCTGGCAGGATCAACCAGATAAAAGTATGAGGTAAAAATTTTTTCAGGCAAAAAGCCTAATCAGGGGCTACCCCATGCCAAGATGTGGGGCAAATGCAGATGGAAGTTTCTCTATAAATGAAAAACTGCTAGGGACTCCTGTAATAACCTTTCACATGTCTGCACAGGTGTGATGCTGGAGAACTGGAAAGTGGCCAATAAGGTCCTCACCTCAAGAAGCTGGCAAGGTCAGAGCTGGGCAAATGTAGGACAGTCAGCCTGACATCAGCACTGGGCAAGGTCCTCAAATCCATTATCAAGGACCGAATAATGGATTACTTGATTGAGGCACATGTTTTCATCCCCCTATCTGCATGACTTTATGAGGGGCAGATTGTGCCAAATCATCAGGAGGTTGTGACCAGGGAGGAGGGCAAGACCATATCCATAATCTGTTTGGACTTCAGCAAGGCCTTTGACAACATGGCATATGATGAGCTTCTGGTCAAAGTACACCAGTGCAGTATATATAATGCGTGCAAACTGTGGATTACTAACTGGCTTGGGGGCAATAAGCAGAGGGTTGTGGTTGGCAGGCACTATTCCGAGTGATAAGTGGTAATCAGCAGCTTCCCTAAGGGATCTGTGGTGGGGCCACCACTTCTCAACATTTTATCAGTGGTCTGGAAACTGTAGTCTAGCAGACTGCTAAAGTTTGCCAATGACACTAAGCTGGCCAGGGTGGTGGACTCTGAAAAAGGCAAAAACTTCAGGAGGACCCGAAGAAGCTAGATGACCAAATCACAACCATTAATTAAATGTAATCCAATGCAAGTTGCTGCACTTGGGGGAGGAAAAACAAAGGCAGGACCTACCCACTGTGTTGGGCTCCCCTTGTTACAGTGAAAGAGGAAAAGGACCTGGAGTCGTAATAGACAAGGAGATGAAACATGTCATGTAGTACTGCAGCTGCTGTCAAGGAGACTAAGAATGCTGGGGTGTAGTGGGAGGGGGAAGTAATCCTAACACTTTACAAGGCCTTAGTCTGGCATTAGCTGGTGTAGTGTGTGCTACCCTGGGCTCCCCAACACAAAAAGGTCACGGAGGCAGTACAGCGTGTGCAAAGCAGGGCCAAACAAAAATAAAAATGATCAGGAGTATGGAGAGTAACATGAAGACAAAGAACTTCAGCATAAAAGTGCTGAAGCAATGGCTACCCAAAAAATGGTATGGCAACAAAGCCAGAATGCAAAGAAATCCAAAAATCACACACAACCCCATAATGCAAAGTATCATGGGATATATATGCAAATCACGAAAGAACATTTAGGCTGGTTCTGCTCTAAGCAGGAATGCATGGTGTCAAAGGGCCACTCACACAATCTGCAAAGGCTGAAAACAGCAGACAGTCATATGATGGGCTCAAAATATGATGTCTCAATCCCATAAGACTACACAAGAGTTGGTTCCTTTTTCCCCAAAGGTGAGATATAGATGAGGCACACCGAGGAGACTTGAGCAGGACAAAACATGCGTCTGTGTCTTCTGATTTTGTATTTTTTTTTTTGGAGGGTAAGATGTTCACCCTGGAGAAAGGTGGGGGGGGGGGGAGCGGACATGATTTCAGTTATCCGCAAATTAAAGGGTACCACTAAGTTCAAACAAATGATTTGGTGCAGGTCAGCAGGACACTGGGACATGCCATGAAGCTCAAAAGGTGGTAACATTAGGAGAAACATCTCCCTAAGGGTGGTGAACGGACCTATGGAACACTCAACTAGCAGAGACGGTGGACATGAAGAAAGTACAAGCCTTCAAGGTAAGCCATTGCAAATTTCTGCTTTATCAATGGACACACTTGATACGTGGGGAAGCTGGGTAGGTGGGAAATCTTTATGATGTAGGAATTGTTTGGACAGCATATTCTTTAGTCTTGCTTACGAAATGGGCAGGCTTGATGGTCCTAGTTTCTCTTTTAATGTTAAATTACTATATTATTATGTATGTGCGTGTTATGCATTTCCCAGGGCTCCTCATTTCGGAACACATTCTTGAATACTTTTGCACTATATATTTATATCTCAGGCTACATTGTAACAAATTACTGATTACTATGACTAATGTGTTACTATAATTTGCATGATTTTTGATATTCATTTAATCTCCAACAGCATTACAGCCCTGTTCCCTTTCCCAGGATGTACCTGGAAAAGTACGGTTACATAAAAACTTACCATAATAGGAGAACTTCAAGAGGAGCTGTTGCAGCTGGCAACACCACTAGGACTGAAGCTGCCAAGTGCCAGGACTACGCGGAAAACTTCTAGCTAGCAGTCTATGACCGGAGACAGCCCCCACCGACATTAACACGTGGACATTCACCTATCCTATAAAAGGGGGCAGTCTCCCAGTCCTACCTCAGTTTTCCCACTGGAGACCTTGGCGCATATGGTGTAAAAAGGAAGAACCCGAGGCTGTTCCTCAAGCAGAGGAAAAGGAAAGGAAAGGAGACACAGTTATCCGTTCAAAGAGGGTGGGAAAGCAGGGCCTGCTGCAAGAGCTCCTCTTGAAGATCTATTGTTACGGTTTTATGTAGCTGTACTATCTTACTTCGAGGGGTTCCTGCAGTAGGCAAAACCAGTAGGACCGTACCCCAACGGGTGGCAGAGAGGACACAAAAGTAACCGGGCTAAAATTCAGGAAAGAAGGCCCTAAATGACTGCTAGCCTGAAATTGGCCCTACATCTGGAGGCAATGTCCAGACTGTAGTGGCGGACAAAGGTGTGAACAAACTCCAAGTGGCAGCAGCACAAATGTCCGCAGCAGACATATTCTCGAAACAGGTGGTACAGGCAGCCATTCCTCTGGTGGAGTGTCCCTTAACTGCCCCAGGCAAGAGCTTGTTGTACTTACGGTAATGGTAAACAATACAATTAGCCAACTACTTGGTTAAACAGTTTCAAAACAGGCGCCCTTCCCTCTTGGGGGCAAACGAAACAAACTGGTCAGTCTTTCCCACTGGTTGGGTGCGAATGGTATAGTAACAAAAGAACCCTATGAAAGTACAAAGTTTGAAGTAAGGCCTCCCCCTGATTAGAATACTCAAGAAAATAAACAGGTAGGTGGAAGGATTGGTTTACTGTGAACTTGGACACCACCTTAGGCAGAAACTTAGGACTGGTAAGGAAAGGCATCCCGTCTTTGTGAAAAACTAAATAAGGCTCTTTACACAGAGCTTGAAGCTCAGAAATCCTCCGAGCTGAGGTAACAGCAACCAAAAATAACACCTTCCATGACAAAGCGCAGCTCACAGTTGGTTCAAAAGGAGGCAGAGTGAGCTTTTCCAATGTGAAAAGAAGGTCCCATGGAGGGATGGGGTCCCGAATGGGAGGGCTTCAGATGTAGAATATCCTGCAAGAAGGTGCGGGATACCTTCAACTGGGCAACTGCTTTGCCCTCAATGGGTGAATGGTACACAGAGACGGTGGGAAGGAGCACATTAAGAGAGGAGTACTCCAGATCTGAATCTGAAAGGGAGAGAAGGTACTCTAAAATCAGATTCACCGGGCAGGTAAGGGGATCCAGGTGGCGAGCAATGGCTCACAGGGAGAAGCACTTCCATTTCATAGAATAAGTGGCTCTAGTGGAAGGCTTCCTACCAGCCACCAGGACATCAGTGACTTTTGAAGAAACCCCAAAGCAAGCAATAGCTAAGTGCAGGAGCCACGCATGGAGATGTAGAAACTTGAGGTCGGTCGGGATGGACCACAGCGCCCTGTTCCTGGGAGAGCAAACTGGTGCACAGAGGCAAGCGTACTGGATGTTCCACTGCCAGTTGCTGCAGCAAGGGGAACCAAATCTGACAGCCAGTAGGGGGCTAGGAGAATCATCTCTGTTCCCTCTGACTGGAGCTTGAAAAGAACCCTTTGCAGCAGTGGGAAGGGAAGGAAGGCATACAGTAACCTCCCTTTCCAGGAGAGGGAAAATGCGTCGTGCCAGAAAACTCCAGGTCCTGGATTGAGCGAGCAGAAAAAAGCGGCAGTTTTGCATTGAGTGGGGATGCAAAGTGTTCCAACTCTGGGTGACCCCACCTAAGATCTTCGACCACTGAGGACAGGAGCTCCCACTTGTGAGTCCTCAACCAGGACCGGCTTAGACTGTCTGCCAGGGCATTTTAGATGCCTGAAACATGGACAGCAGACAGTTCCAGGCCATGCTCAATAGCACAATACCAGACTCTCGCTGCCTCCTGACAAAGGGGGTATGAGTGGGGGCCCCACCATAGGAGGTTGGCAGGGCTCTATCATCACTCCAGATTCTTCCTCATTGGGGCTGAAACAAACACTGGCTGATCCAGGTCATCTGTGCATTGGTCCCACTGGACCGAAGAGTCCACTGGGGGACCCTCATGTGCAGACGGGCCAGGGGAACTGTGGTTATGGCCTCCACCATGTGCCCCAACATGTGAGGAAGGTTCTGGCTGGTATCTGACAGCTGGAGGAAACCAGCCAAGCCTGCGCTATCAGGTGCTCTGCTCTGTCCAGCAGCAGGAAGGCTCTGCCCTTGGACAAGTGCAGGACTGCTCCAATATATTGGAGACCCCCTTGGAACCAGTGACAAGAGCTCCCCTCCCTCCATGCTTCACCGCAATGATGAAGTCGTGCTTGATGATGCTACAATGGCCAACATCTTCAATTACAGCATTTACTACAGTGCTGTCCTCAGCACAAGACCAGATAAATACCCCGACAGAACACCATCCTCTGACCACTTGCCCTCCACTGCCATACACAGCCCAAATGCCAAACCTTGTCCAAAATTCTACTTCAGGCAAGTGTACATCAAGGAAACAAGGAAATATCTTACCAGAGTCCTATCCAAAACCAGAATGGAAAGTGATGGTACTGATATGAAGCTACTCTCCATTGCTTTACCTGAGGTAATTGTACCAATAACTAAACTATTTAATTTGTCCTTCCAGCTGTCCGCTTTCCCCACCACATGGAAATCCACTTTAGTCACCCTGTGCTGAAAGATGAAGACTGAGCAACAGTATCCAATTATAGACCCATCTCGATCCTGTCCCCTCTCTCTCAAAAGCACTTGTGAGAATCATGGCTGACCAACTTATGGACCATCTACATAAATATGACCTCTACCCACAGCAGCATGGTTTTTACAAGATGCACAGCACCAATACTGCCCTCACAGATTCCTCAGGCTATGTGCATGAGTGTCTTTACTAAGGCCAACTAGTGGAGGCAATCTTTATAGATCTAACCAAGGCCTTCGATCTTGCTGATCACCAGTTGCTGCTACTTAGGTTAAGCTGTTTAGGACCGTCATCCGACACAGTCAAATGGTACGCTAATTAACTGAGCGCACACAGCGGGTGAAAATTAATGGAACCATCTCGGAGACACGTGAAGTCACAGTGGGGGTCCCCCAGGGATCTATACTAGGCTCACTTCTCTGTTCAGTCTCTGTGAGCAACCTACTGGAAGCATGCCCCACCACTAGGATCCTGCTATTTGCTGATGACACGGCTGTATTCTCTCGGGACTCTTGTCAAGCAGCACTCACTAAAAACCTACAGCATAACTTTAACCTCCTGCAGGACTGGTTCAAGGATAGCCTACCTGTTCTCAACAGTAAAAAGACCAAGAACATGCTCTTCGCTGGTCGGCAGAAGAAAAGGTCTACTGAATCCTTCATTATCATGGATACCCCTCACTCCACCCTTGAGCAGGTGGCATCATTCCGATACCTAGGTATCACTATTGAGTAGTCCCTCACTCATGATGTACATATACACATCACCACTGCTGCCAATAGGAAACTTGGGGCACTATACGGGAACCAGTCATGCCTCACTCCCGAAGCCAGGTTTCAGGCGGTCAGAGGGACTATCCTACCAATCCCAGACTACAGAATCATGGTCTATGGTGCAGCTACCGAAATCAGCCTGCACAGAGTTCACACCACTCTTAACAAGGCTTGCAGACTTGTCCTTCATGCCAACTGCCTTACGCACATGTGCAAACTTTACATTAGGACCAAATGGCTTTCCCTCATGGACCAAATCAGACTCCACTCCTGCCTCATAGGAAAGAAGGCCCTTCTTGTGTTTGCACCTCCCTCCTTATAGGCTCTACTTTGGGCTGCCCCTGCAGAACACGCCACTAGAAGTGTTATGAAACATGCCTTAGCAATCCTGTTCAGAAGAACTGTCCTAGGGAGGACAGCCTTCGCAGTGCAGGCCCCTACCTGGCTAAACGAGCTCCCCTACTCTGTTACGAGCATCGCATACCTTAGCCACTTTAAAAACAAAGCTCAGGAACTCCCCTGAACATTGCTTCAGTCTCAGATAATCCCCTCCGAGGGGGCATGGCCTGACCACCTAAGCAATTGGCACTTAATTTCCTCAGCTCTCTCCTTACGGGACAACTTCAGTGCTCTGGCACTGTAATCTGCAGACGTCAGGACCCCCTGCCTCCTCTAAATGTTTGGGTAATTTACACTCTACTGACCAGCAGCATTTGGTAACTGATTTCGATGCAATCTGCACCAGTCACAGCACTGGGTATCCGAGAACTGCTCCAGTGCTGTAGGCCGCACAGGCCCGTACCTGTCTGCTTCGTCGGGATTCGTGCCGGTGGCTCTCAGACTGCATCGTGGGGCACTTACTTGCTTGTTTGCTCCGTCCACACTCTGATATTGCACAGCTGCACTGAAAATATGTCCAACCTCAGCTTGCCGTCGGTACAGTCTCGGGGCACCCAGTCACCTGCACAGCTACCAGCCACACTGGATTCAGTGGGAGACTCCTTACAATATATTACTAGTATGCTAGAGACCCTGCTGGTGAGAGTCAATGACATTAGCCTCTACCTTTCTACTACTGCAGCAGATGTAAGACAGCTCCAAGACAAAATGAATGTATCAAAACAAAGGCTGGATGCTCAAGAGCAGCAACAGGCCAAACTGCTATATAGACTCCAAATGCAGAAGGAATGACTGGCCACTCTATGGAATTGGGTGGAGGACCAAGAAAACAGGGCCCGGCACAATAATCTGCGTGTCTGTCTACCTGAGGGGGTGGAAGGCCAGTCCATGGAGCGCTTCCTAAAAGAAAACCTCCCAGTGCTTCTCGGGGACAGATGGAGAGCCCCCATGGATGTTGAAAGGGCCCATCGCGTGGTTAGTAAAAGGGACAAGCACCCTCAGATTCCAAGGCCCATCATCGCCTACTTCCTCCATTACACCACGAAGGAGCGCATACTGACAGCAGCCAGAGACTTAGGGGAGGTTCCATGGCAGGGTTCTTTGGTGTCCTTTTACCAGGACTTTGTGCATGAAACAGCAGCTAGGAGGAGTGTGTTTGGGCCAATCAAGAAATTTCCATACCAGCACAACTTCCAATTTAGATTTCGGGGACTTAACAACTTGCTAGTCTCCAAGGATGGGTGTGAACTGGTAGCTGATTACCCTGCGCTAACTGAAAAATGGTTCTCCAGGTTTTGGCCTAATCTCCCACTCCCTAGTACAACTCTCTCTGGGAACCAAGTGCCAAGGTAACCACTAGGGGGAACTGATTTGCAGAGCAAGCAGTTCCTGGAGGACTCTTTTCCAGCTGGACGTGCAACAGCTTACAATGGTCCCCCGTCTCAGTTGCTGCGACTGACCACTCACCTCCTCTATTGATGGCCACAGTTCACTCCATCCCTGGCTCTACTTCATCCCTGCCACCTCAGCCCTCTGGCTCCAATTCTAGACACTGGCAAAGGGCACGGAGCAGCACCCCTGTACCCCTTGAGCTGCAAATGAACGCTCCACCTGCATAAATCTCCAGGAAAGACCACACCAAGCCAACTTCACCTGTACACTAGAACGTCAGGATTCACCATACAGATGCTGTTGTGGACTGGGCAGACTATCTGGATGCCTCTTTGGTGGAAGTAGCAGATGCAGCGACCCCTGTGAGACTTAGACTTCTCTCCTATGCTGCTGTGGTGTCCTCAGACCCCCAGGACAAAGATCCCAGCAGTTGAGAAATGGACTGTGTCCTGCTACTTTCTGAACTGTTTAGCACCATAGTTTGACTGACTCCCTCCTCTGCTGCTGCTGCATTGGAGATTGCTCTAGGTCGTCCACCCAGTAGTGGCGGCTCACCTTGTCCAGATCTGCCATGTGCATGCTGGGTTTTGGTTGCAGTATTTGTTGCTGGGGAGTTTTGGTCCCATTACTTTCAGGGCACCGACAGTTTTGTAGTTGGGGCCGGCCAGTTGGTAGACCTCGTTTGCCCCTGCCAGGCGCCTCCAGGTTTGGGGTTTATCTCTCCAGTAAGGCCCGTAAATGCTGGCCAATTCCCCCCTGTCCAAGGCTACAGTATCGTAGCACCGTTGATATGTTTGGTTAGAGAGACTACCCTCTACTCCCCCCCCATCCCTGGGAACACCCTTTCCACCTCGTCCCCCCCACCCCAGGTTTCCTTTCCCTTACTGCCTCCTGTAGGTCAGCTGTCTCATAAGAGAAGCTGTTCTCTACAGGGTTCTGTGTGCATCCCTCTGATTTGGGTTCTTCAGGCCTGTGCAACTGAAAGTGGTGGTTCGCCATCATTTTCTTTCACAACTGGCCTAGAATCCGCTAGCGTAGTGATGCTTGTTTACACTCTCTTTGAGGTTTAATACTTTAGCTGCTACTACTGTGTTAGTGTTTTCACTTCTTAATCTGTTGTGGCAAGTGCTTATATATCTTTTCTGTGTTCATTTTCCTTTTAGACAGTTTCCTGTAGCAGTGCGTACCTGCAGCCTATACATATTCAACTGTGTCCCTTACAGCTTTGTATCAAAGGTTCATCAGTGGTGCTACCAGAGGGTGGAGCTCTCTACTCCTACCTCCGGTACCCCCCCATCCCTTCTCTATCTGGTTGTCTGAATAACTACCTTGTATTTTATTTTTTGAGGATATGCCCCCATCATGTCTCCCTTCCAGGCACCAATCTTGTTTTCCTGGAATGTTAAGGGCCTTAATGACCCTATTAAAATGCACAAAGGTGCTCCAGTACCCTCGATCCCTTCACATGGACATTACTCTACTCCAAGAGACTAATCTCCTGGGTCGAGTGGTGCCCTGGCTGAAGAAATCATGGGTGGGAGCGGTGCATGCCAGTTCCATCCCAAATAAATCCAAAGGGGTGGCGATCTTGATAAAACATTCATCGTCGTGGAAGGTTGATGATTTCCAATGGAATTCACGTGGGTGGTGGTTAAGCCATCATTCCCAGCTGGGCATCTTATCGTGGCCAACTTATACGCTCCCAACGAAGACTATGTTGATTTTTTCCCAGCCATCAGCCAAGTCATATCTTCTTTGACCTCAGAGGGCCCTAACACTCCTATCTTGGTGGGGGGTGACTTCAACATGGCTTCTGTGAACCCCCTCCCACAAACACCCCACAGCTAAGGCAGTGCTGCAGGAGTATCAGGAGTGGGGTTTAGCAGATATGTGGCAGAGAGACCAATACCTTTTATTCCCACATTCACGCCTCCCATGGCTGCACTGATTTCTGGATGGCAAATGTAGCTGCAGGCCAGAGCCTTTCTGAGAACAAAATTGGGAACATTTTAATATCTGACCACGCTCTGGTTCTCACTACCTACACTCCTATAGACTGGAGTCTCAAAGCATTCTGTGGAGATGTAGTCCCTTACTTCTCAAAGACCCCAAAGTTCTGCGGATGATCTCACAGGAGGCCTGTGATCATTCCTCCTCTAACTCGCTCGGGGAGGTGTCCGCGGGCACAGTTTGGGAGGCCTTCAAGGCTGTCCTGTGTGGCCACATCATAGCTTTCTCTGCGGCTAAATACAGGGCCTGCAGAGCGACCCTAGCTTCACTGCAAGTAGATCCTGCAGGCTTGGAACAGAAATTCCACTCATCACTGTCCCTGGGTAGAGATACCTCCCTTCTGCGCCGGACTGTTGGCCTGAAATATCAAATTAACACCATCTGTAATCAAAAGGCAGAATGGCTTCTTCTCAGAGTGAAACATAACTACTGGGATGGGGGTGAGAGGAGTGGCAGGCTCCTGGCCTTTAGACTGCACAAGCAGCAGGTCTCCTCAAGTATCCATGCCCTTTGAGACGCCTCGGGGAAAGTCATTCATGACCCACAGGACATCAACCCTACTATGAGGTCCTTTTATGCTTCCTTGTATAAGTCTCATTTCTCCTTGTCCCTTTCTCAGTTGCAACAAAGCCTAGCCCAGTTCTACCAAGACTCAGCAACACCAGTACGGACACCAGCCCAGGCAAACCGGCTGGATG
Organism: Neoceratodus forsteri; assembly: GCA_016271365.2. Taxonomy (NCBI): domain Eukaryota; kingdom Metazoa; phylum Chordata; order Ceratodontiformes; family Ceratodontidae; genus Neoceratodus; species Neoceratodus forsteri. The sequence continues at coordinate 408,831,866 of CM028137.1, read as the reverse complement.
TCCTGCTCGAAGGCACAGAGGTGAGGCAAGCTTTATCCCGCATGGCAAAGGGAAAAGCCCCGGGCACAGATGAAATGACAGTGGAACTTTACCATGCTTTAGGATCCAAAATAATTGGTCCCTTACTTCAGGCTCTGCAAGAAGTTCATAAAGCTCAATCCCTTCCGCTTACCATGAGAGGCGCACTTATTACCCTTCTCCCCCCAAAAAAAGACTAATGACCCACTGAATTGTGCAAACTTTCGCCCCATCTCTCTGCTGTCAGTTGACACTAAGGTACTAGACAAAATCCAAAGCCCCACCCGGTTGCTGGATGTGTTGCCCTTTATTTACCCCGCATAGGCAAGCTTCATGAAAAACAAATCAGGCGTGGACAACACCAGGCTGTTGCTCAGCCTCAATTGGGTAGCATCTCAGGCATCCATTCCTATGGTGGCCCTGGCAGTTGATTTCACTAAGGCATTTGATTCGATCGAGTGGAGCTATTTGCACGAAGTACTGCAGAGATATGGCTTTGGCCCTCATTTTTGTCGGTGGGTGCATACCCTATACAGCTCTCCTGCTGCACACATCCTCACCAATATTAGTATCTCTCCCCCTCCTTTCCCATTGCAGAGAGGAACCCGGCAGGGGTGCCCCCCCCTTCTCTTTCTGATGGTCCTAAACCTTCTTGTTCGGACCCTTGCCTCTCAGACTATTTCGGGGAATGAAGTCCGCGGCACTTCCCACCTGGTGACTGCCTATGCCCACGACTTGCTTCTTACCCTCTCCCACCCCCATCAGTCAATACCAGCAGTCCTGGCCATTTTCAAGGACTCTGCTGCTCTCTCAGGACTGAGGACTAATCAGAAAAAGGCCATTCTGGTTCCCATCAACCCCTATTGTCAGAAACTGCCTTAGTGGCACAGAGCTTGCTTGGGCGGAGAAGGGGTTTACCTACCTAGGTATTTATATTCCCAACCATTGGTCAGAGCTGGAGCCCTCCAATTTCTCTCCCTTGCTGGAGCAACTTTCCTTGGAGGTGATCAGGTGGCGCAGACTTTGGTTGTCCCTGCCCGGCAGAGTAGCAGTGGTGAGGATGTTGCTTCTCTCTAAGGTTATGTATCTCCTCAGTAACCTGCTGATCCCCCTCTCCCTTAAGCTATTTAAATCCCTAGACTGCCTCATGTTCAGTTACATGTGGGACGGCAAACCTCCGAGATGGAGTAGGCAGAAGCTTCGGGCGCACTGGTCTTGTGGGGGATTGGGAGTCCCCTGGCTCAAGGGTTACCACTTGGCATGCATGATGACTGCTGCCTCCTGCTGGTTTCTGCTGGCGGCACATCATGAGCTTCCATGGGTATAGGTAGAAACTGGCCTGCTCGGGGGAAGCTCCCTGAGATGCTGCTCCACCTGGAGACCAAAGGCTCCCGCACCCTCTTCCCATCAAGCTGGAGACTCGCAAAGCATGGAGAACCCTCACATCCCTATCCAATACACCCCGGGATGCCTGGGCCCCTCCTTTCTGGTATGTGTCTCTGTGGCGCAACCCCTTCCTATTGGTAGGGGGTCTACCCCTCAGATGGCCTACCTGGAAGTCTATGGGCATACTTAAGGTTCAAGACATATGCGTGTCAGACTCTGATGTCCTGCTCTCCTATGAACAGTTGCAAGCTAAATTTCTGCTCCAGTCTGTGGACTTTTGGAGATATCTCGAACTGCGCAGTGCTTCCAAGAGCTTTCTGGGCATTATGAAACTGACAGTAAATGGAGGTGGCTGGGGCGCCCACAAATCCCCACCATGTGCTGCCTTATTGGCAGATTTTACAGGACTTGGAGAAGCTCAGATAGATCCTTCTGCCCAGAGCAGGCTCAAATGGCCAGATGCTCTTAACTGTAATAAACCCCCAAAACTACCTGGTCCCAATATCTGCGGGATGGACATAAGCAATACAGAGATACGAAGAGTCTGTTTATCCAGCTCAAAATTCTCGCACATTGGCATTGCACCAGAGTCTAATTGTTGACGTTGCCATCATCCAGAAGCGAACCTCCTGCATGTCCTATGGACCTGCCCCTTGCTGCTGCCCTTCTGGTCGGCTGTGGCTGTCGACTGATCTCAGGTCATAGGCTCTGGGGTATCCCTGGCAGATCCAAGCTTCTGCTGGGAGACACGACTTCGCTGAGGGCTCTCCCTGCTCCTGCTCGGAAGTGGATTATGCTGGCCCTTATGGAGGCCAAGCACCTTTCTTTATGTATTGGCGTCAACCGGTTCTGCCCTCTCATAACAGCTGGCATGCTGCATTGGCACGACTAGCCTTTCTCGAACGTCTGTCCTATGCACACCAGGATCAATTGGATAGATGTGCAATGAAGTGGGATGCCTACCTACAATCTTCTCTTTGCAAGATTCCTCCCCCTTACAATAATCCCCCAGTGTGAACCTTAGACATCTCTCTAACCATCGATACTGTCTCCTAATTCATATCGGTGGCTTTGCTTCTGTACCTTTACTCAACTGCACCGCCTGGTTTTCTGGTTGGATGTATACTACGCTATACGATGTACTAGTTAAAATAAAAATGTTGCTAACTGAATGCTTTACTTGCTGTTATGACTATGTGGTTGTGGTATTTGCTATGTTTTATGGTGGTCTTTCAATAAAAATCAATAAAAATTCTTCTATGATAAAAAATAAAAAAAATGATAATACCCTCTGGCCAGGACCCCATATGGCACTCTGTGTCCCGGCCAGTTGACCTTCACTGGTCATACTACCCTCCACTTTCTCCCTTGACCTCCCTAGCATCTCACCCGCTTCCCTCTGTAGGGTCTACTTCTGACATCTCCTGCTACCATCTAGCCTACTTCCCTCCCTTACCACCTGCATATCCTGATAAGGTTTTCATAGAAACATAGAAGTTGACGGCACATAAGGACCGCAAGGCCCATCCAGTCTGCCCATTTCTTTTTCTACCTTGTAAATGTGCCATCAGCCTTTGCTCAGTCAGTGGCTTCTAGATGTGTAATTCTGCACCTGATGGACCTCTGCACATACCCAGATACGATTATTTATATATGCTATTGATGTGCCACCGACGGTGCCTGCTGGCTGCTACTGTTTTTCCCCTTATTATCCCTCCCTTTTGATGTGGACCCTCTGTGAGCTTTAGCTCATGTTTTTTTTTTTTTTTGTCATTCCAATTTCTAATTAAGAAATCTATTCTTCCTCCCACTGAGCCCCCATCTGCTCTCTGGTTCGTGACCACCTCTACCTACTGGTCTAGCATACTTCCTATTGCCGTTTTCCCTCACCCTTCTAGTCTAGCCTACCCCCACTGTACCAGTCCTCAACTGTACCCTCTAGGATACTGACACTGCTATCTAGCTGCTGTTGGTGTGTTCTTAAAAACTGTATCAACATGGACTCTACCACTTGTAACTATCCTGTCCTGGGACTGCTCCCTTCTGTACTAGGTACTGTACCTTCATGTATTTTGTGATGCTTATGCATTCATCATTTAGTAATATGGTATACTTTTATGTACTAATTTACTCTGCACGTGACGATGCCTCCTTGCTGCTACTGTCTCCCACTGTACTTGTATTTGTCTCCCCCTCCCTTTGTATGACGAGGATCCTTTGTAAAGGAACATTTAGCACAAAGATTGTAATTCTGATTCTTTCAATAAATAACGTTAGGTCAGAGAGAGAGACAAGACTTTTTGTCAGGTTCGACTGTGATCCGAAGAGTCTGGAAAAGTCAAAAAGTACCTTCCAGGGTCTGCATTAAGAGGTCCCTGGAGGTGACTGCCAGCAGCCAGCTGTCAAGATAAGGAAACATATTGAAGCACCGTCTCTTCAGAGCCATGGCCACCACCACAGGCACTTGATAAAGACTCTGGGTGCTGAGGAAAGGTCAAAGGGGAGGGCCCTTAACTGAAAACGATCCCCTGGAAGCAAAAACTGATGACATGGCGGTGGTCCGGGAAGATCTGGATATGAAGGGCTCCAGAAATTAGAGGGTGTGACCCCTTTCGATGATCTGCAACACCCACTGATCTGAAGTAAATGTGCACCACCTATTAAGGTAGAATCGACCCATGACTGCCTCCCCCAAAGTCTCCGCTGGAGGGGAGGTGGTCGGACAAGGAGTCAGGCAGTGGTTCCAGGGGTGGGCAGAGCTGCTGTGGGTGCCCTAGGAGCTCTAGGGACAGTTGCTCTAGCTAGTGGGGTGTTAGCCTTGCATTTGAAGGTTCCCTTTGACTGCTGGCCTTTGGAGGGCTGACGAGAGACCAACGAAAGGACCGACATTGGAAAGACTTAGGCTGTAACTGGTAGAGAGAATTTACCAATCTAAAAGTCTTGCCCGATTCTTTGAGGCAGGAGATATCCCGGACATCTCCCTTGAACAGGGCAGAGCCCCTGAAAGGGGCATCCATTAATTTAACCTTAGAGTCAGGAACAAAGCCAGACATCCTGAGCTATGAATGGTGGCAAAGGCAGATTCCTGCCATCGCCCCACACTCGGAAGCAGCAACAGTATTATATGCCGCCATCAGAACATGACTGCCCATGTCATGAGGAGTTGGGCCAACTATGTTTTGGTAGAGTCTTCAGGGAGGGTTTGGACCAGATCCCTCACCTGATCCCAGAGAGCATTCTGGTACTGTACCTGTGTGGGCTAGGTGATTAAGAGCCTGAATGGCCAATGTGGAGAAGGCAAACATATGCTTGCCTAACTTGTCATGGGGGTGGGTACTGAGATGCTTGGGTTTCTTCATACGGTCATGGGCTGCATTCATTACCACAAAGTCCGCTGTGGGGTGCTCGCCAAGGAAGGGCTTGCCCACTGGCACACAAGGACGGTCCGCTTTCTTGGCCAAAGCTGGAATGGAAGATGGGTGGATCTGCGCTGCCTTAGTAACATCCTCATAAAAGAGTCGATTAAGAGACACCTCTAAAGAAAGGGTCTCCACCCCAAGGTATACAACAGGCGACGCCACTCTGGGTCAAGAGCCTCAGTTTCCACCCCACAAGGGACTGGATGTGATGAATAATGTTGAGAAGAGAGGGATCATCAGGGTGAGACTTGGGGGTCTCCTTGGGAAGCTCTTGACCCCTCTGAGGAACCCCTGGCGATATCCAACAACTCAGAGGAAAAAGGGGAAGAGTCTTCCTCCGACTGATCACTGTTAGGAACCGGTATTGGTCCCATATGTTCGCCCAAATTCCCAATGCATCCCCCAGAGCACCCTGTGGTACAGGGCTTGCTGGGTCCTGTCTGGTCAGAGTCCTGAGGAAAGGGATCCCAAGGAGGAGAAAGCCGCCTATGTGCATCCTTATTCTGCATGAAGTACCACCAGGCTGAAAACAGAGCATTACAATCCACTGGAGGAGGAAGATTACAGGGCAGATAAGGAGACTGAGGAGGAGGGTATGGGTACGTCATGGGGGGACCAATGTAGGGTACCCTAGTATAGGTCTGGCACTGGCTGATAATCCCAAGGAGGGCCAGCAGGCGTTATCTGAGTAATCATTGGTGCAGGCAGCACCAGCCTGAGGCTCGAAGGCTAGTGCCGGTCTGGCAAAGCAGCTAATGTTAGCCCCAAAGGCAGGGCAGGCGCCTGTGGTGAAAAATTCCCCCAAGGCAGAAGCATCACCTGCATGGAAGAAGAGGCGATGCCTGCTGGGGCTAGCACTGGCCATGGAGTCGGACTGATGGAGGCAACGCCACAGCTGGGGGCGAACACCTCCTGCTGGAGGTGCCAAGCCACCTAGTTGAGGAGCAGTGGAGGCTAAGGGCCTGAGTGTCAGAAGCTAGGAGGCAGGGGATGATGTCCACTGCCCTGAAAAGCCACTGCCCAAAATGGAGATGAGGGTGGGTGGCTGCGCCACAGGCAGCCCAGAGGAAGTGAGGGCTGCCAGGGACAGAAGAACCGACCTCCAGCGGGAGAAGCAGCAGTTTTGGGCAGCGACCGCAAGGTTGACCAGGGATGGTCCCAGTGCTTATGCTTCCACTCTATTTCTTCTCCTCCAGGGAAGAAGATGCCATGGAAGACCTAGCTGGGGAAGAAGAACCACCCTTGTCCTGAAGATCTTTCTCCATCGTGGCCAATTTCTGCTTTAGCAGGTAGTTTTCTAAACTCCAAGTGGCATCTCCGTGTGGTCTGGTTCAAGTCCTAGCAGTGCTAGCAGGGTGTCGTGGTTGGGGCCTAAGCAGCACAGGCAGGAAGGGTGGCACTCTTTGGCTGGTATCTGCTTGCCACAGGCACACTTCGTCAGCTGGTCGGAAGACAAGACTGGAGATGAAGGCATACTCCAACACTGAAAATTTGATGTTGGCCATGGTAAAGTAAAAAAACAATCACGGGGAAAACACAAGTAAAGAGGCAGTCGACTGACGCAGGTGCGTGGAGGTCCGATGTTCGCGGGTTGATGGCAGGAAAAGAACTAGGGTAGGGCTGAGGGACTGCTGCCCTTTATAGGACAGGTGGACGTCAGTGTGACGACATCAGCAGGAATGGTCCCCCATCTCATACTGCTAGTTAGAAGTTTTCTGTGTGGTCCTGGTGCTTGGCAGCTTCAATTCTACTGGTGTTGCCTGCTGCAAAAAGAGACCCCTAGAAGTAAGATCTTGTCATCCTAACAAAACAAAACAAAACAAAAAAAAAAAAAAACACTAGTTCTCTGGTTGAGAAGTGTGAAGTGAAGCTGAGCAGTTCTAGCACAAAGAAGACTCAAGGAAACTTAGAACCATAAAAAAGAAGCAGGAATTGTACATACAAAACCTATTATCAATTGTGTTGAAGATTTCTGTTTTTAAAAAAATTGAATTTTAATTTAAAATCAAAGTTTTATTTTACAGAATATTTCCAAACATTTGATCATGTGTAGGAAACTGACTATGCCTAAAGAACTTCAGAATTTTAGATCTGTTCGCATGAGACGTCCTACTATGGTTAGAAGAGTACCCAGAATGTTGAGGAATAAACCATCCTGGTCAACAAAGAATGCTAAAGCAAAACATGGGCAGAGTTCTGACAAAGGTGGGCTCAGTCCATCGAAATGTCAGCTGGTGGGTGTGTACGTGTCCACGTGTGCCTCACCCGCTAGTGTGATCCCACAAGCATATAGGACATATGGAGCTCTTCCTGCATTTTACATACTTCTCTATGGATAAACTAATTTGTTAGTGGTTCTGGGACTTCTACTGTACAAGACTATGCCCAGAATTAAACAACTTAAAACTGGATGCTGATTTTTTTTTTTTTGACACTGTTGGGCTCCTCTCTTGGGCCAATAAAAGGTAAGCTTTTGATGGACTTTTGAACAGAGTCTAAGTGGGTGAACACAAGATCTAAGGCCCAAAACGTTACCCAAGACTTCTCCAAGTTCCTTTGCTGGTCAGTTTGCCTGGAGTGAATCATATTCCATGGTTAGTAATCCACGTTCCACTCTATTCCTGACTAAACAATTTCTGAGATGTATGCCAGCTGAACTGGCAAAGGATGAAATCATTCCTGTTTTGGGGAGGGGGTTCAGTGCCTGAAGCCTGGCATCAAATTTATCTATCGTGAAATGCAACAGACCACACTAGATAAAGGAATTTGACTAGGGGAAAAAACAAAACTACTGTACATGTGCAGATATAAAATATTTTAGAGTGAATAAAGTATACATATGGATTGCCGTGAAACTGTGCATGCCAACCAGAGTCCTATTTCAACTGCATATCTTAGGGGGTTAAACACGATTTGTGCTTAAAAAGCAAACAGATGTGTATTTGAAGCACTTGGTAGTGAGGTTTTATGTTTTTAGACAGTGGCAATTTAAAATGCAGATTCTGAATTGTGTCCCTTCTGTGAGGGGTTCTATCAGAAAGAGAGGGTTCTACAGGGCTTAGAGTTAGGCTCTTTGCTGTATAGTTACACAGAAAGGACTCCCGCAGTGCATGCACCAAACAAACATGTTACTCACCTGTAAGAGAACTAGGAGTGGTATATTTTGTTCATCCACACACTTTGGCAAGTACCTTGCCGCTTTAAGATGTGCCGAAGTCTTCAAGCTGGCTCCCCCCACCCACCTGGGTGGTATTACCTGAGGCTCTGCCCCATGATGCCAGATCTTAGCCCACTTGAAGCCAGGTTTGTGCAGCCGGGGAGGCCGGGTGGGTCCATGTGGATGAACAACATACCACTCCTAGAACTACTGTTACAGGTGAGTAACCAGTTTTTCTAGGATCATGGATATGTTGTTCATCCACACTCTTTGGCAGACTCCTGGCAATTCTCCGGGAGGAGGGAGGCAAGGCACACATCCCCTACTTAAGGAACAGAGATTGGAGAACAGAGGCCCCAAAATCAGCATCCCGGCATGACTGAAGATTGATGTGGTAATGGGTAATAAAAGTGTTTGCCGACTTCCAGGTATCTGCCCGACAGATTTCCTGGATAGGGATGTCCCTGGAAGCAGCCACCGATAAAGTGGTATGGCTGGTAGGATGAGCTCTTATCCCTCTGGGAGGCTCCTTGCCCACTAACACATAGCACAGACTGATGCATGATGTGATCCACCGTGCAATCTTCAGTTTAGCTGCAGGTCAGCCAGAGGTGGCTTCAGCATAGGTGACAACTGGCAAACCTCTCCCGGAATTTCTGCCATCCTCTCCTTGTAACAGGAGAGCACGTCTTGAGTCCAAAGTATGGAGCCTGTACTCTACCTCCGAGGTGTAAGTGGGGTAGTATACCGGCAGAGTTAGCACCTGGTTAAGGTGAAACTCGGATACCACCTTTGGAAGGAATTTCGGGTGGGGGAGCAGGAGAACCTTGACCCTGTGGAAGACCACATAAGGGGAGTCCACTGACAGCACCTGGAGCTCCCCTGTCCTACTGGCAGACATGACAGCCACCAGGAAGGCAGTCTTCCATGACAAGTGTGACAACTCACACTTGTGCTTAGGTTCGATGGCTTGCCCATGAGCTTTGCCAGTACCAGCAGAAGATCCCATGTAGGTGGAGGTTCATGCATCGGAGGGGATATGTGATCCAGGTCTTTTAAAAAAAAAAAAAAAACCCTACCACTGTCTCCAGTGCCAATGTCAGCTGACTGGCCCATGCCCGTTAAGCAGAGATGGCTGCCAGGTGCACCATAAGGGTCGATGACCGAAGACCCCCTTTGGAGAGAGACCAAAGGTAGTCAAGAATGCTAGCCATCGGATAGAACAGAGGATCCAGGCCCTTGCCCTGACACCAAATGGAAAATCTTTTCCATTTGAAGGCGCAACATTTCCTGGTCGATTCCTTTCTGGATGCCTCCACCATGGTGAAGACATCCTCAGAAAGACCCAAAGCCTGGACCTCTAGCTGCTCAGGTACCAGGCTGTGAGGTGCAGGGATTGAAGGTCCAGATGGTATACCTTCCTCTGATTGAGAGAGATCAGGTCCGGGCATGTGCAAAGCCACTCCGGGGGCCTGCAGCTGAGGCTGAGGAGATCTGGATACCAGAACTGGCGCGGCCAGTCTGGTGCTACCAGGATCATCTTCGCCTTGTCCCTCCTCACCTCAAAGAGCACCTTGTGGATCAAGGGAAATTGAGGGAAGGTGCAGAGAAGGCCTGAGGTCCACGACCTCGAGAAGGCATCCCCCCTGCAGTGAGCCCTGCTGAGGGGACAGAGTCTGGAACAGCCTCAGCTTGGTGTTTTTCCTGGAGGCAAACAGGTCCACCAGCGGTCTGCCCCAGTGGGAGAACAGGTTGTAAGCTACCTCTGGATGGAGAGACCACTCGTGGAATGTCTCCTCTAAGTGGCTGTGTCACATGGATGGCTAAGAGATCTGCCTCCAGACTGCTCACAAGGGTCCAGATGCAGAGCGCCTCCCTGCACAGTAGATGGGAGTGCATGCCGCCCTGTCTGTTGGGGTTGTACATGGTCATGGTATTGTCCATCTGGGCTTGAATCACTTGACCCCGAAGCTGAGGAGTGAAAGCTGACAGTGCCAGTCTGACTGCTCTGAGCACCAACAGGTTGATGTGGCATCAAGACTCCTCAGGGGTCCAGAGCCCGTAGACACCCCCCCATGTGGGCTACTCAGCCCATGAGAGATGACCGTCGGCATGGGGCGGACAAATGGGAAAGCATCCCATATCTTTTGGGTTACAGTGATCAGCTGGTCAAAATGACCATGGTGCTGAGTCCACTGGGCAGCCAGCTCCCATTGGAGAGGGCACATGTGCAACTGGGCCAATCAGACCACTGAGGTGCACGCCACCATGTAACCCAGAAGGTACAGGAAGTCCCGGACAGGTCGCAACTGCCCAACCAGAAATGACTGGGCAAAGGAGGAGAGAACCTCTGCCCTGTCCGCCAGGAGCCGCGCTCTGGCTTCACAAAAGTCGAGCTCTGCCCCGATGAAGCCTATCACCTGAGAAGGTACATGTTCCAGCTTGGCCTCGTTGATCAGGAGGCAGAGTTGGGAGCAGGTCTGGAAGGCCAGGTCCCTGGACTTCACCTCCTGTCGGGTGGAACCTGCTAGGAGCCAATCATTGAGGTAAGGATAAATGCTGACCCCCCCCCCACCCCAGATGGGCTGCCACCACTGCGATGCATATGGTGAAGACCCATGGGGCTGATGACAGGCCGAACAGCATGGCTTGGAACTCGTACAGGGTCCCTTCGACCCTGAAGTGGAGGAACCGCTGATGGGACAGACGGATTGGGACATGAAAGAACGCGTCCTGTAGATCCAGTGAACAGAACTGCATGTTTTGCTCCAAGGATGGTATGATCTGAGACAGAGTGACCATCCGAAAGGTGTGTGACCCGAGATATTGATTCAGGTCATGCAGATCTAGAATGGGGTGCCAGCCCCCCATCCACTTGGGCAACAGGAAGTACCTGGAGACAAAGTCTGGGTCTGTTGGAGGATCTGCCACTGTGCTACTGCCTCCTCGAGAAGGAGCTGAGCAATGTCATCTCGGAGAGCCGACTGAGACCGGGCAGATGATCTTTCCTCCCAAGGGGTGCGCGCTCGGCTTGGAGGATGCTGCTCAAATTCCAGGGGCAATCCCTGTCTGACCACCTCGAGAACCCACTTGTCCGTGGTAACAGCGGACCAGGCAGAAAAGAAGTGGCGGAGCCAGCCCCCACAGGAGGATCCAGAGCTGGTGAGAGGGAGCAATCTTAGACCTGGTACTCTCAAATGGAGATGGTGAGAGGATCACTGATGTAGAAGTGGGTAGCCAAGCCACCTGGGAACTAGCGACCATCGAACAGTATGGTTCATGGTAAACACAGCAGTAGAGTCAAGCCATACAAAGGCAAAGGTACTGGACTTTAGGAGGGCTGACTTTGCAAAGATGGATGAGTGCCTAAGGAATGCACTAGCAAATGGGCAGGAAGGAGGGGTGGAAGAACAATGGGGAATAATCAAAACTGTCATCACATAGGCAATAAGCCTTTGTGTGAAGCAAATAAAACGGCGTAAGAAACCACTATGGTTCTCAAAGGAGGTGGCAAGAAAGGTTAGGGAGAAAAAGAAAGCATTCAGGAAGTACAAGGAATCACAGAAGGAGCAGGACAGAGAATTGTATCAGTTAAAGCAAAAGAAAACAGGGAAGGCAGTCAGAACAGCAAAGGCCCAAACCGAGGAAAAGATAGCCAACTCGGTTAAGAAGGGGGATAAAACCCTTTATAGGTGCATCAGGAGTGAAGGAAGACCAAGGGAGGGATAGTGAGGCTTAATAAAGGGGTTGGGGGTGGGGCAGAGGGTGACTGTGAAAAGGCAGAGATACTAAAATATTTTTGCTCAGCATTCACAAATGAAGAGGAGGAGGTACCTAAACCAAACAATAGAAACACTTTGGATACAGGATTTGATACCAGCCAGGTCACAGAAGAAAAGGTTCTGAAAGAAGGTGGACAAAGCAATGGGGCTTGATGGGATTCATCCCAGAATTCTAAAAGAACTAAGGGTAGAACTAGTGACACCACTGACTACCCTCTTTAACAAATCATGGGAGGATGGGGTTGTACCAGAGGACTGGAAGAGGGCAGATGTTATTCTACTTCACAAAAGTGGGAGCAGGGCAGAAGCAGGAAACTACAGACCTGTTAGTTTAACCTCAGTGATAGGGAAAATGATGGAATCACTTAGGAAGGAAAGAACTGTTGAGTACCTAGAGGGGCACAGGACCCAAGGCAGCATGGATTCACAACAGGTAGGTCATGTCAGACAAATCTAATAGATGTCTTTGGCTGGGTGACCAAAGTAGTATATCAGGGAGGGGCTGTGGACATGGCCTACCTAGACTTTGGCAAGGCATTTGATGCAGTTCCACACAAAAGATTAATATACAAGTTAGCCAGCGTGGGAGTGGGTCCCAAGATGGTAGCCTGGGTAAAGAATTGGCTTAAGAACAAGACACAGAGGGTAATAGTGAACAGAGTCCACTCTGATGAAAGGGGGTTACTAGTGGGGTACCACAGGGTTCAGTACTAGGACCGGTCCTCTTCAATGTCTTTATAAGCAACATTGCAGAGGGACTGGAAGTAAAAGTATGTCTCTTTGCAGACGACACAAAGATCTACAACAGAGTTTATGCACAAGGTGGGGTGGAGGATGAGAAGGGACTTGGCAAGGTTGGAGGAATGGTCAAATGTATGGCAGCTTAGTTTCAATGCTAAGAAGTGCAAAGTAATGCACCCGAGAAATAAAAACCCAGGGGAAGAGTACACAATGGGGAGGTGAGATACGAACAACAAAAATGGAAAGAGACCTGGGGGTAGTCATATCAGATGACCTAAAGGTAGGCAAGCAATGTGAGACGGCAGTAAGGAGGGCTGGGGGGATAATGGGATGCATAGGGAGAGGCATCACCAGTAGAAAACAAGAAGTTGTTATCCCTCTGTACAGACAGCTGGTGAGACCCCATCTGGAGTACTGCGTGCAGTACTGGAGACCCAATCTCCGCAAAGACAGACAGGAAGGAGGCAGTCCACAGGAGGCCAACTAAAATGGTGCAGGGTCTGCACCAGAAAACATATGAAGAGAAACTTAAGGAGCTTAATATGTATAGCCTCGAGGAAAGGAGGGAGAGGGGGGACATGATAGAAACTTTCAAGTACCTCAAGGGAATCAACAAAGTCCAAGAGGGTAGCACCTTTAAAAAAAAAAGAGGTGTGCAAGAACAAGGGGGCACAATTTGAAGATAGAGGGGATGCGGCTCAGAGGTAATGTAAGGAAGTATTTTTTCACAGAGAGGGTTGTGGATGCATGGGACGGCCTTCCTGAGGATGCTGTGAAGTCAAAAACAGTGGTCGAATTCAAGTATGCATGGGACAGTCATAAGGTAATTCTAGGGGGTGTAGTAGGAAGAAGTAGGCTGTTGGTTAACTAGGATCTGCAGCTTATTCATAAGGTAGAGAAATGGGCCAACTGGGTGGGCCAAGCGGTCCTTATCTGCCGTCAAATTCTATGTTTCTATGGTGAGAGGGGGTGGCAGCCCCATCACTGAGCAGGCTTGGAGGAGGAGGATCCATGACCGGAACCTCTGCCTCCTTTATAGGCTTGGGAAGGCCCGTGCTTGGGCTGGGGGCACTAGGCTTGAGCATGCTGCTGTTGTTGCTGTCCTCCTTGAAAGGAGAACTGCTGGGCTGCAGGGGAAGAATGCCGAAAAGGCTTCTTTTTCTTCTGCTGGATCTTGCCCGAAGAGCCCTTGGCAGAAGTAGCGTCCAAGGTGGAATTGGACTGCTCAATGCACTGAAGGCGACCAGCCACTCCTGTGCCTAACAGATCAGTCCTTAGGAAAGGCACATCAGCTAGTTTGTGCTGAGTGTTCACCAGGAAGGAGGAGAGTCTCAGCCAAGCCCTGCAACAAGAGGCAACTGCGGCTGCCATCAAACGGGCACAGGAGTCCTCAATGTCCAGGGCCGTCTGAAGCTGCTGTTTGGCAACTGCTTGGCCTTGGTCCCAGACCTGCTTGACCATGGTCTGCATGTCCATGGGGAGATGTGGGAGGACTTCATCCAGAGACCCTAGAAGGGCGTGGAAGAAGTGTGCCGTGACGATGGCCGAACTTGCCTGACGAAGGCCCAAAGAAGAAGCCGCACAGACCTTCCTGGATGAATGGTCCAACAGCTTGGACTCTCTCAGGAGGTCGGTCAGTATCAGTAGACCTGCCAGTACACCTGAACACAGAGGCGGTCACCAGGCTCTCAGCCAAAGGGTGCTCTGTGAACCCCGCAAGGGACCACATGGGCACCACATACTTGTGGGCCATGTGGGCAGACGGAGCTGGACAAGAGGCAGGGCGTTGCTAAAGTTCAAGAGCCGGGCCCACTATGGCCTCAGCCACCGGAAAGGCCTCCGTCGGGGCATCCCCTCTCTTGAGGATGTCCGTGAGAGGGTACTCCTCGTTTTCCTGGATAGGCTCCAGGGGCATCCCTGTGGACTCTAATAAGGCAGAGAATGCCCTGAAGAGACGAGGGACCTTCCTCCGTCTCTACCCCACCACCTGATTCGTCATCCTTAGGATGAGAATGCCGGCTGGTGACATCCGAATCCGAGGAATCTGGATATAACGGCACACTGCATAGGTCAACTTCAACCCGCCAAGGGCAGTCTGGGGTAATTGTGACCGAAAGACGCCAGGAAGCCCAGTGTCCAGCCTGTCTTCTTTAGAAGGAGACCCTCCCACAGGCTGCTCAGGCAGTGGTTCCACAATAAAAAAAAAAAAAAATCAGTGGAGAGGCCGGTTTAGGCCAAACTGGAGGATTCGCCAGCTCCACAGGCGGGGGAACCGACCTGATCGGCTCCGAAGGAGTCGCCTTCGGCCTAGGAGGCGAAAGCCAAGTAATGGCTGGGGTAGAAGCCAGTGTCGGCTTGTGCCTGGTCAAAATCAGCTACTGCCACATCAGGTCCTCATAACGCCAATGGAGTTTCTACCTGAGCCTCTCCTCATCTGAGGAGGATGAGGACGATCGATGGCATCGCCTCTTTTTAGAGGCATTTATGGCTCTTCCTTGGCCTATTGGTCGAGGGGGTTTGAGACCTCTATCAAGATCGGACAGGCCAACTCGGTCGCTCGGGAGACACCGGTGATTTCCTGGGGTCAGGGACCACTTTCTCGATGGGAGTTCCAACAGGCTGGGTCTCCTCATCGGGGAAAGTCAGAGTCGGAGTTCTATCGAGGGAACTGTTGACCAGAGTCAGTGATATGGGAATCGATCGGGTCGATGACCATTTCAACATCGATGGATGGTTCAGTCGATTGACCAGACGGCAAAGCCGAGAAGCCAGCGGCCAAAAAAGCAGTCTCGACCGAAGTAGAGACCGCATGTTCGCGAGAAAAATCTCTCCCACTCCCAAGAACGTCTTCGTCGGGACAAGGACGATCCCGGATTCTTTTCCCGTTTACGGGATCAAGAGGAGTGCATGTCCACAGGACAATCCCCCTTGGTCGGGAGAGACTGGCACAACTCTCAGAAGGAACCAGAGAAGGTGGACCCCAGGTTGAGTGGAAAGAAGAAGCTCAGAGAAGATTCTGCAGCCCGCGCCATTTCCTTTACAAATGCTTGCATGCGTTCCAGTTGCTCAGCAGATCCCGCAGCCGTGGAAACCGCCCGAGCCGCCTTGGATTTCACCGGAGGGTTCAGTTTCTCCGGCCTCCACAACTTTAGGCATGCAAAATGATCATCAAGGACGTTAGGGTGGAAAGCGAGACAATTTGCATTTCGAGGTGTCATGGTCGACACCGAGACAGTATACTCACGTGTTGTGGGGATTGGTGCGCAACATCTTCTGGCTGCATGGGAATCAACGAAATCTGGGGAAGACTTGTCTTCTATAATCGAAGGGAAGAAGTCGCAATCGCTAATGCGAACTAGATGGATTTTCAGAATAACTGAAGGTTTTTGAGCCAGGGCCTACAAAATGCGTGAGCACGAGGGAGGCAACCTGCATCTTCCAGCGGAAAGACGACCTGGCGTCATGGGGTAGAACCAAGGGTTATACCACCCAAGTGGGTGGGAGGGGCCAGCTTGAAGACTTCTGACATATCATAAAGCGGCAAGGAACCTGCCAAAGAGTGTGGATGAACACAGCCATGATCCTAGAATTGAGTTTTCACTCATTCAGAAAAGTTCAGCATGTAGATACATCTCCAAACAATGGCCCTTAAAAGGAAAACACCACAAATTTAACAGATCTCACATGCCCACAGCTAATCACCAGATTAGCATTCAGCCTATAAATTTTTCTGTACTTAAACATATTTTAACTTGATAACATGCCCCCATAATTTCTGTTTCAAAAGTTGGCCAACAGCCTTCTCGTGGGCAGCCATGCACTTCTCTTGTGTCTGCTATACTAATTGGCCCCAACAATCAATGGCTCAGACATCATCTAGTGGAAATGGAGGATGCTGGAAGTCTGTATTCTTTACTTGGCTTTGATCACTGGGTAGGGCACACTAGGCAAATGAATGCCCATTTTCAGGTATGATCCAGGAGAGTACAACAGAAGGCAAGGCACAATTTAAAAAAAAATTAAATTTAAAAATTAAAAAAGGCAAGAGATACACAGGCAATCATACAGGAAAGCAAGATCAATAATGACACCAACAATTAATGCAACCTTTACCCTGGCCAAGAGCAGCATCTTGAAACCGAGCCCCCAAACTTGTACAGACAAGGCATCAAGCCACAAGTTGACAAACAATAATTATCGTCCCTGGCACTGAGGCAAAACCCAGCTCGGCATCTAGAGGGTGGGTGGGTGGGGGTGTTAGAGTGCAAAACGAACATTTATATTCACTCCGAGTTCTGGGGAGAGAGGGTGCTAGGGCTATGCCAAGTCCAACTTCTGAGGGGCCCATAAGCTCACACAGGGAAGTATGAAAAAACTGTCCACAACTGGAACTGGGATTGTACAGTATGGCTTTATTCTGACAACATATGGAAAACACAGAGTGGGGTGGTCCCCCAGGTTGGAAAGTACAGTTGCGTAAGAACTTACCATAACAGTAGACCTTCGAGAGCATCTCTTGCTGCAGGTCATAACACATGGGATATCAGCAGCAGGCGTCATTTTCTCCAGATGACTTCTCAGTCGACCCTGGGACCTCCCCCCAATGTTACAACATGAAGTCTGTATGGCACATTTAAAAGGGGGAGGTCCCAGCTACTCCTCAGTTCTTTTCCATCCTAGCGACCAAATGAGAAACCATTTCTCAGGCCTCTGATGGGAACCAAGGAGGGAAATAAAGCAGAAGCTCGTGGAGTCATGACAGGACAGGAGCAGGGAACCCTTCTCAAGTAACAGCAAGGGGGAAGGCAAGTGGAGCTGCATGACCTGCTGCAAGAGATACTCTAAGATCTACTGTTATGGTAAGTTCTTACGCAACTGTACTGTCTTCAAGACAATTCATTTGTCCTAACTTAGCTGTATTCACCTGTAAAATACAGGCTGAAATTGCAGTAACTACATCATTCTGAATTAGTGCTAGCCTCTCTTATGAACTGTATGTATAGCTGATGTGTTTTGCCTGAAATGCTTATGTACTTCCTCCACTGAATCTATCTCTTTCTCTCTCTCCCCCCCTGCTAAAACTTCTCTGGTCTGAACAGCTGCTGCTACTCAGGCACGCACCCACCTGCATCTCCCTGTGACCTCAGACCCAACCCTCCACCTGTAATTCTTTATTCTCTTTTCCTTATTTTTCCATTTCTGAGATCTCGCCACCTCTCCCTTCCCCCACTCACCACCCTGCCACTTTCCGTTAATTAACTGCACCTTCTACTCCCTTCGTCTTTCCTGCCCCTCCCCAAGTACCTCCTTTTCCTTATGTTATTTAATTTTTTTTTTGCACCCGGCCCCCGCTGATGGACTGCCGCCAGCCTCCCGTCCTGCTTCCCTGTGACCTAACCTAACCCGTCTCTTATTTATGGCCCCACTAGGATCCCTGGACAAATCTCAGCACTGTTGCCGACTCAGCAAGCAGAATCTGCCCGCCTCCCTGGAACTCCCACACAGATCACTGAAGCAGGTATTACCGCCAAACTCATTTGGATGCTCCATCCTTGGCGGCTGCCTCACGACTGGTGCGGCGCTGCTGCCACTTGTCCGTGATTGGACAGCACAGCTGTAGCTTCTCAGCCATTGGTGTGCCCAAGATCTGCTGCCAATTTCTTCCTTTCAGGTCGCCTCTCTGACCAGGTTTTTCATCCCACTCCCACCACCCCCTCCCAGGCCTCCATTAAATACTTTGACGCCCCTCCCCTCCTGGATGCCCCATCTATCAGAAGTAGCATTCTCCAACTTACCTATCCTACTGATCTCTGCTGACTTCCCCAATGTTCTAATAGTTGCTACTTTCATCTCAATCAGTGTCCTCTCTCAGTCTTACTGTGTCTCACGCTTTCTCCTCAATATGGCTGCCTATACCCTGCACCCAGCACTGCTATTTTTAGTGATGACTGTGCTGCACTGCCCCAACCAACATATGAGTACTACCTCTCATTCCCAAGGCCAACTAATACCTGCACCTGCTCTGCATTACTCACTGGGAATGATTACTGGGATTCAGTTTTATAACTTAGTGCCTTTCAGCTCCACAACATGGCACACTAGCTCCACTCTGAAACACCAATGTTGTAGCACCCGGGGGAGTATTTATGTATTTGTAGCTCTCTGTAATAAGCCAGGCTTGTACCACTACCTCAACATCCAGGCAGGTAGACTGATATCAAAGCAAGCCCTCTAATTTCTTCATACCTCCCTGTTGAGATTTCTCCTACTGCTTCTGCTCCTCTCTGGAAACATTCACCCTAACCCAGGCCCAACTGAATCGACTACCTATTGTCAGAACTGGAAGTCGAGGTCACTAACCTTGGCGTCCATCAATATATGCAGCCTCCTCAGTAAACTTGACATCCTCCAAACCTGGATCCACCATAATCCTGACATCCTCTCAGTCGTTGAAACCTGGCTGAATCCAAAGATCCCCGACAGTGCAGTTGCCATTCCCGGCTACACGATTTTTAGGCAGGACAGGGGCTCTAAGCGGGGTGGTGGCTGTGCCATCTACCTGAGAGATACTCTCATGGGACATGTCATCACTTCCTAGACCAGGATTGCCAACTCAGGTCCTCGCTATCAAAGTTCTCCTTGGTGCCCATAACAAAAACCTCACCGTAGTCTCTGTTTACATCCCCCCCAAAGGACCTGGCTAATGGCTTCAATAATGTCATGGAATGTCTCAAGGGTCTGCGCCATAACTCAGAGTCCATCATCCTGGGTGATTTTAACATCAACTAGCTTGCACCGGAGGCCTGCTTCCACAAAGATGCAGTTACAGCACAACAATTCACACAGCTGGTCCCCTCTCCGACCAGGTTTAACTACAGACAAAGACTTTCACCCTTATAGACTGGATACTGGCCAATCACCCTGAAAGAATATCAATGGTGTCTGTACTCCCAGACTCCTTAAGTGACCATTCACCAGTTATCTGCAGCTGGGCTAATAACTACATAAAGCCCTCACCTAAAATACACACCAGGGTACTCAAGAAGGGGCATCTACACCTACTAAAATCCCACCTAAGTAGAATAGATTGGTCATCTATAGACTCACTCAAGGATGTAAACAAAGCTCTTGATCTGTATCAGCCGTTTCACTGAGGCATGTGATATCCCTGCACCGGTCAAAAAAAAAATGAAGGTTAAAGGTAGATCTAACCCATGGATTGACACTGAGCTTATCACGTGTCTCAAATAGAGGGATCACCTCTGGCACTGTGCTCGAGCCACAACTGCCCAGATATTCAAAAATACAAGCAAGCAAGAAATCGCTGCACCTGTGCCATAAGGATGGCTAAAAGCAAATACTATAGAGAAGCGCTCTCAAACTCGTGGGGGGATAGGAAAAAGTTCTGGAACAACCTTAAGGACCTCTCTGGCAAAGAAATCAAGTCTCCACCCACCATGCTCAACATTGATGGTACTCCAACGCTTGACCTAGATACCATCACCAATAATTCATCAATGCTTTCTCCAGCCTAAGGAGTGTCCTCCCACCTGATTTCTTCGACGCTCCTACCACTAACCCCCCCCCGCTGCTGCATCACAAGCTCACCCAGCTCCGCACTTCTTCAAAAGGATCCCAATGCACTCTGCCAGAACTTATATTTGCAAGGCTATCAGCAAAACTGGCTATAGTGGTGACTCTCGACTTGAAACTTTCACTTGTCCTAGATGAGATCACTGAACCCCTGGCTAAGATCTTCAACCTCTCCCTAAGGTATGGCTAATTCTCATCACTCTGGAAAAAGGCTTTCATCACACCTGTGCATAAAGGTGGTGACAAGTCACTGCACACCAATTACAGGCCCATCTCTATCCTCCCCCCACTATCCAAAGCAATTGAATGTATAGTCTCTGACCAGCTTGTAGAATTCCTTAAAACATAATATTCAGTGCCCTGAGTAGCACGGCTTCTGCAAAGGGCATAGTACCACCACAACTCTGTTGGAATTCACTGGCTACATCCATGATGCCCTGGACCAAAAACTTTGTGGGGGAGCCATTTTCATTGACCTGACAAAGGCCTTTGATACAGTTAAATCACCCCCGTCTACTCTGACAACTGACAGCTTTTGGGCTCTCCAAGGATGCAATGCCCTGGTTTGCCAGCTACCTTGGGGAGAGAGTTCAAAGTGTTAAAATTTCTGGAGTCTCCTCAGTTGAAAAACCAGTCCTCTCAGGTGTCCCTCAGGGGTCTATACTGGGCCCTTTACTATTTTCTCTCTTCCTAAACCACCTCCCTGGCATCTGCCAACAGAAGATACTACTCTACGCAGATGATGCGGTAATCTTCTAGCAACTAGAACTTTAAGCTACTCGAGAGTCAACTGCAACATGATTTCAGGCTGGTGGAAAAATGGTTTTGCTCCCACAAACTTGTCTTGAATTACAGCAAGACAAAAGTCATGACTTTCTGCAATGCTCGTAGTATGTATAAACTTCTACCCCTTACCACCAACAATCAAGACGGGACCACACTTGAACATGTTCAGGAGTTCAAATACCTCAGCATCACCCTGCACAGCTCACTCTCCTACCATCAGCATACTGAGATTGTTGCCAAGTCTGCCAACATACGTCTTGGCCTGCTCCACAAGTATAAACACAGTATGACCTCTGAAGCCCTAAGACTGGCCATCCACAGCTCTGTTACCACCACTGTCAACCATGGGCTAGTCATTATGGATCGGCCTCCCCCACTGCACTTAGGAGATTATCAACGACACTTAAGGCCTGTAGACTTCTCATGTGGGCTGACCGCCTAATGCACACCTGTGACCTTTACGCCAAGACTGGTTGGCTACCTCTCATTAGCAGAATACAATATCAGACCTATCTGACAGCCAAAAAAAGCTCTTCTTGGACTCATGCCAACAGGTGTTGCAAGTCTCCTTACTACCAACAGCAGCACCCAGTCAACTCGCAGTTCTCAATACCAGACTTTCCATGTCCTCAGGTGCCGGACCTCATTGGGCCAGAGATCCTTCATGCACAGGGCTCTGCAGTGGTTCAACATCCTTAACAAAGAGACTCTTGAAGTGGCTTAGAGTTGCAGCAACAAAAGGAATCTGTGGCTATTCCTCCCCTCTACCTCAACTTGTGACTGCCTCCCCATAGAAATGGTCACCACCCTCTATTTGTGGCTGCCACCGCTAAGAAATAGTCTCCGTCCTCTACCCTAGCTGTAGCTATAACTGGACATGCAAGCCTTGCTTTCTTGGCACCAGTCTTATCCCTCTCTCCGTTTGGCCCCCTCTCACCCTCCCATCCCCTCTTCTCGGACTCACTCACTGGTATGGCCACTGGCCCCTGTCCCTCTCGCTCTTTTCATCCTTGTCCGACAACGGCACCTATTCGGCCTGCTTTCTGCTGACTTTTCCTACTAAGTATACTGTTTTCACCACGAATCCTGTTAGAAACTAGCTTGTGGCTGTTCTTCTGCAACAGATTGCCTGAACTATTTCATGTACTTGTTATTCTGTATGTTATGACTGTTACCATGTTTACCATTGTTGCATATTCCCCCCATCCTCCGACGTGGAACCTTTGTAAGCGAGAAGTTTCTGCTCAGAGGTAATTGTAATCCTAGAGTTTAATAAATAAATAAAATCTCTTGCAGCAGGTCATAACACATGGGAAGATTCCAAGCTATTATTATGCCAAGGGACAACTTAATACAAGGCATGCCATTACATTCTCCTATCCCATGTCTCATTCCGACTACAGATGCCTCCTTGACAGGGCAGGTTGCTCATCTCCTGCACGTCCAGTCCCAAGGATCCTAGACGCTGGTAGAGGCACGTCTCCACATCCGTGTCTTGGAGACGAGGGCATTCCTCGACGTTTTACAGGCATTTGAGACTCTCCTTCCCCTCTGTTGCCTTCAAGTGCAATTAGACAATTCTGTGGTAATTCACTACCTAAACAAGCCAGGAGGCACCCATTCATACCCTCTCTGCAGAGAATCGGTGAGGGTCTGGTACGAGGTGATCTAAAGAAATATCCATCTTCTGGTGGTCCACATCCCTGGGGTGTCCAACACCCTGGCAGATGCCCTGGGCAGATCCACTGCCCCTGGCCCATGAGTGGGAAATCCTACCAGACATCCTAAATGATGTCTTCCACCAATGGGTCCAACCAGAGTTGGACCCATTTGCCTCTCTGCAAAACTGCCTCTTTACTGCTCTCTCGAGCGAAGTCCTGGAACTTTGTTGTGGGACACATTCTCTTTCCTGGACAGAAGATTTCTTTATGCTTTCCTGCCCTTTCCTCTCATTCAGGGAGTACTACTCACGCTGGTCAGAGACGGGGCGTCTGAATTTCATAGCACCGTTCTGGCCAAGACAGATTTGGTTCCCTCTGCTTCTACAGCGCTTTGAACTGGATCCCCTACCTCTGCCTATCTGCCAGGCTCTGTTGTACCAAGTGCAAGGCTCCCTGCTACACCTGGACTTTCACTCCCTCCATCTGCACACCTGGCTCCTGAGGACATAATCTTCTCGCACTTCAGGGTGTCCCCAAAGGTGGCAGAAGTCCTCCGGGCTGCCACGAAACCATCTACGTGGTCGTCTTATTCTGAGAAGTGGAAACGCTTCTCCATTTGGGTGTCTACGCAGGACTTGGATCCTTATGAGAGTTCCCCTCCAAACATCTTAGACTATTTACTCTCCTTGTCAGAGGGTGGACTGAAATATTCCTCTGTAAAATTCCACCTTTTGGTCATTGCTACATTCCAGTTACCTGTGGGCAACAAACCATTGTCCCAGTAACCTTTGATCAGAACCTTTTTAAAAGGCATTCTGCACCTTCATCGCCCTATCCAGGATCCAGACCCTGTGTGGGATTTGAATTTTGAGCTTGAAAAACGGAGTCCTTTGAGCCCGCTGGATCCAGCGAGCTCGTTATCTTTCTTGGAAAACTATATTCTTAGTTGACATTACGTTGGGTAGACGTATTTCAGAGTTACAGGCACTAATGTGGAAACCTCCCTACCTGAAATTTCATAATGATATGGTGACCTTATGCACCAACTCGTTTTTGCCAAAGGTTTTCTGAATTTAGTTTAAATCAGGCTATCCACTTACCAGTGTACTATGCGGAACCTGCGAATCCAGGGGAATCCCTGCTTCATACTCTCTGTACGTAGAACATTGAGTCTTTATCTTCTCAGCACTTCACAGTTGCAAAAACTGAGCAACTTTTTGTTTCTTTCACCCCTGGAAATCTGGGCGTTCAGGTTTTGAAGCAGTTCTTGTCCACATGGTTGGTCAACTGTATTTTGTTTATATAAAAATATGACAAACCTCTCACAGGGGTTGTAAAACCTCATCATACCAGAGGCATGGCTGCCTCCATGGCATGTTTCCAGGGTGTGTCTGCCTTAGAAATCTGCAAAGCTGCCACATGGTCTGCTGTACATACATTCCAGTCTAGACATCGCTTCCAAGAAGTGGACTGCTTTTGGACAGGCCATTTTACTGCCTCCTGTCCCAAGTCCTGATAGCTCACTTCTGACAGTGTCAGTGGCTCAGTAGGTAGCACACTCACCTCTGAGGCCGAGAGATCAGAGGGCTGTGGGTTCAGTTCCCACATCTGGCACTTGGGTTAATATCCCAGTACTGACACTGTAGTGCAGCATGAGAGGGGTGCTGCACTTCTGAGGTGCTGTCTTTCGGATGAGATGTTAAACCGAGGTCCCATCTGCCTGGATTGGTGGTAGTTCAGGTGGATGTTAAAGATCCAATTGCACTTATCGAAAAGAGTAGGGGAATTTCCCCGATGTCCTGGCTAAATCTGGTTCAAGGTCAGTTTGCATTCATCTGTATCCCCCTCCCCCGGGTCGTGCTTGAAAATAGGCAGGATTTGTCTAGTGCACTTACCCGGTCAACAAAAACTAAATAAAATAAAATAAATTTGTAGAACTCAAAGAGCCAGGGAAAACATCAGGACCAGGGCATCAGAATAGTCATCCTGGTCCCACTGGACTATCAGGGACCACTGAAGGACCCTCATATTCAAACTGGCATTGGGAACAGTCAGAATTGTGGTCACCAAACATCCCAGGAGGTGAAGGTAGTCTCGTGCCATGACCAATCTATGCACCAAACAATCAGATCAGGGTGTCTTCCCAAGCCATTGGCAAATATGCCAGCCTCAAGGAGGCGTCCAACACAGCTCAGATATAGAGGAGGCATTGCATTGGGTCCATTTTGAACCTCATAGTTTACAGCTATCCCCACCTGGGTGAACAACGGCAGGGTTCGAGAAAGCATGGGCAACAGCCTTTGGCAGGAAGACTCTTTCAGGAGCCAGTTATCCAGGTAGGGAAAGACATACAGGCCTTCCCTGCGGAGGGCTGCTGCGACTGCCACTAGGCATTTTGTGAATACCCTCAAGGCAGAGTAAAGGCCGAATGGGAAGGTCCTGAACTGATGACCCTGAAACAAAAAAAAAAAAAAAGAGAAACTGTCTGAGCAGGTTGCATCAGGATATG
This sequence comes from Neoceratodus forsteri, assembly GCA_016271365.2. Taxonomy (NCBI): domain Eukaryota; kingdom Metazoa; phylum Chordata; order Ceratodontiformes; family Ceratodontidae; genus Neoceratodus; species Neoceratodus forsteri. The sequence continues at coordinate 408,806,814 of CM028137.1, read as the reverse complement.
GAGGCACGCGTCCTTCATATCAAGAAAGTAGAGCTAATCTCTCTTGTTCAGCAAGGGGAGAAGTGTCAGGAAGGACACCATCCTGAACTTTTAGTATTTGATATAGAGATTGCGACACCTTAGATCCAAAATGGGGCACAAGTCCCCCATCCATTTGGGAACCAGGAAAAAATGGGAGTAAAATCCTATACCTTTCTGTGGAAGGGGAAATGGTTCAATGGAATGTTTTGTTAGCAAAGCATCGATTTTGTTCTGTAAGACCAATGATTGGTCTGGGGTGCAATGAGAAACTCTTGGTAGCAAAACAAGGGGAATCTCTTAACTCCAGTGTGTGTCCTCACTTGATCAATTGCAGGAGCCACAGGTCAGAGGAGACAGCTTTCCACCCTTGTAGGTGCAGGGAGAACTTGCCCCAATGGCCATGGAAAGGGTCTCCAGTCCCACAACAGGAGGAGGACCTTCAGGCCAAAGGCAGGCCCGGATGGGGAGCAACAGGGACGTAATGGGACATTTTCTGAGCATTTCTTGGACCAGGCAGTGTCAACCGAGGCTTTTGCTTATTGGCAGGTGGTCTTTTGAGCACTGGGATGTGCATTATAGGGGCAGCCCATAGAGGATCCCCTGAAGGCCAGTTTTGCTTTTGGAGGGTACAGGGTCCGGACCGATTGAAGGGTATGATCACAGTCCTGTAAGTCCTTCAACATTTCTTGGGTCTGTGGACCAAAGAGCTTATCACCCTTAAAGGGAGCATTAAGGATAGATTGCTGCATGTCCTGTGAAAAATCCTGACACGCTGAGCCAGGAATGACATCTGAGACAAACATCTGCCGAGGATGTATGTCCGCAGTATCAACGGCATCACAGGTGGCCCTGAGCAGGTGGCAGCAAACAGAGACCGCCGTAGACATCTTGGCAGTCAGATCCTCCTGAGCAGAACTCGCAGGGAAAACTGCACTGTTGCCTGGGAGGCTTTTAGGATTTCCTCCTCATATTTCAGGAGGGGTCCCGTGTAATTAGGTATACAGAGAGACATAGTAGCTGAGGCATAAACCCTTTTCCTCATTACATCCAATTTATTGGATTCCTTATCAATGGGTTGAGCGCTCATGTGCTGAGGTCTAGAGGACCCATCATGAGCGGCACTGATTACCACACAGTCCGCCTGCGATGGAGACATGAAGTAGGGGTGGTTCACTGGGGCCTGATAAAGTAAAGTTACGCAAGAACTTACCGTAACAGTAGGTCTTCGAGAGAGGCTTTTGCAGTAGGTAATTACATATAGGACTGACGCTGGCAGGCGGCAGGACCCCAAGGAAAAATTTCTAGCTAGCAGTCCCTGGTGAGGGACCACCCCCATGTCAGGTGACCGGCATCAGGAGACGTCGGTATAAAGGGGCGGTCCCCGACACCCACCTTCCAGTTCTTTTCCACCACGGGCCAGAAAGGCCGGACGAGAGAGGAGCAGATATTTCCCTCACTGGAAAAGGAGCTGAAAAAGACTAGGGGGATGGATGGCGGGAAGGTATTACCTGTTGCAAGAGCCTCTCTCGAAGATCTACTGTTACGGTAAGTTCTTATGTAACTGTACTATCTTACTTCGAGAGGGCTCTTGCAGTAGGTAATCACATATATGACTGAATCCCAAGCAGTCTGGAACAAACAGAGGCACCGGGAGGAGGAAAACTACTCTCAAAAAGCAGTTCTAGCTGTGCAAGCTTCAAGATAAGAGGCCTTGCAGAACAGCCAGCCTGAAGCCTGCTCTACGGCAAGAGGCAACATCCAAACTGTAGTGTTTAGTAAAGGTATGGACGGAAGTCCAAGTGGCGATAGCACATATGTCTGCCGCAGACATTCTTGAAACAAGCCGCTGAGGCAACTACTCCTCTTGTGCAGTGGCCTCTTACTTGACCCGGGAGGGTCTTGTTGTATTTGTCATAACAGAAAGTGATGCAATGAGCCAACCACTTGTACAGACATTGTTTGGAAACAGCATTGCCTTCCCTTTCATGAGCAAAAGAGACGAACAATTGATCAGTCTTTCTGAGATCCTTCGTCCTGTTGGTGTAGTATCTCAGAATCCGGTGAACATCCATAGTATGGAGTAAATACTCCCCTTGATTAGAGTACTGCATAAAAAAGGCAGGTAACTCTATGGACAGATTCAGAGTAGACTCAGCTACTACTTTAGGGAGAAACTTAGGATTCGTGCAAAGAGCAACTCGTTCCTTGTGAAAAATCAAGTATGGGATTTTGCACATCAGGGCCTGGAGCTTGGAAATTCTCCGAGCAGAAGTAATGGCCACCAGGAAGAGAGTCTTCCACGAAAGGAACTTCAAATCCGTAGAAGCTGCAGGTTCGAATGGAGGGAGCATAAGTTTCTCGAGAACAAAGTTCAAGTCCCAAGGGGAAGCAGGAGTACGGATGGGGGGGGGGGCCTCATATGGAGGACCCTGCGGAGAAAGGTCTTAGAGACCTCCAATGGAGCGAAAGCTTTGTCTGCGAAGGGAACATGATAGGCCAAGATGCCCGCCATGTGTACCTTCAGAGAAGAATGACTGAGACCCAGGTCAAACAGATGACTTAGATACTCCAGCAGAAGCCCCGCTGAACAAGAGAAGGGTTCCACATTCTTGGAAACAGCCCAGATAGTGAATCTTTTTCCACTTCATGGCATGAGTAGATCTGGTAGAGGGTTTTCTGGCCTCTACCAAAATCTCCGCCACTTTGGGAGAGACTCCAAAATGAGATTGGGCTAAGTCTGCAGGAGCCATGCATGCAGTTGAAGGGATCTGAGGCCTGGATGGACCAAGGTCCTCGATCCTGGGTCAGTAAACCTCAAGAAAGAGGAAGAGGAGGAGGATCCTCTGAGTATTGTTGTAGAAGAGAGAACCAAACTTGCCTGGGCCAGAAAGGAGCGATCAGAATCATTCGTGCTCCTTCTGAAGCTAGTTTCTGCAAGACTCGTGGGATAAGTGGAATTGGGGGAAAGGCATAGATGAATCTGTCTTTCCAGTCTAGAGACAGTGTGTCGCTCCAAAAAGCGCCTCACTCTGGAATGAGTGAGCAGAAGTCGGGAAGTTTTGCGTTTAGAGGGGATGCGAACAGGTTGACCTGTGGTGTTCCCCAAAGTTGAAAGATATTGTCAAGGACCCCTTGGTCCAGTTCCCACTCATGAGTCAGAGCAGAAGAGCAACTTAGCTCATCTGCCAGGGTGTTGTCGACTCCCGGGAACGTGAATTGTCGTGAGGTGAAGGTCATGTTGTGTTGCCCAATCCCAAACCCTCACTGCCTCCCTGCAAAGAGGGTAGGACCAAGTCCCTCCCTGTTTGTTGATGTACCACACCACATACATGTCCGTCTGGACGGCTAGGTGGCCGGGAAGGATGTATTGGTGAAGGGCTTGGAGAGTGTACAACACTGCCCGAAGCTCGAGCACATTGATGTGGAGAGCTTGTTCTAGCTTGGACCAGGAGCCCTGGATCTGATGAGGACCTAGATGGGCTCCCCAACCTTCGCCCGAGGCGTCTGGTTAGAGTCTGGGAGGGGGGAGGATGAAAGAAAGGAACTCCTCGAAACAGGTTCTCTCGAACCATCTACAATTGCAAGTCTCGAAGCATCGGCGAGGAGACCAGAACTGGGTGATCTAGGTCATCCACTAGTTGGTCCCATTGAGAGCGTAGAGTCCACTGAGAAATCCCCATGTGGAGTCCAGCATGAGGAACCATCAGGATAGCAGCCGCCATGAGCCCAAGAAGGCAAAGGACCGACCTCGCAGAGACTGTCCTGCGGTCGGACAGCAGACTTACTTGAGTCTGGAGGGTGGACACCCTGTCAGGAGGCAGGAAGGCCTTGCCCATGGTCGTATCGAGAATCGCCCCAATAAACTGTAGCCTCTGGGATGGGTCCAGATGAGACTTGGAATGGTTGATGGTAATACCCAGGCAGACAAAAACCTGCTGGGTAAGGGAGAGGCAACGCAGGAGTTCCTCCCTGGATGAGGCCTCCAGGAGCCAATAGACCAGGTACGGGAAAACCTGCACTCCTCTGGTATGCAGGTGGGCCGCCACCACTGCCAGGCATTTGGTAAACACTCAGGGGGCTGAGGACAGACCAAAACGGGAGCGCCTTGAACTGGTGGTGGTTCCCCTGGAACGCAAAACGAAGGTATTTGCGATGAGATGGGCGAATGGGAAAGTGCAGATAAGCATCCTGCATATCCAGAGTGCACAGCCATTGACCAGGCCGGAGAAGGGGCAGAAGGCTCTGCAAAGACAGCATCCTGAACCTTTTGTATTCTACGAAAAGATTCAGGGAACTGAGATCCAAAATTGGTCTGAGATCTTCTGTCTTCTTTGGGACCAGGAAGAAATGGGAATAGTAACCCATCCCTCGCAGATAAAGAGAGACAGGCTCTATTGCTTGTTTCAGTGGGAGAGCCGAAATTTTCTCCTGGACCAAAAGAAGCTGTTCCCGTGAATACGACGGCTTCAGAGCGGGGTGGTTTCTGAAAAAACTATCAAGTGTCCTTCTGCTATGAGCTGGAGCACTCAAGAATCTGGTTATCCTCTCCCATCCCAGAAGGTGGAGGGAAAACCTCCCTCCTACCGGTTCCTCTGGAGGCAGTGGGAGAGGAAAGGAGTCAGGTGGTGTGGGGCAGCGTCGCAGCTGAAGCACCCGCTACTTTTTTGGGCAGGGAGGGCTTAGCAGCTGTGGGGGCCTGGTGTTTTGTGGCCCACCTTCCCTGGGGTTTCGCCTTGGGCCGATTCCATCTGCGAAGGGGACGGCGCTGCTGCTGATGGGGACGGTACATGGAATCAACTGACTTCAGTGCCGTCCCCTTCTCTTGCAAATTGGTGATGATGTCCTTGACATCACCCCTGAAAAGCACAGACCCCCAGAAGGGTGCTTCCTGGATAGCAGATTGCACCTCCGGGACCAACCCTGACACACGGAGCCAAACATGCCACCGTAGGTCTACGGCAAAAGCTGAGCTCTGCCCAGCAGTGTCCACTGCATCGTATGTTGCATGAAGTATGTGGCGACTGGCCGAACGAGCAGAGCGGACCAGATCAGCCAACTCCTGCTTGACTTGAGAGTCAGGCAAGGAGTCCAGCTTGGCTTCCACCTGAATCAGAATAGCTTTCTGGTAATCCCCCATATGGCCGACATAGTTCAGAGCCCTGATCCCCAGCATGGAGGAAGCGCAAATCTTTCTCTCATACTGGTCCAGAAGGCGTGATTCCTTATCAGGTGGTGATGAGCTAAGATGTTTGGGGTTTGCCGGTCGGCCGTGAGCGGCGCTAATCATGACCGAGTCGGCACGAGGGTGAGAATCCAGGAAATCAACACCCTCTGGAGCCTGATATAGCCTGTTCAACTTCCTAAAGAGTAGGGCTAAAGCCGACGGCTGTTTCCATATTGTGGTAACTAGATCAGCGTGAGGCTCTATCCAGGGTGGCACCAAGGTAGGAGCCGTCACGGGCAGATCCAGATGTTCAGCGAGTTTCAGACGCTGAGGATGTGGTTCCAGGGAGTGCCACTGAAACCTCCTGAATTTTCCTAAGCAACTCCATAAAAGAAGGAGACTTCGGAGGAGTCCTTGGCCTGGGCTTCGACGGACAGCGTGGCTCGTCGTCTCTCTCGGAGCAACCGTCGGAAGAATCCGAGGAGTCAGAGGGTGAAGAAAAGGATGAAGAGGAAAAAAAAAAAAAGACTCCCTTTCTCGACCCGGGGGAGATTCGGACCCCTTGGGAAGCCCCCTGGGAAGCGTATCCTGCCCTTCTCTGGATCCAGACGAAAGAACCCTGGAATCCGGAGGTGGTGAGGGAGTGTGCGGCCTCGGACGTATGGGAACCTGGGACAGCACCATCATCGGAAGGCAGCTCTCGACCTCTTTGGTGAGCTGAGCCTTGGCCTCAGCCCACCAGGAGGCCAGAGTCTCCTGCAGGTCCACCGGCGGCCGCGAGGGCGGTGGAGGAGGAGGTGGGGGATAAGGATACAGGCTGTAACCGTATGGAGCGTATCCAAAACCCAGCTGCAGGTAGCCCGGCACCTGGTATTGTGGCGTCAGGAAGCCCGGCGTCAAGTACTGTGGCGCCGGATACTGCGGTCATGGGTATGCCGGTGTCTGATAGGACAGAGGGTACCCGGGAGCCGGGGGTTGCCGGAGCAGACGGCCCGGCCGGTGGCCTCATGGGCGGGTCCACACTGGAGGGCCTGGAGGGCCCGATGGGAGCGGGATGTCTCCCGGAGTCGGTAGGGCTGGTGTCAGGGCCAACGTCTGAGGCCCTGGCATCGGAGGTACCAACGTCGGAGGGGCCAGTGTCCGGGAAGCCGACGTCGGGTCCGGTGCACCAGGTGGCGGAAGGACTGACGGAGGAGGAAGATCCCCAACTTCACCCGGGGACGGAGGGGAAAAATCCCTGGGGTCGTGTTGGGGAGACTCTGGGTCCCCAGATGGCAGTGAAGGCTGCGGGGAACCGGGTATGACGGACGTGGGAGGGTCAGTCGTCGGTTCCTTCGCCAGCCGGGGGTCAGATGAGCAGACATGTGGCTTAAGGGCGAGCTTCTGGCGGGCGCCGGAGAAGCCGGCGTCTGACTTATGAGAGCCATCACCGGAAGCAGGTCGAGTAGAGGGATTGGCCTGGTCCGGTGGAGTGGAGGCTGCGCACCGCCCTGAAGGGTCGGGCGTCTTACCGGGCCTCTCCGGGGTGACGTCGGAGGAGCCGATGCCAGACTTACCTGAGTCGGGCACAATGGTAGGCTGCAAGCCTGCGGCTGAACCAGGGGCAGGGCCTCCAATTGCCCAGAGGCACCCATAGGCCTGAGCATGAGCTGGGCAGGCGGGCACCACCTCGGAAACCTCCGGCGGCCGTCGAGGAGGCGGTCCCCAGAGGGGCGTTACCTGTGTCCCAGCGACTTCCGAGGAGAAGCGGTACAGGAGCCCTTGTCCCGGTGCCTCTCCTTCTCCTTATGGCCTTCGGGGGAAGTGGATGCCTGCCTCAGTTTTTTGAGCTCCTTCTCCATTGAACTCCTTTTCTTCTTTATAATATGGGCTTCCAGGGATTGCTGCCATCTTTTTCGGGTAGCCGCATTGAAACTGAGGCAGTGCTGGCACTTCTCGACCGGGTGATCGGGGCCTAGACAGAACAGGCACAGGGAATGGCCGTCCTTGTGCGGTAGTTGAGCGCCACACGAATCTCACTTATTTTTGTGCTTGGAGGGTGTAGGGGATGACATACACAGACGATTATACTGATGTTAGTAGAAAAAAAGCAATTATTTCGGTAAAAAAATGAAAATAGGGCTGACTAAGCACAAACTTTTCTGTGAGGCGCTGCACAAGCTAACGGCGGGAAAGAACTGGATGGCGGGCGTCAGGGGCCGCCCCTTTATACCGACGTCTCCTGATGCCGGTCACCTGACGTGGGGGCGGTCCCTCGTCAAGGAACTGCTAGCAAGAAATTTTTCCATGGGGTCCTGCCACCTGCCGGCGTCAGTCCTATATGTAATTACCTACTGCAAGAGCCCTCTCGAAGTAAGATATCCTATTAGCCTTAGAAGGATTGGAGGGAATTTTGAAACGGTGCTTCCAAGCAGCTCATATAGCCTCTTCAAAGGCATCCACCAAAGGGGGTTGACCAGAGTGGGGCATTCTGGTATACCTAAATACTGTGCCAACTTCTTTCTTGTAGCATCCTGCGCAGTGCTCTGGAACCCAAATGTTTTCTGGAGGTGCATCATAATGTCTGAAAATGTGGGATCATCTGGCGGAGAACATAGGCGTTCAGTGGTAGGTTCACCTTGAACTGACGAGGTGGCCTAGTAGGACTGAGAGGAGACCTCCTGGTCCATACCGTCCTCATCCTCCAGGTCAGCCAAATCCCAGTTCGGCAGGAAAGGGTCATCCATGTCTACATTCTGAGGGTGGAAACCTGGGGAGACAGGGGAAGAGCTGGCTATCCTCTGGGCCAAAGAAGGCTGAGAGGGAGCAGAGACCAGAGCTGACCCTTCAGTGGGGGGTGAGGGGTCTGTGTAAGGTCCAGGACAGTATTTACTAGAGCCTGGACATCAATCATTGCCATCTGCCCAACAGAAATAGCTGGGGTAGCATGGACTCCGTGAATAGGGACCACTGATGTTACTGAAGAAGGCAAAGGAACCAAGCGAGCAGCTGTTGATGAAGGTGTATATAGGACCCAAGGATAATAGACAAGGGTGCCAACATAGAGCCCTTTGTGGTAAGTCTGGTCGTTGACAAGAGGATCGATGGTCCAGAAGCCATCATCAACGGACGATGGCTAGAAACTAGAAGGGGAAGCGGCGATGGAAGCTCCAATTTCACCCCAGAATCCACTGTCGATGGAGAAGCCGTCAACAAGGGAAGAGAAGAGCAAACAATTGCAGATGGTGCAGAAGATGTTACAGTGGTAACCTCAGTATTCACCTTTCTGGTAGTGATCGGGGTACTCGTTGACAACGGCGGCGCGGCAGAAATGTGCTTCATTTTGCTGACTTGTTTCTTACCAAGCCCCTATCCCGTCAATGAGGAGGGCTCACCTGCAGAGCGGTGAGACCCTGAGAAGGTCGAAGACTCCCTGGACTTGGAGTGTTGCTGCTGCTCCAGAAGGGCAACCTTTCGCTCCATGAGGAACTCATGAAGCTACTGAAGCCATTTGGTGGCCTTGCTGAACTGCTTATAGAAGCTACAATTCCAGGTGTCGTGTTCAGGACCAAGGTACCGAACACAGACATCATGGAGGTACTCTGTAGCAATTCTGTGGCCTAAAGTACACTTTCGGAATAAGGGATCAGAAGACATCAGTAGACGATTCCATTTAGAATGAACGTTTGGTCGGTAGAATTCTTCACTGACAGACTGGTAGGCAGAGCTAAGGAGGATTTCTTGCATGCAGGTCGTGGTTGAAAAGAACTAAGGAGTAGCTGGGACCTTCCCTTTTATACGTGCCCTACAGACACCATGTGGTAAAATTAGGGATAGGTCCCAGAGTCGACTGCTGAGAAGTCATCCGGAGGAAATGACTCCTGTGGCTGATATCCCATGTTTTATGACCTGCTGCAAGAAATTGTCTCGAAGAAGATCTGACTTTTCTGGGCAACACACTTTTCTTTCCAGAAACATTTATTTTGGGCATTTAGTACATTCTTTTCCATACAGAATTATTGAACTGTCCATCCCTCTGAACAGGGAATCTCTAGTCATTTCCTTCCCAAAGTGTACATCTTGTGGGGAGGTTCCACATGTTTCACATTCTTTCCTCCTGACGTGATGAACTTTGTTAACAAGCCCAGGGTAACCTGGTGCTCATACATGAACCAGTTAGCCCTGACTGAGGATTACAATGGGGTTATGCCCACTCTGGCCCAAACCAATCTCTGCCATTCCTTCTTGGTTACACCACATGGATCCTGCAATTCACTTGGATCGCTAAAGGACTCCCAGCAAGCAATAATACCAGACAGGGTGGGCGGTATTGGGCAATACCGGACCGCCCAGGGGCGTAATGAGGCCCAACGCCGCAGGCGGAGGGCCTTATAGCCCCTGAAAGGTCCGGTATTGCCCTTATCACCCACCCTGGAGGGTATTATTGCGCTTAGAAAATGGGCTTCTGTGTAAATTTTAATTACCTAATAAAATAAGACAGGAAATTAATTTAAAACAAATATAAACAGTAGAAAAAATATTTTGGGGGGATGAAATAGTCCCTCCATTACTGTGCTGTTCCATCTCCTGTTGCCCCCCCCCCAACAGAGCCATTCTCTTCTATTTGCCCCCCTTCATGTGGAAAACAAGAAAGTTTCACACCATCAATTTATTTATTTATTTTTTCTTTGCAATATTCTCTGCCCTTCCTGCAATCATGTTTATTTTCCTACGGTGGCTCCTGTGGGTAGATGTGGCTGTTAGGTGCATGGCTGTGCTCCCTTAAACCTGAAGAACTAGCAGTACAGTGCGAGATGACAGCGTACTAATTTTTTTTTTTTTTTTTACGTTTAACCACTGGCGAAGTTAAGCAGCTGCTTTGTTTCATTTTAAAATGGGAGGCGCATGAGATGAGACAGCCTGTTCGAGCTGCTCAGTCGTCGAGGGAGAATGGGACTGTGTATTTAGGCCACCGGAGGACACAGATGATAGCTGAAAGAAAAAGGAGGTACTCTGTTTTTTTTTTTAGCGAAATTATGGATGTTATTGCTGTAGGTGTGATCTGCCTGTTATGGATGAAGACTGTACAGGAGTAGAGCACAGGCGAGCTCAGGGTCGGGGTTGAAACAACTGGCATGGTTCCTGGAGTAACGTCCTTCACAAGAAAAACAAAACATTGTGAGCGGTACTGATGGTGCTAGGGATACAGTTCAGAAGTGTGGTATGACAGGAAATCGGTAGCGAGATTGGACGGTCACGGGAAGACTAGAGTCGGAAGAGGAACTGCATGAGGGGAAAAGGTAGTTTCATTTAGCAGACATATCAAATTTTGTCCCGTTTATGGGATTTGAGTATAGAGCTGGTTCCTTGTTCACCGACAGGCGAGACTGAGTGAACAGTGGCAGAGGTTTTTTTTATTACAAGCCAAAAAGAAAAGGAGAGACTGTGTTAAAACTAGGAAACAGGTACACATTTGTTTTGGTCATGGCATGCTGCTGTCTTGTCTAAGGAGTGAACCGAGTTGTGTCTGTGTGTGGGTGGGTGGGGGCAGCTCAGCTCGCTAAGCAATGGAAAGAAAATGGTGGCAATTTGAAATTATGTGCCCAGTGCTTCAGCCAATGATGAAGCAGATTGGGCACAATGATACTTGGTTACGCATGAGGCAGGTCTGGGATGGGACTTTTTATTTGGTGGGCATCTATTGTCTGATAGATGCCCACCTTGCCAGGGCTATCAGCCAATCAGAGCTCGGAGATTTCTTAGCCCATTTTCTAAACTTAAATACTTCACATTCAGCACATTTTTGTAGTGATACAGGGGCCCAGACAGGTGTATCCTAGCCTTATCTCTGGGCACATACACCTCAGACAACTCCCCAAGAAACAGTCCCATGAACCTGTATTCCTGGTTATGTTTGTCCCTTTGATAAAGGCATGGATGCTGGAAGAAACACCTCTTCCCTTTACAGGTAGCTTGTCATAGGCTTACACATAACATTTTCTTTCTGGGCAGCTGACACTCTTCGGGACCTTCAGGGGATTGCCCCTTGGAGACACAGAAACTGAAGTCCAAAAACCACTTCTCTGTGGAATGACCCACTGGGGTCGTGCTGGCAACGGTCTCCACCACTTCCTTTGGCAGGTTAAAGTCTCACTCACTCGGGTGAGAAAAAGAACAGCGATCCTTCACCCAACCTCAGCACAGGCTGGCAGGCACCTCTACACTGACAGCTCCCTCCTCACAGAGCTCCCACGCAGACAGACTAGTGATGGACTCCCATCTGAACATTCTAAACTGCCCAGAGCAGCTGATTCCAAAGTAGCTTACGTCACTGCAAGAATTCTAAATGACATAATCCATTCTCCACTCAGGCTAGTCGAGTAAACAATGATGTCATGTGTAGAAAGCTCCTAATAAGCCCTCCACCAGCTGCCCAATACCTTCCTAGGGCTAACCTGATAGGAATCTAGTAACCCCAGAGGACTGGGTGGTTACACTAATAGAACAGAAAGATTGAAGTAGCAAATGTGTGCAAAACAATATTTAAGCAACAACTGGGTTACATTAAGGCAAAGAGTGGCAAAATGGAAAAGTACACTGCAGTTTAAGGACACTAAACTAAGCCATGGATTCAGAATAGCCAAATAATATGGAGACTTGATAGAAAAGAGATGATCAACCAGGTAAGGCTACTATGGTGGGGGAAGAGACATTTAAGCTGCACAACAGTAGCATTCATGCAACTAGAGTTACAAACTGGCAACTGCCTAGAGGGGGGTCCTATTTGTTATTCTACAAAGCACAGTGATCTCTGTACTTGTTAGTGATCATTCATTGTTGCACCTTGCCCTATGCCTGTACCATCATGCTTACCACATGTCGTATTTTTTTTTTTTGGTTAGTTCTCTGTATTACTTCTATGCAATTGTATAGACCCGCTGCATTTTTGGTACACTGTTGGGTAAGTCTTCACTGTTGTGAGCTCCCAAGTCATACTTGAAAATAGGCAAATGTTTTGTCTAGTGCACCCAACTGGTAAACAGAAAAACAAAAACAAAAAAAAAAAAAAAAAAACCACTAAATAGATCATTAGCATATTCCTATTAGATTACTATGGATCTATACCCAAAGAAATGTGGAAATTTATAATTAATGTTATAAATACTGGTTAAGGTTAATATTTATCGTGACACCAGTGCTGAGAACATCCCAAAAAGACACCAATGTAATGTCAGATCTGTGTATTACTGGACTTTTCAAACTGTTCACATTATCAAGTCCTGTTTCCTTATTCAGAATTTTGGGATGAGAGTTGCTTGGTGGTATACTGCACACAGAAATGTGACTCATACTAATGCAGCATTTTTTGTTAGATTTTTTAATCCATGGTGGCTTATGGATGACCCAGTTGCTAGGTTACTTCAGAATTAAACCCCTAAAACATCTGTCTTTTAAAAATGAGTTTTTTGAATCCCCTAAATCCTTAATGAGAGAGATGACACAGAATATCAAAATGGAGAAAACAAATAAGCCAACCTTCAATGACAACTGCAGGCTGATCCTCACTTATATCTTTTGTGATCCCCAAGGCATGCCACGGATCAATCAGACCATTGGGAAAGACTATCCGACTGCTCCTTATATCATATCCACCATAATTTTCATTGGTTTGTTCCACTGCACTGGCAACTGTGGTGGAATTGAACTCGGGTCCATAGATATCAGAGCACTGCTGAAGGTAATAACTGTATGAAAAATATATTAAGAGGAATTAAATGTTATGTTTCTTAATAAAAACAACATTTTAAGGAACTCAGTTCGATAAAGCACCTTTCATATACACTGCATCTCAAAGTGCATTACAATCCATGAACATCGGACAACAACCATAACGCAAATGTAGAGAGGATAAGTGATATGAAGAAAAATGGGAAGGGGGGGCAGAGATGGGGTTAAGTACAAATAAAGGAGAGAGGAAGGTGGTTAAGTATAGACCAGGTACATGGCTTGCTCTAAGCCACAGAGTGATCAAGTGATAGCTCTGGTGGGATTCAACCCAGTCTCTCCAGCTCTGCACTTGAACCACTAAGTTACACCACAAACCATGTATGCATCTTTAGGGACAAAAAGACCACAGTGCCATCGCGTTGCTCCCTCCCACCTAGTCAGTGCGAAACTGGCAATACCCCATCACCAGGCAGTGGCTAAAAGTAATTTCAGCCACAAGCCGGCAGGGTTAGTGACTGGAAAAATCCACTGGCCCCACAGGCTTTTCAGTAGCCCAGTACAAAACGAAATAAAATTACTGCAATAATTTGTGTCTGTTATCACACACACCCACGCCTGTACTGGCTCCCATTCATGCCCTGCCCTCCCATCCCCGAACACTTTCCACTGAAATACAATAATGTAGTATATTGCCTCTTTTATAAATATTAATCAAGCCGTCCTTGGCTTGCATGATTGAGAGTTAAGTTCACTGCCAACTACACCCTCCCCACCCTACATGCTTCTATAATCTTCCCTTTCCTGCCCACACTCCCGACTGCTTCTCTAAACTACGTCTCCCACCCACACACCCTGACTGCACGTTCTATGTTGCCACTGAACTTTTAAGAACACTAAGTCCCCGAGAATTGATTACCAAGAGGTACCCTCTTTACTCCTTTTCCATTTCCAGCTCCTCTCGCTCACCTCACACTGTATTAGGTGTCGGAAAACAACTGAGAGTCTGCAGATCTAAAAGTGCAAGTAATTGCCAGCCTTGCATCTTGTAGTTCTTATAGTTTCACTTTGAACATACATTGGCACTTCTGAGTCATGACCATGGCTACAGTGCGGACAAAACAGGAGGTGCCAGACAGGAGCTTTACAGTGCTCACTGCACCTGCTCAAGAGAAAATATACCTGCATTTGGCAGGCGGACACTCATTTCAGACCCTGCCATGGATTCAGTGAACTTGATTATGGAAGCATCCTACTTTCAAACAGAAGTTGAACTTAAAAAATAAAATTGAGGAAGTTGTAGTCTTTCAAATAGGGGAAAATGAAACGTATGATTTCAAAGTCTGCAGGCACAGAAGTCAAGAAATATTTTTTTTTCCAAAAGAAAGTTTACACTGCCAGTTGTACTTCTTAGATAGCACTACATTAGCAAAAAATTTTTTTTTTTTTTTTAGCTAAAATGCTTTTCTGATATTCTTAGATTTATCATCTATGTATTTAATTCCCTCACATATTTTTAAAACAGCTTTTATAACCAACTTTGTAATAAATGACTCCAATCATTATAGATGGTTGTGACTCAATTTAAAAAATCTTTCACTGAGGTTACCTTTCAAATTGTACATATTCGATTTATACTGTGGGTGTATTAGGATGCCCCTACCATATGTTTCAATGTAAATAGCATAGTACCAAGCTATTTAAATGTGTTCATGCCAGTCATGGTATGGGATCGGGTAAATTAAAAATCCTGCACCTCAGTTCTGCAATGAAAGAAAATGAAATGCAAACTAGGCATATTAATGTTTTTGCCAAGAATATAATATTGCCAAAAAATACATGGTGCCTAACAAATGCTGCTGCTCTAAGTTCCAAAAACTGATCTCTCAGAATATTAACTTCAAATATCTGGTATCAGGGATATATTGTGATTTCTAAGAAAATGTAAAAGATTTCCAAATTTGGACTTGTGGAAGTTTAAAAGGTTCACATAAAGTAAATTCACTAAACCCCCATCTATCACCCCATTTACATCTCAGTTTGACGAGTGCGACTTTGAAAGTTGTAATGGACAGTATAAGCAGATACCAGCTGCTCTGGGAGTCTATTCCAGTTACCAACCACTCATTCAGAGAATTAGTTCTTCCTTGGGTTTCCTGGATTCTTTTCGCAGCTTGGTTTCCAACATTATAACCAGCATTTTTTTTCTGGTACTCAGCAGTGCTCACTAGTAATTAAGTACTGTCACACTACTATAAACCTATCCATGTCAATGGGGCTCAGTTAGCAGCACTCTGGGTATGACTTCACTTTAAATGACAGATGAGGTTTCATTTGCTATTGTGTGCACCGAATCCTTCCGTTACATAAACCCAGCCATCATTCCTATAACAAAAAATTTAAAAAATTGTGTAAAAAAATACTCTTTAAACATAATTTTATACAATTCATTTGGGGAACTTCACCCAACCCTACCACCCCCCCCCCACCCCCGTAAGCAATGCTGGCTTGTCACCAATTATCACACCAAATCTCGACAGCAGTTTTAATGAGGCAAGAGATTTTCATAGTACCTGCACTCTTGCTTGTGGGTCAGAAGAGCATGAGTGCAGGTCCCACACCAGGAGGTGGATTCAGTCCCAACACTGACAGTGTAGCATAGTACTTTGGGGGGGGGGGGGTTCAGCCCTGTAGGATGTGCTGCCCTTCAGATAAGATGTTAAAACAAGGTCCTTGATTTGGTGGTTGTTCAAGTGACAGTAAGACACTTTTCATAAGAGTAACATATTATCCCTGGTGTCCCAACTAACTGTCCCTCAGCTTTTATTTTTTTTTTGTATTACATGATCTTGAGTTCTGGAGCTGCCAGGATGGTAGGAGGCAAACACGATGGATTTTGAACTTCCTCTAGCATTTAAGACTATTTTGGAGAAGACTGCTTAATTTGAAGCAGAAGTTGCCACTTATATTACAAATTCAGCTCTGGCCATGTTACAAAGAAATGACATCACAGATGACATTCAACACAGCACAGCTTAAAGATGAGAGAAAACGTTTAAGAGTCATGATGTGCAAAAATGAGGAGGGGGTGGGGCTCTCGGCTTCTCACAAAAGCCAGAACAACTTTTTCAGCAATTCAGGATCTTGGTTTTTTAAATTAACTCCAGCATTTCCCTCTGTGGGCTTCAGAGGATTCAGAAGTTTTTGGATTTCTGTTCTGCAAGCTGCTTATTTTCACTTAAAGAAATGTTTTTGTTTTTCTGATGGTTCCCGGCCTTCTGTTCTATGTATCTGAGACAAGTTTTTTTTGTTACTTTCCCTGCCAATTTTATGGCCCATTGGGGTAGCTATGCTGGCTCCTTTTATTGCCTTTTATCTGTTGGAATTTTCCCAGAATGCCTCCGAGAATTATATGAATTAGACCAAAGTCCTTCGAACACATCTTGGCTTTATTATCACCCAGTGACAGCACTTTACAAAGAAAATTGACACACATCCAGAGTGACAACTGTTGGCACTTAGAAAAATCTGACTTTGGCAGGGGAAGGAAGGCAAACACTTAAAAGCAGTTAACTTTCACAAGTAACGCAGTTAGATGATGTGACTAGAGTATAACTAGGGACCTGGGCTCTTGGTTCTAATGCAAGGACAAAATTCACATCATTCCCAGAGGCATTCTGGGAAAATTCCAACAGATCAAAGATAATAAAAGAAGCCTAAATGGTTAACTCCATAGGCCATACAAGTTGTAGAGTAAAGGGAAAACCAAACCCTGCTACAGACACAGATAAGTATGGAATGCTAGGGATCACCAGAGAAACCAATGCTCATCATATATAAAAAAAAAAAAATTTCTGCATGTAGTTTCCTTTAAATGATGCTACTGCCAAGCACTGCACTTATAAAGGTTTCAAAGCCTGCCCGTCTAACTTGAATTTCTGATGTTATAGGGGGTGGGGAGGGAGCAGTACTGTGTGAAATGGGGTTGGGGGGTGGAAGAAGAGACAAGAGTGAGAACTCTGTCTAGTCAATAGATCAGTGTAGTGGCCCAAAGTTGGGGGCGCAAACAGAAAAAGGAAAAGGTGCCCCGGCAAAGAAAAGTGTTCCCCAGTAAAGCATAAAGTGCCCCAGAAATGCCCCAGGTGCCCCATAGAAACCTGTAAAGTGATCTAAACTACAGACACAGAAACACCTTCAGGGAAGTAATAGATTCCCTCCAGCAATGTGGCTACCTAAAGTAATGTAAAAATAGCCAGAAAATGCCAAGTTTTAGCACCTCTGTGCCCAATGCATGGCATATGAATTCATTGCAAGGATAGTGTTTTAGAGATGTGCCAGAGTTACACAGTGCCAAGCAAAAAGAAACGGAGTGTTTGCAAAAGGGATGCTGGCACCTGCTAAACAGTCACAGCATACTAAAAAGTGAGCTATGCAATGCTCCTCTTTGTTCACAGTGCATAAAAAAAAAAAAGGCATAGAATGAGGGAAAACAGACCTATCCTGTCCAAATGCCTTCTTTTTATTCAAAAGTGCAAGATGGGCATTCCAATAGCAGCAAAACAGGTAATGGCAGATACTGGTAGCTTGTAGGTAAATGAATACCATACTTCTTAAATTAGCTCCTTCCCTCTCCTGCTCCACACAAGAATAAATCTCAGCATCTCCCGATACGTTTCACGCCCCCCTGGCGCTTTTTCAAAGGATGTCATAAGGTACAATATATTTTATACTGCTTCCTCTTAAAGCTATAGTATACCCCAAAATGTGTGCAATAAAAGTGCAAGTGCAAAATACATTAACATACAGACAGATACTAAACATTAGAAAACTTAAAACAATTTGTACGACATTTTATGTACAACTTGCATTATAATTAAAAACCTGGTGCACAATAGAGCTCTTGCTTATCAAGCACTTGACAGGGATATGACAGGACATAGCCAGAGGCTGGATGGTACTAAAGGCTGAACTTTTTTCCTCAGGCTTCTTTTTGTTCGCCATTACATCTCAACATGGTAATATTTTAGGTGAGAACATCAAGTACTATAGCTTTAAGGCAGATATTGTACCTCACGTCATCCTCTGAAAATGCACCAGGGGCATGAAACTCATCAGGAGATGCTGAGGTTTATTCTTGTCTGGAGCAGGAGGGGGAAGGAGTTAGTTTGAGGAGCATGGTATGCATTTACCTACAAGCTTCAAGCTTCTGCCATTACCTGTTTTGCTGCTACTGGAATGCACATCTTGCACTTCAGAATAAAAAGAAAGCACTTTGGACAGGTCAGTTTGCCCTCATTCTATGCTTTATGCACTGTCAACAAAGAGGAGTATTGTATAGCTCACTTGTTAGTATGCTGTGACTGTTTAGCAGGTGCCACTGTCCTTTTGCAAGCATGTATTCATTGCAACTCAAGATGAAATCCCATGCTGGGGAGCACGTGCCCTGCATTCCAGAATGAGAATCCAGAATATTGGGGTTTGAAAAATTAAGTTGGTTAGGAGAGAATCCTGGTGACTGTGGAGGAGAGAGGATTCAGAAAGCGTGGAGGGATGAGAAGAGCTTACCTAGAGGGCTTCTCTACATGCCTCTGCTGCCTCCAGTCACTGAAGACTGCCTGCCTGCTGAATCGTGTGGTCGGTAGTGCGGATGCACAGGAAAAGAGATGTCCCGCTCCCCACCGGAAGGGTTTGGTGCCCCATTTTATTATTTTTTTCTGTATTTATTTAAAAAACTTAAAACTGGTCCCCTGGAGGTGGCGGTAGTATTGCCGCATGATTTGAACCGCAGTCAGGACCTCGCAAGGTCCCCAGTAACCCATGTGTTGCCTGAAAATCCCTCCCTCTGCAGCAACACCTCCCAGCCTCCTGATCCAGCCTTCTTTTCCCCGGGCTGGGGCAATCAGTCAGCAGCAGCGTGATGGTACAGTGCTGACCATCAGCAGTTAAAGTGCTTTTTTCTTTTTCAAAGGAGCTAGGCATGACGAAGAATGGCAGAGAGCCGTGGGGCAGGCCAGAGGGCCTAATTTACATTCATCAGGTGCAGTGATGCCCAGGGGTAGAACTCGGGGCATCAGGTCCTGTATGAGAGGATTTTAAATATTTATTAGTGGGCAGAGACAAGGGTTAAGGGGAGTGAGGGACAGAAAGGCCTTACTCCAGCCTAACAGTTTAAAAGAGCCCAGGCACAGAAGGCCCAGTATTCAAAGGGACCCAGCCACAGTAGGTCCACAATTTAAAGGGGCATAGTCAGCATTTGACTCAGCCAGTGTACCCCATTGATTTAAAGGGACCAGCCAGCAACCAGCTATTGGGTACCCCACAGGGAGGGCCCAGCAATCAGCTTAAAAGTAAGAGGAGCACAGCATATGTCTCCCATGGGGTCAGCCTGTTCTGCTAGTTTGAAGGGGCCCCAGTATAGTGAGCCATGTACTCCAATAGGTCTCAGCCAAGGGAAGCCTGTTTCAAGTTAGAGGAACCCCACTGTAATTAAGTCCACAGCCAGAAAAGGGCCTCCACTAAGGAAGCACCCCTAGAAAACTAACCAGCTATCTGTTTATTAAGTGTGGTCTGGACATTCAGAGACTGAAACTGACCGCTACTGTTGGAACTGTGATATTGAACATAACTATTGAAGCTGTGCAAATTTTCCAAACTGAGCAAGCACCCCAGGATTGCAGTTGCATTGCATTGTGCCAGTATCTTGTGCTAAGTGTATTTCTGAATCTTCAGCAACGTCCTGAAGACATTAAGCAAGTGCATTTCTGAATCACTCCTCAACAACCTTCTAAGGATATTTCACAAGTGTACTTCAGAATCAGTCTGCAGCAGGACTGTTGAAGATCCATGCCCACGGCCATACCCTTGCAACATCACATTTATTGTTTTCCTCCAACAGTCCCAGTGTATGGCCTGGCCTAGTGCAGATTCTGCAGTCTTGTTTTGCCATCTTCACTGTAGTGTTGTCAAGATAATACAGTTGCGTACTCACTGTAACAGTAGATCTTCACGAGGATCTCTTTTAGCAGGTAATACTCTTGGGTCCTTGCTAGAGGGCGCTCTTCTGCACAGCATCTTCTTCCAGCAGTCTTTGTGTAGGGGCCCACATAGATTACATCATCCTCCGATAACTATAAAGGTGTGGGCGGTCCCAGGCATCCTCAGTTCCCTGCCGGCTTTAGCTCGCTAAGCAAGGACAGAGGGAGAACCAAGGTACCCTAAATGCCCCCAACCTCTTTTTTTTGGAACTAAAATACTTCTTAGATAAGGAGGCGGAAGGAGGGAGGGATCATACCTGCTGCAAGAGATCCTCCCGAAGATCTACAACTACGGTGAGTACGCAACTGTACTATCTTCCTCGAGGGTATATCTTGCAGCAGGTAATAAATACTCTTGTGGTGACTCCCAAACAGTAAGACCTATGAAGTGTGGAAAGGAAATACAGCAGGAGGCCTTGTAGGATAGCTTGGCCAAAGGCCGCCATACGGTGAGAAGCAACATCCAGATTATAGTACTTCGTAAAAGTATGTATTGTAGACCAAGTGGCTACGTTGCAGATGTCCACAACGGACACTCCTTTGAAGCAAGCCGCAGTAGCGGCCATGGCTCTGGTGGCGTGCGCATGGACAGTGCCCGGTAATGGTTTGTTGTACATTTTGCAATAGAACATTCTGCAGTGTGCAAACCAGTTGGAAAGGGTCTGCTTAGTGACTGGGAAGCTTTCCTTGGACTTTGCAAAGGAAACAAATGGCTGAGGAGTTTTCCTAAATGGTTTGGTGTGAGATGTGTAGTATCTAAGAATACGGTGCACATCTAAAGTGTGTAAAAGGGATTCCCCCGGGTTTGTGTATTCAGGGAAACACTGGTGGGTCTATAGATTGGTTTAAGGCATGTTCTGAAACCACCTTGGGTAAGAAGGAGGGATTGGTACATAGGGATACGCTGTCCTTATGGAAGTCCATACAAGGTTCCCTGCACATTAAGCTTGCAGTTCGGAGACACGATGAGCGGAGGTAACAGCTACTAAGAATAATGTTTTCCAAGCTAGGAAGCAGAGATTGCAGGTAAGGGTTTGACAGTTAATTTTTCCAGTAGGAAATTTAAATACCTTGGAGGAGCAGGTCTCCTAAATAGGAGGTTTGAGGTGTAGCATACCTTTCAAAAACATTTTTTTGCAAGACGGTGTCGGTAAAGCAATTTTTTTTCCAAGGGTTCGTGAAAAGCAGAAATAGAGGTCAAATGTACTTTAATAGAGGAGTAGCTCAAGCCTGAGGAGGTGAGCAATGACTGGCAGTCTAAGGCTTAAGTAAAGGGACATGAAAAAGGGGTCCAAAGACAGAGGCAGTCCAAATGGAGAAATGCTTCCATTTGGCATTGTATGTTTGTCTGGTGGACGTTTTATGGGGAGCCAGTAGAATATTAGCTACTGGAAAGGAGACCTGGAGCCAAGCTATAAAAGCATCTTCAGGAGCCAGATGTGAAGATAGAGATTTCAGGTTGGGGTGGAGCAGTGTGCCCTGATCCTGTGTCAATAGGTCCAGTCTTATGGGCAGCAGTACGGGTTCTGCAACAGTCAATTGTTGCAGCAAAGGGAACCAGAGTTGACGCAGCCACAGAGGGGTTACAAGAATCATGGTGGCTGACTCCAGCTGTAGCTTCAGTAGAGTCTGAAGTAGGAAAGCATAAAATATGAGTACTGTCCATGGTTGGGACAGGGCATTGTTAGGCTGTCCTCTTTTGTTTGTGATAATGGAATAATATCTGGGGAGACGATTGTCTGGGGATGCAAAAAGACCCAGTTGCGGGGTTCTCCATATCTGAAAAATGCTCTGCAGAACCATGTGATGGGAGAGTCCATTCATGAGTGGAAGAGTGGCAACAGAGAGTCCGCCAAGATGTTGGGACGACCGGGTAGATGTACAGCTGTCAATGTTAAGTGCTGTTGTAGAGCCTCTAAGCGTCTCCTTGTAGAGGCTGAGGGACTTTGGTCCCCCTTGCTTGTTCAGGTGGTACACGACCGAGGTTTTGGCCAATAATTAGGAGAGGTCCCGGAGTCAGATAAGGGCAGAATGCCCAGAGGGAAAGGTGTATTGCTCTCATTTCCAGTAAGTTGATATGGAGATGAACAGAGTCCAAGTTCCTTTGGCCTGGAGTTTTATAAGAGCAAGGTGGCATCCCAACCCTTGGGGGAGGCAGTGGTGGTCAATGTCTGTTGAAGTGGTGGGGACTGGAAGAGCATGCCCTGAGAGAGGTGGGCACAATGGGTCCACCAGTTGAGGGCAGCACAGAGGTCAGACGTGACCCGAATTCGGTCCTCAAGGTCTCCTGATTTTTGTTTCCACTGTTTTTGTAGGATCCATTGTACCAGCCTCGTATGCAGGCGGGCCTGAGCCATGCTAGTGACTGTGGTCATGTGTCCTAAAAGGCAATACTTGCCTGGCTGATATGAATTGTTCCCTTTGGAGACAGGAAGCGAGACACAGGATTTGGTCTTGCCTGTCCTCTGGGAGATATGCTCTTCCCAAGGATATGTCCAGGACAGCTCTGATATACTGGAGTCTCAGAGTTGGTTCTAGGAAGATTTGGGCCAACTGACCATGATTCCCAGGGACTGAAATAGGGTGAGGGTCAACTGCAGGGAAGAATACAGGGAAGGCTTGGATGCTGCTTTGATAAGTCAGTAGTCCAAGTAAGGAAAGACAAAGTGTCCTTCCCTGTGTAAAGCCACTGCCACCACAACCAGATATTTGGTGAAGACCCTTGGGGCAGACAAGAGTCAGAATGGGAGGGCCCGAAATTGGTAATGGTGTCCTAGTAAGTGGAACCTGAGGAATCTGTATTAGGCGGAGTGGATTGGAATATGAAAGTAGGTATCTTTCATGTCCAGTTCCCCTTCTTTAACATGGGCAAGATGGATGTCAGGGTGACCATCCAGAACCTCTTGTATTGAATGTGTATGTTTAAACATCTGAGGTCCAATATAGGTCTCAGGTCCCCTGTGCGCTTGGGCACCAGAAAGAAATCAGTAAAATCCCTGATGTTGTTCTAGCGGAGGAACTGGGTAGACTGCATTCTTCTTAAGGAGCGCCTGAAGTTCCTCCCAAGGATGGGGACATGATCTTTGGAGTAATAGAGTGGGGAGGGTAAGGGGGTGGCATGGAGGTAAACTCCAAGGTGTGCCCTACCCTGATGATCTGGAGCACCCACTCGTCCGAAGTGATCACTTGCCAGGCCTCTAAGTTATGGGCAAAGTGACCACCCACAGCTTCTGAGGCCGGGAGGAGGAAGCTGGAGCAAAGTCCTGGATGGTCAGATAGTGGCAGGCTGAACGGTCCCACCCTGACCTGGAAGGCTGGAACGGAAGCCTTTGTAATTGGGAGTAGTTGTCCTGGAGATGGACTGGGAGCATCCTTGGGAACTGACCCTATAAGTTCCTCGATGCTTGTTGGGAGCACAATTGGGTGGATGGTTGAGTAGAGTGGTACATACCATGCACCGTGCATAAGGTTCTCCCTGACACCTGGAGGTCATCCAGGAGGGTTTGTGTTCCAGGGCCAAATAATTTTGAGCTGCTGAAGGGTTGCTGTATACCCGGGGTGAATCCTGAAACTAGGAGCCATTCATGCCTTATAAGGGTTATACCCATGGCAGAGGTTCAGGCAGAGGTGTCCATGGCATCATATCCAGAGTGGAGAAGATGTCTGGAGATAGAATTATTGGTTGAAATAATGTTCAACAATTGCTCCTTTTTCTGTGAGGGGGGGAAGCTTGCCGACAAGGTCTATGGCTGAGGACCAGAGTCTCCGTTGGTACTTTACCATATGACCCGTGTAATTTAAAATCCTAAGGTTCACAGTGCCCGCCGGGTACACCTTTTTACCTAGGTAGTCAATAAGGTTGGAGTCTGTCAGGAGGTAAGGCGCTCATGTGTTTTGGGTGCTTAGTGTGGTCATGAGCAGCATTAATAACAATCTACTACTGGAGTGGCAGAAAAGAAAGGGTGGTCTATAGGTGCCTGATAGAGGCGATCAGCCTTCCTGGGAATGGCAGGACAGCTGAAGGTTGATTCCAGGTGGCTATGACAGCATTTTGGTATGTCCGTACAAGGGAAGGTACGACCACCACTGGCTCCTCAAGGAGTTCCAGGTAATCTGCCATCTCTCTCTCCTCTGCTTATCTTGTTCTGTTGAAAGGCCCATAACCTTCTGGATCTGGGCCATCATGTCATGAAATGATGGGTCATCAAGAGGAGAGGCCACTGCCTGGCGAGTAGCGTCCTTATGAAGGAACGAAAGAGCAGAGGCCTCAGAAGGTGGGAGAGGATTGTCCTGGGGAAGGATTTCCTCAAATTCTTCAAATTCCTCTTCCTCTGGGTAATACTCCTCATAATAATGGGGAGACTTCTTTAGAGAGGAGTCTCTCTCTCCCTGAAAATGTTTTGCAGGAGTAGGAGAATGGGAAGGGGGTCTCCTCCCATCTCTGGGCATACAGGGTTGAGAGACCCTCATAACTTGCAGGACTGTCTGAACGACAGTGGCCATGTCCACAGAAGAGGGTGCAGAGGTAGGGGGTTGTTGCCTCTATAATAAGAGAGAAATAATGGAACAGGTGGGACATGGTAAATGCAAAGGCTGGGGACCCTGGGGTGTAAGGGTCC
Organism: Neoceratodus forsteri; assembly: GCA_016271365.2. Lineage (NCBI taxonomy): Eukaryota > Metazoa > Chordata > Ceratodontiformes > Ceratodontidae > Neoceratodus > Neoceratodus forsteri. The sequence continues at coordinate 408,782,272 of CM028137.1, read as the reverse complement.
GGGTCCTAGGATCCGTCAGTCTGGACTCTACAGGAAATAGGCAGAGAGGGAGGTTTAAGAATAACAGCCAAGGAAAATCCCTCATCTCTAATAACATAGCCCTGGCCCACTGTCAATGGGGTAGTAAAGGGAGATGAAGGGAAATGCCAAAAACTGAGAGTTATCGATGAACCTGGCGGTAACTGAGTGATCGTCAAAGAGTTTTGGGAACTTGTATAAGGATCAGCAGAGACCGCTAAAAGGGGCGCTGGAAAGTGCCATCGACGATAAAGTAGGTAGCACTGTCGAAGAAGCAGTTCTGTGAGACACTGCTGACAGAAGATCACATTAATGGTGGCCGTCGACGAGTGTCTGGAAGATGAGGAGGATGATTTCTCCTCGTCTTTTATGCTTTATATGGGATATCGATGAGGGGTCCTTGGGATGTATCCCTTTCTCTAGGAGAGCCATCTTCTGCTGCATTAGATGACAATCTCTTGTAATTGTCGACATCTTGCCTGGTTAAACTCCTGGCAATGATAACAGGAGGTGTCGTGTGTGGCTCACAGGCACCTGATTGGTTGTCATAGTGGTAGAGCTTTCTACCACAACAACACTTCCGAAATAGTGAAGTACTTCAAGAATCTTTCAACATTCGTGGTGGTGGGAAAAGAGGAAAAGACTGTTCCCTGTTCAATTCCTCGTTGACGACTGTTAACACGGAGAGATGAACTACTGTGTGTGGAATGAAAACGGCAGGAAAAAGAACAGAGGATGCCTGGGGCTGCCCACACCTTTATAGTCACAGGATGATGATGTAATCTGTGTGGGTGGCCCCTAGGCAAAGACTACTGGAAGAAGCTGCCATGCAGAAGAGCGCACTCCGGTGAGGACCCAAGAGTATTATCTGCTGTAAGAGATGCTCTCAAGGAAGATCTTCTGTTCCAGTTACCCAAACCAACATCCTGTTTGTTGTTTTCGGTCATTCTTTGGCTCGTCCGGCCTTGGCACCCAGAACTCTTATTCTCCTACTTCTGAAGATTTCCTCATCCTGGTTCCTAATTTCCGTGGGGTTCTCCCATTGTCTTCTGCATCTTTCGTACTTGGCAGTCCACCAGGGGGCTGTGGCAGGGGGTTCTTCTGCATCTTCTGTACCCGGCAGTCCAACTGCAGGCTGCGGCAAGGGTTCTTCTGCATCTTCCATGCCCAGCAGTCCACCAGCAGAATGTGGCAGGGTTCATCTGCATTTTCCATACCCAGCAGTTCACCAGCAGACTGGTAGGGGTGTTATACATCTTCTGTACCCAGCTGTCAGCCACCGGGCTGTGGCAGGGTAGTCACTGCAGTCGTCATTTCATCCTGGCTATCCACCAGTGGACTGCGGCTGGATCCTTTGTGCTTCAGTTCCAGCGGCCCTCAATGGGTTCTTAACAAAGAATCTTCGTGCTTGTTATTTCCAGCAACCCAGGAGAGGTGGGTGTGGCCGATGGACTCATGGTCCGTTTAGAAAACCTCTCTGTATCCCTCTAGTCCCACAGGAAGTCCTCAGAGTCATGCTGGCCACCCAGCCTACTTGTTTCCATTTGCCAGAGTTCCTTTTTATCTCAACCCTTTTTTGAAAGACTGAACAACCCCACGATGACAAAGAAAGTAACCACCGTGCATGAACTGCTGATAAATACAGGTTACTCACCTGTAACAGGAGTTCTAGGAATGGTATATGTTGTTCATCCACACTCATTGGCAGTATCCTTGCCACTTTAAATCTTGCCGGAAGGTCTTCAAGCTTGCTCCTCCCACCCACCCGGGTGGTATAACTCTCGGCTCCGCCCCATGACGCCAGATCTGGCCCGCTGGAAGCTCAGGTTGTGCGTCCAGGCCAGGGAGGCAGAGTGTGGTGGATGAACAACATATACCATTCCTAGAACTCCTGTTACAGGTGAGTAACCTGTATTTCTAGGGACATGGATATGTTGTTCATCCACACTCATTGGCAGACTCTAGCAGTTCTCCGGGAGGAGGGAGGCAAGACACACCCCAATACTTACTTGGGAAAGAGAGACTTTGAGAACCGAGGCCCCAAAACCAGCATCCTGCGTGACTCAAGGTCGATGGTAGTGGGTAATGAAGGTGTTTGCTGACTTCAGGTAGCAGCCCTGCAGATTTCTGGATAGGGACGTCCCTGAAGCAGCCACCGTTGCAGCAGTATGGCGGGTAGAATGAGCTCTTATCCCTCTGGGAGGCTCCATGTCGCCAACTTATAGCAGAGATCTATGCAGGAGGTTACCCACCTGCTTATCGTCCGCTTGGCTGCAGGTCTGCCAGATGCGGCTTCAGCGTGAGGTGACAAACAGCTGGCGAACCTCTCCCCGAATTTCAGCCGTGCGCTCCTTATAATAAGCGAGCGCCCTTCTAGGGTCCAGAGTATGGAGCCTATATTCGGCCTCCGAGGTGTGATTGGGGTAGAACACCGGCAGAGTCAACACCTGGTTAAGGTGAAACTCCGACACCACCTTCGGAAGGAATTTCGGGTGGGGGCGCAGGACAACCTTGTCCCTGTGGAAGACCAGGTAAGGAGACTCGATGGAAAGCGCCTGGAGCTCTCCCATCCTTCTGGCTGACGTGATAGCCACCAAGAAGGCGGTCTTCCACGACAGGTGAGAGAGAGCACACCTGTGCATAGGTTCGAATGGCTTGCCCATGAGCTTTGCCAGTACCAGCAGTAGATCCCACGGAGGTGGGGGTTCCCGCACTGGAGGAAATGTGATCAAGGCCTTTGAAGCGCCAGACCACCTTCTCCTGCGCCACGTACTGCTTCCCTCGGCCCGCGCCCGTAAGCAGAGAATGGCTGCCAGGTGCACCCTTGTGGTCGCTCGACCTAAGCCCTTGACTAGAAAGGGACCATAAATAGTCCAAGATGCTTTGCCAAGGAACAGGAGGAAGGGTCCAAGCCTTGTTCTGACACCAAATGGAAAACCTTTTCCATTTGAAGGCATAGCATTTTCTGTCGACTCTCACGGACGCCTCAACTACATTGAGGACCTGTCGGAAAAGAATTGCCTGGAACTCTAGCCGCTCAGGAACCAGCCTTGTGGGTGTAGGGATTGAAGGTCCGGATGGAACACCTTCCCTGATTGACTGAGAGAGGTCCGGCAGCTGAGCTGCCGCTGGAGTCCTGGAGCTGAGACTGGAGATCTGGTACCAGAACTGGCGAGGCCAGTCTGGGGCTATCAGAATCACCTGCGCCTTGTCCCTCCTCGCCTTGAGAAGCACCTTGTGGATCAAGGAAATGGGGAAAGGCGAAAGAGGCCCGGGGTCCATTGCCTCGAGAAGGCATCCCCTGCAGCGAGCCCTGCTGAGGGGGCGGCATGGAACAGACTCAGCTTCCTGCCTCCATGGAGGCAAACAGGTCCACCTGAGGTGTGGCCCCAAAGGGAGAACAGATGCTGTACCACCTCCGGCAGGAGAGACCACTGTGAGATGCAGCCCCATCCGCTCAGGGCATCGCCAGGGTGTTGGAGGCCCTGCCACGTGAATGGCTAGGAGATCCGCCTCCAGGCTGCGCACGAGTGACCAAATGCGGAGAGCTTCCTGCACAGAAGCACGTGAGCGCTGCCCCGCCCTGGCGGTTCAGATAGTACATGGTCGGGTATTCCCGCCTGACTCGGACCACTTGACCCCGGAGGAACGGAGCAAAGGGCGGTGAGAGCTAGGCGGACCGCCGGAGCTCCAGCAGGTTGATGTGGCATCGGGACTCCGCTGGGACCAGAGGCCATGAGCCCGGTGTGTTCCCCAGATGGGCACCCCAACCCATCAGAGAGGCATCGGTCCGAAGAGAGACCGCCGGCTCGGGCGGATGAACGGATGCCTCCTGCAAATGATCTGGAACGTCCACCACTGGAGAGCTGCCCACATCCCCTGTGTCACCAGCTGGCTGCTGGTCCAAGGATCGCAGCGCTTAGACCACTGGCTGGCCAGTCCCCACTGAAGGGGACGCATGTTCCAGCAGGCCCAACGGACCACGCTGGTGCAGGCCGCCATGAGACCCAGGAGGCGAGGAAGTCCCGGCAGGGCGCAATTGCTCAACCAGAAATGATCGGGCAAAGGAGGAAAGAACTCGGCCCTGTCCGCCGGGAGCCGCGCCTGGCTCGAAGAGAGTCGAGCTGCCCTCGATGAATAGAATCACCTGCTTCGCTTGAGTTCGACTTGGCCTCGTTGATAAGGAGGCCCAGTTGAGAGCAGACCTGAGGGCCAGATCTCTGACCACTCCGCCTCCTTCCTGGAGGAGCTGCTATCAGCCAGTCGCCCAGGTAAGGCAGCACACCCGACCCTCGCGCCGCGAGGGAATGCTGTCACCACTGCCATGCATTTGGTGAAGACCCTGGGAGCTGGAGACAAGTCAAGGGCATGGCTTGGAATCAAGAGGGATCCTTCTGCCTGGAAGCGAAGGAATCTCTGGTGAGACGGACGGATAGGGACTGAAAAACGCTGGCCCTGCAAGTCCAGAGAGCAGAACCACATCGCCGTGCTCCAAGGATGGTATTATCTGAGCCAGAGTGACCATCCTGGAAGGTTCGAGACCTTAGGAACTTGTTTAGGCCGTGTAGGTCGAGAATGGGGCGCAGCCCCCGCCCTGCTTCGAACCAGGAAGTACCTGGACACAAACCCTGGGTCTGAAGGAGGGTCCACCACCTTCTTACCACCTCCTTCTGGAGGAGGAGAGCGCGTCGCCTCGACGAGCCGCCAGTGAGGTTGGGATTCGAGCTCCGAGGGGCGATTTGCCTGAAGGGTGGTGCCTGCTCGAATTCCAGAGACAGGCCTCTACCCACCACCTCCAAGACCCACCTGTCCGTGGTAACAGCGGACCAGGCGGAACGGAAGTGCTGAGCTGCCTCTTCACGGGGACCCAGGGGTGGTGACGGGATGGGGCGACACCCCTCAGCCCGCTCACTGGGCAGGCTTGGAGGAGGGACCGCCGAGGGACCTCCTGGGCCTTTCCTCCCTGCCTCCTGTTAGAGGAAGCCGCGGTTTTGGGTTTGGGATGCCAAGGTCGCAGCCTGCTGGCCCTGACGCTGCTGCCGGGCGCTGCTGGGGCACAGAAGGACTAAAGGGCTTAGGGCTGTGGTTTGGCGGCCTTGTCCCTTCTGAGCGGAAGAGACCGAGTCCAAGGTGGCATTGGACTTCTCGATCCTCTGCAGGTGACCTTCCACCCCAGGGTCAAGAGGTCAGTCCCCAAAAGGGAACATCCGCCAACCTGTGCTGGGTCATCCGGCTAAAGGTGGATATCCTCAGCCAAGCTCGCCGACGAGATAGCCACTGCGCCGCCACCGATCTGGCACATGAGTCCCCTATATCCAAAGCAGTCTGGAGCTGCTGTTTGGCCACCGCTCTGCCCTGGTCCCGCACCTGCTAACCGTAGTCTGCAGATCGGCGGAAGATGAGGGATGACCCATCCAGGAGCCCAACAGGGCATGAGAAAAATGTGCCATGAGGACGGCCGAACTGGCCTGACGGTTAGCGAGAGGACGATGAGGACTTTTCGCCCCGACATAGTCCACTTCTTGGACCTTGTCGGGAGGTTTGTCCACATCCCTGGCGCGCCGGGCGTGCCGGAAAACGCTGTCGGTAACCAACCCCTCAGCAGAGGGTGTTCCAAAACCGACAAGGAACCTGTGGGACCGTGATACTTCCTGGCCATCCTGGCCAAGGCGCAGGGCAGGAAGCAGGGCGCTGCCAAAGTTCCAGTGCCGACCCACTATGGCCCTCGCCACCGAAAGGCCTCCGCCGGAGAATCCTCGGTCCAGAATCTCCGTGAGGGGATACCTGGTCTGCTTTGGAACGGTTCGAGCTCCATCCCGTAGACTCCGAGATGAGCCGAAGCAGTCCTAGGAAGGACGACGGCTATCGCCCATTGACTGACTCTCCTGAAGACTCCAAGTCCAGTCGCTTGGAGAAAAAGAGGAATCATCTTCGGACTCGAAGAGTCCTCGAAGAGCTGCCTCTGCCTGAGCCACCCTTCACCTGCCGAGGTCGGTCGGGAGTGAGGGTAACTGACAGCCGATGGGGTAGACCTCAGCTCGATCGAGAATCCTTGGTCGGAGCCCCAATTGGTGGCTGTGGAGGCGGAGGTCTCCACCGAATCGGTGGAGCAGCTGGTTTTGGCCGAACAACCGCCTGTATAGGCCTCGGATAAGTCGAGGGGTTGTGTCGGCCGCTCCGTGACAGTTACTAATGGCCGGGAAGGCGACGAGTCGGGCTTATTCCCCGCCAGGAGGAGTTGTTGCAACATAAGGTCCTCGCATCGCGACGTACTTACGCTAAAGCCCCTCATCCGAGGAGGAGGACGAGGACGAGCGGCGACGCCGCTTACCGCGGTGCCGAGACCGAGACCGCCTATGACGGTGGGATCGGCTGGACCGCGAAGAGGTCCGAGACCGAGACCGAGAGTCCCGGAATTTCCGAGGTCGGTGCGGGGAGGTGTCGGCCGGAACCGGCACTCCCTTCGGCTCGGATGGTCCATCCGAGGGCTCCGGAACCGGAGGCACAGGCGAGCCCACGGGATCCTCAACTCCTCCCGGGGGAACCGGGGAGAGGGGAATCTCGGCTGCTAAAGGCGACAGCCCGTCCAATGGGTCGAGAAAAATCTCGACTTCATCGGTGGGAGTCTCGGTCAACTGACCTGACGGGGACACCGTGAGGCCAGTGGCCGAAGCCGAGCGGTCGACCGAAGCCGACGGTCGACGTCCGGAGAGGACCTTGCCCGCCTCCCAAGAGCGCCGACGGAGGATTTACCCCTGTCCTCTTTTGGACCGAGAATAAGGTCCAGCAGACGCAGACCCTTCTCCTTTAGTGGAGAGGGCAGACAAAGCTCCTAAAAAGAAGCCGTGTAGGAAGAACCCAGAGAGGCGGGATAAATGCCGCGCCGAGGAAGATACGCTCGCCCGCCTCTTCGAGGCGACCATCCGCTCGAAACTGATCCGCCCGAAAACCGCTGCCGCGGACACCGCCAACCGGGCCTCCTTGGACTTCACCGGAGGGAAACGCTTCTCGGGACGGCCCAGTTGCAATCGGGCAGCACGGTCTTCGAGGACGTAGGCCGAGAAAGATGAGCACAGGTCGCAAGCCTGCGGGTCGTGCTCAAGGCCTAAGCAGTAGACACACGTGGAGTGTGGATCCGTCCGAGACATCTTCTGCCCGCATAGGTACTCCAAACCGGAGTCGATTGGTCCATCGCAGTCAGCGAGGGATAGAAGACTGAAGTCTTTTGCAAAATTTTATTTTTAAATCCGCAAACGGAGAAATAGGAACCAGTCACAAACGCAGAGCGTTAAGGAGGGAACCTGAGCTTCCAAGCGGTAAGGAAGATCTGGCGTCATGGGGCGGAGCCGAGAGTTATACCACCCGGGTGGGTGGGAGGAGCAAGCTTGAAGACCTTCCGGCAAGATTTAAAGCGGCAAGGATACTGCCAATGAGTGTGGATGAACAACATATCCATGTCCCTAGAATATCAGTCACAGAGTTTTGCTATAGCATACTGTAGTAGTCACTAGGTTTGGAGTACTCCAGGGTGGTAGTCACTTAGTCCGAGGTGCACCTCAGGGGTAGAGTAAAGTGAACCATACAATGGTTATCAGATCTTTATCTTGTGTAAACACTCTTACAGAATAGCTGTTACAGCCAGTTCCATTTTAGAGCTTTCCTCTTACAGGAATTGTAGTGATTAGAGTAGAATAATCCGTACAGTGATAAGAAGCTCTTATAGCTTACAGTAGCTGTTACAGCCATTTCCATTTTGTGGAGTTCTCCTCATACTGGAGTTTAGGAGTGTTAGCTTACCCCTTCTTCCCTGTGACAGTGTCTTCATTACCCTGTTTAACAATAAATCATGTAAAGCATCTGAAAGTCATTCATGACTCCCACCTCTGTCAGGTGACATCCACCTTGGGAACCTGCAGTGCCCTCCCATCATTCCACCTACAGGGAGTGGCACTGGTGTTGGTAAATAGTGTGAGATTTATTTGGGTCACTACAACACTGTTGCTCTAGCCACCCTTTTTATCTTACTGGATCGCAGTGCACACTACCATCAGGGCACCACAGCAGGGTATGGTAGGGTATCAATTTAGGGCAGACTGGATGAACCAATGGTGTTTTTTTTTTTTGTTTTGTTTCTTTGCAAGGTCTACATTTCTAAATTTACCACGGCTAGTATACAGCCTTTTTCCATATGAACTCTCACTGTGTTTCCCATGCAAGAATGTGGCACCCATAAGTGAATTCATGTATGAAGGGCAGACCTTGAAATCCCCAGCAGTGCAATGCACAATAGCCACATAACAGGAGTAAAACTAAGCAGCAGTTTAAATGAACTAAAAGAACTCTTGCTTAAAAAGAACAAAAAAAACCCGATGAAGCCTACATGACAAAATGTTGTGGATCAGTTAATCTGGCTTTTGTGAGACGCCAAGAGTACCCTTCCCCCCAATATTCTTGCAGAATTGAGGTGTACAACGGGCAACGCCAAGTGCGATTCTTCTAAAAAGGAATGTTTTTTGTGATTCTATGCAGCATAATTGTTTTTTCTACAGTCAAGATGTAAAATGAAACCCTTCCATCTGCGTGCTTCACAACCATCCAGAGTACTGTATTTACTGCATAAACAGGGGACATACAATAGGCTAACAAAATATTCAATGCATCTTCAATGGTCCAGGCCCAGATCTCTGCTTTATTAATGGGGGATATGCAATAGGCCGACTCAAACATATTGGTTACTCACCTGTAACCGCAGGTCTGGGAGTGGTATACAGTTCACATCCATACTTGGCAGTTTACAGGAACAAGCTGATCCATCAGATGTCTTCATGCTAAGCTCTTCCCATTACCAGGGCAGTATATCATTGAGCTCCACACCGATGTCAAATCTTTGCATGCTGGAAGCAGGGTTTCGGGTGCCACATTGCCAGAGGAGGCTGGGTGGGTTGAATGTGTGTGAACTGTATACCACTCCTGGAGTTACAGTTACAGGTGAGTAACATATTCCTAAGGGTGTGGCTACAGTTCACTATCAAAACTTCAGCAGGGGGCAAGGTGCACATCCCTATTTGGTGAACAGAGACTGGAGAACTGAGGACCCAAAAGCAGCATCCCAACAAGACACTATGTTGATGTTGTACTGTGGAATATGAAGGTGTGTGCGCTTTCCTCCAGGTAGCAGGCCTTCAGATCTCCTATATTGGGATGTTCCTGTAAGTAGCCACCGAGGTAGTGGTATGTTTGCTGGAATAAGACCCAAGCCCTTTGCTAGGCTCCCTACCAGCCAACCTATAGCATAAGTCAATGTAGGATGTAATCCATCTGGCAACAGTTTGCTTTGCTACCAGTCTGCCAGGTATGGCTTCTATGTATGTCACAAACAGCATGTGAACCTCACCCTGACCTCCAGCCATGCACTCCTCATAAGAAAGAGTGCCCTTGGCAGGTCCAAAGTATGGATCCTACAGCCAGCCTCTGGAAATGGGTTTGTAAAGTATACGGAAGGTATACTGCCTGGATGAGTTAAACTCCCATACAACCTTTGAGAGGAACTTGGGAATGACCCTTTCCATGTAGAACACCAGATATGAAGACTCCACTGAGAGCACCTGGAGCTCACTAATCATTCTGGAGGACATGACAGCCACTGTCATAGAGGCATAAGTCAGAAAGCAGACAACAGGAGGCATAACATTTGCAAGTAGTGTTTTATTATCAATAACAAAATAAGTGTACAGGACAGCTCTTCATATAGGCACCACAAAGAAAGTCCTACATCTGAGAGTCTCTATTTAAATCTCAGTCTCTTGATCTCTCACTAAACAAAACATTGCTCTCTTTATACAAGATTTACTTTCCCGGCAGTTTAAACTCTGCATCCTGCTGTTGTAAATTACATCCTCCGCTTTCACAAAATGACTCCGAACAGGAGACCAGCCTTAAAGAACACATCTAGGCTTAACAAGTGCAATAAAATACACCTTGTCCCAGAACTGGTTTCCTAATGACAATTCTGTAAACAAGCTTGCGTAGGTCCAAATGCATCTCAATGTCAATGCCTTGCGTTTTTTTTTTTTTTTTTTTTTTTTTTTTTTTAAGAACCTCAAATAGCTTTCTACAATCATTTCAACAATGTAAGTATATACATTTGCAAACCAAGATTCACATATATTTAACCACACAGAAGCAAGGGGAAAAAGAATAGAAACATCAAGTGAAAGAAGGGAGATAAAAAGGGGAAACTGTGGGACCATCGGAGTGGTCAGTTACTAGATGCCATAAGAAAATATGATCGCACAATCAGACAGGCAAGAGACAGAATAGGAGGACAAAACATATCCTTGCTTTTAACTCTCTGCATAACAAATGGGCAGGATGTTGCCCAACACTGTAAAACTGGCCACTAAGACAGCAGTCCTCCACGGCGAAGATATTTCTTACCTGTGCACAGGCTCAAAGGGCTTAGCCATGAGCACAGCCAGCATTCAGCAGTAACTCCCAAGGTGGCGGAGGGGACAAGTGGTCAAGACCTTGAAACAAAATAATGCCTGACTGCCTTCTCCTGGGCCACCCAGTAAGCAGAGATGGCTACCAGGTGTACTTTAAGGGTCATCGTCCACAGGCCCAACTGAGAGAGGGACCACAGGTAATCAAGGATGCCTGCCACTGGGCAGGCAAGCTCCTTGCCCTGACACCACAGAAAATCTTTACCATTTAAATGCACAGCATTTGAAAGTTGACGCCTTTTGGTATGCCTATACAACATGGAGCACTTCTGAAAGACCCAAGACTTGGAACTAACCACTCAGAAACTAGGCAGGGAGGTGCAGGGACTTAAGAACTGGGGGCAGGATCTTACCCTGTTGTCCAGTCTGCAGGACCTTACCCTGTTGTCTGATCAGCAAGCCCCAGTACAGAGGCAACCACAATGTTTTTCCCACCTGGTTGAGAGCATCTGTGAACTGATTGTGAACTTCCGCAACACGGATTTCCAGGAGATCTGCACCTAGGCTGTGCACAAGTGTCCAGGTGTGGAGAGCCTCCTGATGCAGGGGGTGTGGTTCTTCCTGGCTGTTCAGGTAGAACATGGCTGTGCTGCTGTCCATCTGGACTTCCACAACCTGATCCCTGATCAGAGGAGTAAATTCTGTCACAGCCAGATGCACTGCATGGAGTTCCATCAGGTTACTGTGGCAACAGGAGTCTCAGGGTGACCAGAACTTGTAAGCTCCATGGTCTCCCAGGTGTGCTCCCCACACCACCAGAGATGCATCCGTTGTGAGCGTGATAGATGGTTCTTGGCAGATGAATGGGATTCCTTCCTCCAGATGCGAGTGCAGCCACCAATGGATGGTATCCAGCTTTGGCCGATCCCAATGATCAGGTGTTCCAGGTGACCCAGGTGCTGAGACCACTGGCTATCCAGCTCCCACTGCAGCATGGCTCATCTGTCAATGGGCCTAGCGGACCATGCTGGTGGAAGATGTCAAGTACCCCAGCAGCCTCACCAAGTCTTGGGCAGGGTTCAAGAGCCCAATTTGAAAAGACTGGGCAAAGAAGGCAAGATCCTGAGCCCAGTCAGCAGGGAGACGAGCCTTGGCCCACAATGAGTTTATTTCAACCCTGATTACATCACCTGTAGGAAGTCCAGTTTAGGATTTGTCTGGGTTGACCAAGTGGCCCAAGCCTCTGCAGGTCTGAAGGGCCAGATCTGTGGACTGCTCCACAGCCTCCTTGGATGACCAGACTATCAACCATCCAGGTAGGAATACACCCTGATGCCCTTGTGTCTCAGGAAGGCTGCCACCACTGCCATGCTTTTGGTGAAATCTCTGGGTGCAGACCACTGAAGAGCATGACCTGGAACTGGTACAGAAACCCTTCTATGTGGAACGAATGGATTGGGATGTGGAAGAATGTGTACTGGAAATCTAGGAGAAGAACCACATGCCCTGCTCCAGGGATGGTATATAATCTGACTCACAGTGACCAACCAAAACTTGTGCTTCTGCATAAACCGATTTAGTTTGTGGTGTTCCAGTATGGGGCGCCAGCCCCCCAATCCATTTTGGGACCATAAAGTACCTGAACATATACTCCTGACTTGCCAGGATGTCTGGGACACGGGCTATGGCTCCATTGGCAAGAAGCTAAGCTACGTCCTCCCTGAGAGCAGACAAAATATCCTGCAACACCCTGTATTCCCAAGGAGCATGGAGTCGATAAGATGAGAGCCTCAAAATCCAGATACAACCCTGTGCCTATCACTTCTAATACTCACTTGTCTGTGATAATGGCAGACCACTGTGGCCAGAAGTGGTACAGTCAACCCTCTCCCCTCCTGGGAGCCTGGTCAGGGTAGGAAAAGCATGAGGATGACACTCAGCCAGTCACTGGGCAGCTCTGGAGAGTGCACCGACCGCTGGTGCACCGTTTCCCCTGCCTCTCTCTTTCTGTACCCTGACCACTGAACTTGTACTTTGGGCACCAGCGTTGGTACTGCCAAGATGGCTGTGGCTGAAAGGACCTATACTGGAAGGTCTGTCCCTTATGTTTCTGTGCCTTTGGGCCCTTTTCTGGGAATGATGCCATAAAATCTAAGATAGCTCTGGACCTTTTAATCCTAGTGAGATGTCCCTCCACCCCAAGGCCAAAGAGGTCAGTGCCCAAGCAGAGTACATTGGCCAGTTGTGCTGGGTATCCATCATGAAAGAGAAAAGCCACAGCCAGACCCTGTGATGCACTGTGATGGCTATTGCCATGGCACGAGCACAGGCGTCACCACCCATGTCCACAGCCATCTGCAACAGGTGTTTAGCCATTGACTGGTCTGACCAACCTCACCAGCAGCTGAGTAGCAGCAGGAAAGTGAGGGAGGACATCATCCAGCACTCCCAACAGGAAGTGATCAAACTTGGCATAGCTCACCTGACAGAGACCTAGGGATGCAGCAGTGTAGACCTTTTTAGCCATGTGATCAATCTTTCTGAACTCTCTGTCCGGAGGCTTATCTACATCCCCTTATGGCCACCAGATTTCTGGACGGTCAAGTCTGAATCCAACCCTTCAGCCGAAGGGTGATCACAGAATCCTGAAAGAGACCTGGTAAAGACCGCATACTTGTGGACCATACAGGTGGAAGGTGCCAGGAAGGATGCAGGACACTGCCAAAGCTCCAGGGTGGGTTCCAAAATGGCCTCAGCCATAGGGAAGGCAACCACCAGGGATACATCCCTGTCTAGGATATTAGTGAAAGGGTATTTAGTCCTCTTCTGAGCTGGCTCTAACAGTACATGCATGGACTCCAACAGGAGTCAGAGTAAAGTCTCAAATGACATTGACCCATGGTCGGTAGTCAAATCCTCAAAAACAGCCATGGCAGAATGTACGAGTCCATGAAGAAATCATGGATAACCCATTTGAGTCATCTGAGGACTTTTCAAAGATGACCCTCAACCAGTTACCACAATGGATCACCCGGGTGATCTCTGGGTAATCTTCACCAATAACCAGCTTGGCAAGCAGACAGCAACATGGGAGTCCTTCATAGGAGCACCAACCGAAGGCTCCAACGGTGATGGCTCCACCCTCAGTGGAGAAGCAGATGCTGGTGACATCTGCATGGGGTGGACTGACGTTGAGTACCAGTACTGGATGCCAAGGAACAGACAGTCCAGAGGGTACAGACTTACTCCCTAATAGTCTGTTGCTACCAGAGGGGCGGTGACATCTTGTGCCAGTGCCTCTCCTTAATAGAAGAGAAGGCGGTCAAGGACCATCAATGGCAATGACTCCTGGTTGAGCAAGATCGAGAGCGTGAGAGCCTCAGCAACCATCGACCTGGGGGCCAATGTTGAGACTGGTCCTCTGGAGGGTCACTGTAAACAACATACCTTGCTACGGTTAAAAGTAGAGGCTTCGGAGGCACGACCACTGGCTGAGGTTTGTTCCACCATGACGCAGCTGAGGACACAGACTGTGCCATGTCTCTCTGAGTGAGGACCAAGTGCATCAGGGTATGGGAGACTAATTCATTGTCAAGCTCCTCCAACCGGTCAACAGGTTCAAGTTAAGATCTTAATCATCTGTTCCACAGGAATCTAGGTCGACAAGCCCAACAGGGATACCAAGAAACTCTCAACCAGCCCCTATACGAAGGAGGCTGGACCAGAGTCAAGTGGTTGGTGGGGGGTCGAGGGAGCAGGAAAAAAACAGGTTTGCTCCAGATCCCAAGATCTGTGCCAGTGGTGCCTCCATTTGTCCAGGTGAGATGGGCTCTCCCCAAAGATCTAGAGGGCTGGACACATTTCCTGAAAATACTCAGAAATGGACCCTCCACTGTTGACCCCAGCTAGGAGCAGCACTGACACCAAAGAACAACTCACCACGGCTACAGCCACCTCCTTAAAGATGCCAGCTGAGAAGCTGACCCAGCAGCCACCAAGGCCTTCTTGAGGCCTTTTTAGGTCAATCCCTCTCTGCGGGTCGACCAAGAGCAAGCCTGGCCTTCTGGTCCTTGATCAATGTGGGAAGCACTGTCTGGCAAAGGCTGCGGCCAGTTACATCGTGCTGTGTGACTAAGCAACACAGACATGTGACATGGGATCTGTAACCAACACTTTCTGCCAGCACTGCACACAAAACTTGAAAACTGGTAGTTTCCGTTACTTCATCGTTGATCGCTGTTGAGAAGTTGGGAGTTGGAGATGAGGATATTAAAAATAAATATATAAAAAAATAAAAAACTAGCTTCAGTTGATGAATTCACCTCAAAAAAACACACAAATATGGATTCCCTCGGATACTGCAAGGCTGCAAAGGAAGACACCTGTCCTTTCCAGTGGAAAGAAAGTTCTGACATCATAGGGCAGAGCCGGAGGACGTACAGCCTAGGTGTTGGAGGAGTTTAGCTTCAAGATGTCAGACAGATCAGCCTCTAATTGCTGAAAGTGTAGATAGTAAACTGTATCCAAGCCTTTAGAATTAAGCAATATACCATGACAGGGAGTGGGTATATGGGTGGATTTACCATGCCTGGTGTGGTTCAGTCATGAGGCACAGCAGAGTGACTTCACCACACCAGAAGTGATAAATCCACCCATATACTCACTCCCTTGGGGGGGGGGGGATATTGCTATTATACAATGGCCACCCTTTCTGGTGAGAAAAAAAAAAAGTTCCTTGTTGCTAGGTAGAGTACTGTCCCCCACCCCTCGCTCCTGAGGCTTTATTTTTTAATCCTCTGTGTCCTGACCTGCAGAGCAGTTTTTTTTTATAAATACAATAGGCATGTTCGATCACATAGTGCGAACTGTAAAGGCTGCTGTCTGTGACCTTGTGGTTCTGGTTCACTGTTCAGTTTGGAGAAAATATATCGGAAGCGGCGGGGTAGCGGCGTGTGTGAGATGAAAGTTTGGGGGCTTGGCATTTGGAGGTTCTGCACTTGAAAAATACGGAGGGCTTATAGGAGAAACAATAAGTGAGCATGGATGTTCGCACTGAGTGAGGCTGCTGAGTCAGCGTTTACTATATCCACTTCCAGCTGCAGTAGGAGTCTCAGGTGGCGACAGAGGATGTGGAACGGTTTTATTGGGTAACATTTCAGTGTTGGATGGCTCGTTTTCTAGGTCATTGGTATGAATTACATGGAATGAGGTTTTTTTTTGTTTTGTTTTTTTTAAACCACAGGTACAGTATGTAGTATAGGCAGTGTTTGAAAATGGCGGATATGTGTTAGGCAGCAGGAGATTTAGTTGACTGCCACCTTTTCCAGTGGGTATACTGGAGGATTTATCATGCTGAAAAGATGCCAGCCAACCAATCAGATTTCAGGGATTGGGCACTTGGATTTACTCCATTATATAATATGCAATTTATCTTCATGAGTGAGGGGGATGGTCCATAACTCATCAGTGGCAGTGCTACAGATGAATTATAAAAGTCCTTCCCCTTCACAAGTGATTAATTGCATAATTTGAGTCCGCCCTATTTCATATTCGAGTTATGCAACCATTTACTTGTTATAGCTTTTAAATCTTCTGTTTGTGTGAAGAGGTAATGGTTTCTCTTTAATTTCAGCCGTTTGCTTCAGTGCTGTAAAGATGGCTATTGTGATGTCAACAGCACTGTAACAGATGCTCACCAGTCTGTTCAGTGCTGCACTGTGAGGTACCCAGCTTTGCTAGATATCATTTGTAATGTACCTCAAAATGCAAGGTATATCTTGCAAAGTGGGTCCAGAAAGAACAGGTTTCTCACCTCTGACAGTAGTTTTAGTAGTTCTATATGTTGTTCAGCCACACTTATTGGGCATGTCCCCTTTCCCTTTAAGGATCCACTGGAAGTCTTCAAGCTGGCTCTTCCCACCCACCCAGGTGGTATATACCTCAGCTCCGCCCCATGACGCCAGATCTCAGCCCACTGGAAGCCAGGTATTGTGCGTCCACAGATGTGGAAGTCAGGTGGGTCCATGTGGATGAACAACATATACCACCCCTAGAAAGTGCAGTTACACAAAGACTTTTGCTGTAACAGTAGATCTTCTAGGAATGTCTCTTGCAGCAGGTCATTACTTCTGGGAGTTCGATAGGTGGCACTCCAGCACGGAAGTTTCTTCCAGCAGTCTCCACACCAGGGACCACCCACACGACCTCACTTCCTGGACTGTACCTATAAAAGTGGGTGGTCCCTGGTAATCTCTGTTCCCCGCTGGTTTCTGCTCAGAAGCAAGGGACCAAGGTACCAGAGCTTCCCAACCCTGCATCGTTTCTCCTGCTGCAAATGGCAGGGGGTTAGAGGGAGGGAAACTACTTACTGCAAGAGACATTCCCAGAAGATCTACTGTTACACCGAAAGTCTTTGTGTAACTGCACCATCTTCCATGGAATGTCTCTTGCAGCAAGTCATTACTTTTGGAAGATTCCCAAGCAGTTATCGAGCAGAGGGTGGCCATATATGGTTCTGCCTTATATCTTAGTGTGGTCTTAGGACTGAAAGGGGCTGAAAACAGTATCGGCATGTTTTAAACAAAAAAAAAAAAAAAAAAAAAAAAAGGGATTTTGTAAGTAATCCATTATATCATTCGTTATAGGATCATGGCTGAAAGACAAGCCAGACTGGCTATTAGTTGGCATCATCAGATGAGTCTAAGGGATGTAAACCAGATTAGGGTATAGCACATCAAGTACTGTAATAGATCATACGAAAGTGAGCCATATAATGGAGTAATTGGTAGATCTCAGAGGCATGCACTGGAAAAGACAGTTTATGTCAAAACTCATTGGGTTCAGAGTCTGGGACAGTAAACCAAATAATACAATGTTATTTTGTAGTGCTACAATGTAGCAATTTAGTAGTTTTTTTTCTGTGAAACAATGTATCCATTTCATGAAGGAAGCCAGTGACACCTGGAGTCAGGGGTAACATCGTACCAGTTTTAGGGTAAGGACATAAAATGCAACAGAGTGATGTATTCAGTCCCATCATGTTAGTAATCTCATTTGCAAGGGGGTCCCAAGCATGTCAGGGTCTACTGCCTCGTCAGGCGTAAACCTGAAACGTTATGATGGGCCCTTTTTGATACTGTCAGATGAACAAACATGAAAACAATTATCTGGATAATTACAGATTTAGGAGTCATGTGATCTCATGCGTGAAATTTGAAATGCAAGAAAATCATAAGGTTTGTAACCTGTCCATAGTTTGTTGTCCAAGTAGCGTGGATCAGCAAGTTTGATAAACCTTGCATTTTATACAGGTTTTATGTCTTCACCATGCCCAGTCTGTCCAGACACTAGAAACTGTATCAATTTAATAGTAATAGGATACTGAAGTAGCAGAAAATGTTGCAAAATGAAAATGTATCTGTGACCTAAAGGAAGTCAGCGATTTTTAGAATCAGCAGCTATAACCAACCTTGTAGGTGGTTTAGAGAACATGTAAAGTAATAGAGTGATGTTGATATATCCATCTTGTATTAATAATCTTGCTTACAAGAGGGTCCTAGGTATGTCCAGGCCTGCAACCTTGTTGGGCGTAAATCTGAAATGTTTGTATGAGGAGTCCACTGTGTGTACTGTTTGGAAAACAGAAGCAAAATAATGAACAATATAATCGAAATCATAAGGCAGTGGATCTCATTTTTGAGATTACATATAAACATGTGTATATATAATTTATTTTAATTTTTTTTTTTACCAAAAAAGACATGTAGAGTTTTTAAGACTTATGTCTGTATGGGTACTCACCCTTGTTCATGTGATCCATGTTCATGATCAAGTGAAAGCAGCTTATAGCAGTAGAAAACTGAAGATAATATAATCCATACCAGGATATACCGACTGAGTCTCAGCATGTGAGTAGTAGTAGGTGGACCTGTTCGTGGGACGGACATTCAGACCGGCGCACAACAGGCAGAAAGGCATCCCAATGGAATGGCCGTGATGGTCTATAACAGTGATACCTCTGAAAAGTGGATAAATGTATAGAGCCTGTTGAAAAAAGCCTCAGGTTTCAGTTGACATCTTTAGTGAGAAGAAGAGGTGCTCAGCCTGCCAGAGGGGTGTCATGGGTTTAAAGACTTGTAGGTTATCCAGTCTCATTTGAGCCCCGGGGCCAAAAAGACTGTTGCCTTACAAGGGGCATTAGCCACATGCAGTTGAATATCAGGTGCTAGCCCTGAGAGTTGGACCCATGCCTGACGGTGTAGAAAATACCGACTGCAGAGGCTCAAGCTGAAGCATTGGTAATGTCGCATCCTGATCTTTTTCAGAGGATGCAAGTAGTCTATTCATAAGGTCACCAGCAAAGATACTTACGAGATACTGGTTATAGTTCTTGTATGTTCAGGTATGGCAGTATGGTTTTTGTTGTAGTAGTCCGTCAACCCTTCTAGATGGTACAACATAAGGGGACTCATTCTTTTGAATATTCATGAAGAGGCATGACAGGTGGACAGTCCAGCTCCGTGCAGGCAACTGTCGATGGAGGCTGAGACAGTCTGTGATAAATGGTGTATGAGTATCATGCATGACAGCAGATGAGGCTGGTAAGCCCCTGCGTTCCGTAACATAAAATTCTTTATTTTGTAGTGATGCAGACCAATAGTATCTTTTGATGCAGGTTGTTGAAAGTATTCATGGAAGTCCATGGTAAACTTGTAATACGGATCCTCCATAATTGTATTATATGCAAGTAAAGATGTTGTTTTGTGATGCAAGGGCTGCTCCATTGACAGTGGCAGCAGCCTCATCGATGGAAGAGAAGCATGCCTCGTCGATGATGTACTATGTTTTATAGCTGAAGGGCAAGTAAAAACATGCTCCATCGATGGTGGAACATACTCTGTTGAGGAGGAGGAAGACAGTACATACTCCATTGATGGTGGGACATGCTACATCGACGATGGAATAGTGAGTACATGCTCCGTCTATGTTGGAAATGCTGTAGTCGACGATGAGAAGGTGAGTGCATGCCCAGCTGACAGAGGAAAGCATCCAGTCTACAGTGGAGCTTTGCAGCATGTCCCGTCAATGGGGGAGGCAGCCCTGTTGACGATGGAGTATATAGAGTGTGCTCCGTCGACGGAGGAGGTGGTGTCATCAATGAGGATGTCTTGTGGACCTCTCCTGTCAACAGGGGAGTACACTCCATCAATAGGGAAAGTAGCAGGACCTCCGTCATCGATGGTGAGGGTAGCCTTGTCGACGGGGGAGCTGAAAAATGAAGCTCCGTTGATGAGGAATGTTCCTTTAAAGAAGAAGAACCTGCATGTTGAAGGGGGGGGGGGGATGAATGCTTGTCAGTGCTCTTTTGAAGAAGTGTTGTCTGTCGTCGACGGGGTGAATGCCCATCGATGATGAATGTCTTCTGGATGATCTCTGTTTCGGAGGTATGACCATTGAAAGGCAGTCAGGCAGGACTTTAGGTGAAGGAGGTTCCTTCCCTATTCTAGTCATTGAAGGCTGACAGAGAAACATCCATTGTAGTAGTCTTATCTGGTACAGGAGCCTGGTGTCTTTTATGAAGTCCAGGCATCCCAGGCGACATTGTCAATCCACTTGGTATACTGCTGTAGAAGAGAGGCAGCCAGAGCTGAAGCCGGCGGGAAAATGAATGGAGATTACCAGGGACCACCCACTTTTATAGGTACATCCCAGGAAGTGAGGTCCTGTGGGTGGTCCTTGGTGTGGAGACTGCTGGAAGAAACTTCCATGCAGGAGCGCCACCTATCAGGAACTCCCAGAAGTAATGACTTACTGCAAGAGACCATTCCGTGAAAGATCTACTGTTACAGGTGAGTAACCTGTTTTAGGATCGTGGATATGTTGTTCATCCACACTTATTGTCAGACTCCTAGCAGTTCTCTGGGAGGAGGGAGGCAAGGCACACACCTCCTACTTAGGGAGCAGAGACTAGAGAACTAAGGCCCCAAAACCAGCATCCCAGCATGACTCAAGGTTGATAAGGTAGTGGATGATGAAGGTGTTTGCTGACATCCAGGTAGCAGCCCAACAGATTTCCTGGATAGGGATGTCCCTGGAAGCAGCCACCGATGCAGCAGTATGGTGGGTAGAATAAGCTCTCATCCCTCTGGGAGGCTCCTTGCCTGCCAACTCATAGCACAGACCTATGCATGATGTAATCCATCTTGCAATGGTCCATTTGGCTGCAGGTTTCCCAGAAGCGGCTTCAGCACAGGTGACAAACAGCTGGCAAAGCTCCTCCTGAATTTCTGCCATCCTCTCCTCATTAGCAGGAGAGAGCATGTCGCAGGTCCAAGGTATGGAGCCTGTATTCGGCCTCTGAGGTGTAGGTTGGGTAGTAAATCAGCAGAGTTAACACCTGGTTAAGGTGAAACTCTGACACTCCCTTCGGAAGGAATTTTGGGTGGGGCGCAGGACAACTTTGTCCCTGTGGAAGACCAGATAAGGGGAGTCCACCGAAAGCACGTGGAGCTCCCCTGTCCTTCTGGCTGATGATATAGCCACCAGGAAGGCAGTCTTCCACAAGTGTGACAACTCACACTTGTGTATGGGTTCGAATGGCATGCCTATGAGCTTTGCCAGTACCAGCAGTACATCCCACGGAGGTGGAGGTTCACGCACCGGAGGGGATATGTGATCCAGGCCTTTGAAAAAGCGCCCAACCACTGCCTCCTGCGCCAGCTCAGGGGCCTGGACCGCCCACGCCTGTAAGAGATGGCTGCCAGGTGTACCCTAAGGTTCGATGACTGTAGACCCCCTTTGGAGAGAGACCAAAGGTAGTCGAGCATGTTAGCCACTGGACAGGACAGACGGTCCAGGCCCTTGCCCTGGCACCAAATGGAAAATCATTTCCATCTGAAGGCATAACACTTCCTGGTTGATTCCTTTCTAGATGCCTCCACCATGGTGTAGACATCCTCGGAAAGACCCAAAGCCTGGAACTCTAGCCGCTCAGGTACCAGGCTGTGAGGTGCAGGGATTGAAGGTCCGGATGGAAAACCTTCCTCTGACTGAGTGATATCGGGTCCAGGTGTGTTTAAAGCTGCTCTGGGGGCCTGCAGCCGAGGAGATCTGGATACCAGTACTAGCATGGCCAGTCTGGGGCTACCTTCACCTTGTCCCTCCTCATCTTGAGGAGCACCTTGTGGATCAAGGAAAATGGAGGGAAGGTGCAAAGGAGGCCTGGGATCACGGCCTCGAAGGCATCCCCCTGTAGCAAGCCCTGTTTGGGGCTGGTATGAAACAGCCTCAGCTTGATGTTTTCCCTGGAGGCAAACCGGTCCACTATCGGTTTGCCCCAATGGAAGAACAGGCTGAATGCCATCTCTGGATGAAGAGACCACTTGTGGGAGGCTCCTGCCACATGGATGGCCAAGAGATCTGCCTCCATCTGGTTCACGAGGGTCCATATGCAGAGCGCCTCCTTGTACAGCAAACAGGAGTGTGTGTCGCCCTGTTTATTAAGGTAGCACATGGTCATGGTATTGTCTGTCTGGACTTGAACCACTTGACCCTGGAACTGAGGAGCGAAAGCTGACAGTGCCAGTCTGACTGCTCTGAGCTCCAACAGGTTAACGTGGCATCAGGACTCCTCGGGGGGCGGGGTCCAGAGTCCGTGAGCCCTTTTATCCCCCATGTGGGCTCCCCAGTCCATGACAGAGGCATTGGACGGGAGGACGACAGTCGGCTCGAGGCGCACAAACAGGATCCCTTCTTGCAACCAGTCTGGGGCGATCCACCATTAGAGAGCATCCCACATCTTCTGGGTTACAGTGACCAGCTGGTCGAAATGACCATGGTGCTGAGTCCACTGGGTGGCCAGCTCCCATTGAAGGGGGCACATGTGCAACCGGGCCCAACAGACCACTGAGGTGCATGCTGCCAAGTAACCCAGAAGGCACAGAAAGTCCAAGGAAGGGCACAACTGACCAACCAGAAATTATTGGGCAAAGGAAGAAAGAAAGAACCTCCACCCTGTCCACTGGGAGCCGAGCTCTGGCTTGACAAGAGTTGAGCTCTGCCCCAGTGAAGCCCATCACCTGAGAAGGCACGAGTTCCAACTTGGCCTCGTTGATTAGGACGCCGAGTTGGGAGCAGGTCTGAAGGGCCAGATCCCTGGACCTCTCCACCTCCTGTAGGGAGTGACCTGCCAGAAGCCAGTCATCGAGGTACGGGTAAATTCTGATCCCCCAACGCTGTAGATGGGCAGCCACTACCGCAATGCATTTGGTTCAGACCCGTGGGGCCAATGACAAGCTGAATGGCATGGCTCTGAACTCGTACAGGGTCCCTTCGACCCTCAAGCGAAGGAACCACTGATGAGACGGATGGATTGGGACGTGAAAGAGCACGTCTTGCAGATCCAGTGAACAAAACCACGTTTCGCTCCAAGGATGTAATGATCTGGGACAGAGTGACCATCCGAAAGGTGTGAGACCAGAGATACTGATTCAGGTTGTGGGGATCTAGAATGTGTCGTTAGCCCCCCATTCTCTTGGGCACCAGGAAGTACCTGGAGACAAAGTCTGGGTCTGTTGGAAGATCCGCCATGGGAGCTATTGCCTTCTTGAGGAGGAGCTGAGAAATGTCGTCTCTAAGAGCCGACTGGGTGTGAGTGGATGTCCGTTCCTCCCGAAGGTCGCGGGCTCAGCTGGGAGGGTACTGCTCGAATTCTAGAGGCAGTTCCTGACAGACCACCTCGAGAACCCACCTGTCCAAGGTGACAGCGGACCAGGCGGAAAGGAAGCGGCAGAGCTGGCCCCCCACGGGAGGACCCAGAGCTGTTGTGACGGGAGTAGGGGTGGTAATCCCCACCCCATCACTGAGCAGGCTTGGAGGAGGAGAAGGCTCCAGGACCCAAGCCTCTGCCTCTTTTATGAGCCTGTTGGTGTCCAGGCTTGGGCCGAGGGTGCCAAGCTTGAGCCTGCTGCTGATGCTGGTGTCCCCCTTGGAAGGACTGCTGAGCCGCAGGGGAAGAGTGCCGAAAGGGCTTCTTCTTCTGCTGGTTCTTGCCCGAAGAACCCTTGGCAGAAGTGGCGTCCAAGGTGGTATTGGACTGTTCTATGCACTGAAGGTGACTGGCCACTCCTGGGCTGAACAAGTCAGTCCCGAGGAAGGGCATGTCAGCTAATTTGTGCCGAGTATCCGCCAGGAAGTAGGAGAGCCTCAGCCAAGCCCTGTGGTGAGAGCCAACTGCGGCAGCCAGAGTGGGCACAAGAATTCCCAATGTCCAGGGCAGTCTGGAGCTGCTATCTGGCAACAGCTCGGCCCTGGTCATGACCTGCTTGACCATGGTCTGCATGTCTGCGCGGAGATGTGGGAGGACTTTGCCTAATGACCCGAGGAGGGCATGAGAAAAGTGTGCCATGACGACGGCTGAACTCGCCTGACGAAGGCCCAAGGAGAAAGCCACATAAACCTTCCTCACTGAATGGTCCAAGAGCTTGGACTCTGTCGGGAGTCTGTCAGTGTCGGCAGAACTGCCAGTATGCCTGAACACAAAGGCAGTCACCAGGCTCTCGGCCGAAGGGTGCTCTGTAAACCCCACAAGGGACCTCATGGGCACTGCATACTTGCAGGCCATGTGGACAGATGATGCTGCACAAGAGGCAGGATGCTACCAGAGTTAGAGTGCTGGACCAACAATGGCCTCGGCCACAGGAAAGGCCTCCGTCGGGGTATCCCCTTTTTTAAGGGATGTCTGTAAGAGAGTACTCTGCCTTTTTCTAGAAGAGTTCCAGGGGCATCCCTGTGGACTCAGATGAGGTGAAGGATCCCTTGGAAAGAGGAAGGACCTTCCTCCATTCCTAGGCCAACGGACAACTCAACATCCCCAGGATGACAGCGAAGTCCGGTGACATCCGAATCAGAGGAGTTGGGATACAGCGGCCTGCCGCCCAAATCACCCTCGACACACTGAGGGTGGTCTGGGGTGACCATGACCGATAAATGACGGGGAAGTCCAGTGTCCAGTCTGTCTTCTTTTGAAGAAGCCCCTCCCACAGGCTGCTTAGGCGACGGTTCCACCACGATGGGTGGAGAGACCAGTTTAGGCTGAAGAGATGGATTTGCTGGCCCTGCAGGCAGGGAAACCGAAGATTTTGGGTCCAGAGGGGTCGGCCCGACCCTGGGGCCAGCCAGGTAATGGCAGGAAGGAGTCAGAGTAGACTTGTGCCCGGACAAGATCAGCTATTGCTACATGAGGTCCTCGTAGCATTAACGGAGTTTCCCCTGGAGCCTCTCCTCATCCGAGGACAACGACCGATGGTGTTGCCTCTTCTTAGAGCGCTTATGGCTCTTCCTCGGCCTGTCGGTCAAGGAGGTATTAGACCTCGACCGAGATCAAGAGGGCCGACTCGATCACTCTGGAGACACTGGCGAGACCAGAGACTTGAGGTTCCGGAACCAGGTCCTCGATGGGAACACCAGTGGGCTGGGTCTCATCGGGGAGGACAAGGACCGGAGTCCTTTCCTAGGAGTCGTTGGCCGGAGCTGGTGACAGTGGATCAATGGGGTCGATGACTATGTCTACCTCGATCACACTTCGGTCTTCTGGCCAGACGGAAGGTCCGAAAAGCCAGCATCTGAAAAAGCGATCTCGACCGGAGTCGAGACTGCATGCTCTTGGGACTGGGATCTCTCTCTATCCCAAGAGTACTTTCACCAAGTCAAAGGTTTACTCTGTTCCTTCTCCTGCTTATGGGATCAGGAGTGCCAGCCCGTAGGTGCCTCTCCCTGGGTGGGAAGAGACTGGCACAACTCCTGGATGGAGCCAGAGAAAGTACAGCCTAGATTAAGAGGAACGAAGAAGCCAAGAGTGTCGGAGGCATGTGTCTCTTTCTCGAATGCCTGCATGCGTTCCAATTGCTCAGCAGAGCCCGCAGCTGTGGAAACCGCCCACCTAGCCTCCTTGGACTTCACCAGAGGGTTCCTTTTCTCCAGTCTCCCCAACTTTAAGCATGCCAGGCTGTTGTCCAGAACGTTGGGATGGAAGACCAAGCAAAAGCTGCAGGATGAGGTGTCATGGCAGACCCCTATGCAGTAGACGCATGCAAGATGGGGATCGGTTCGTGACATCATCTGGCTGCAAGGACACCGGCGAAATCCGGGGGAAGATTTTTCTTCCATGATCGAAGGCTCAAAAGCTAACTCGAACGAGTTTTAATTTCTATAAATCCGAAGTTTTGAAAGCCAGGGTCTACAAAATGCGCGAGCACAAGAGAGGCAACCTGAATCTTTCAGCGGAAAGGAAGATCTGGCATCATGGGGTCGAGCCGAGGTATATACCACCCCGGTGGGTGGGAGGAGCCAGCTTGAAGACTTCCGGTGGATCCTTAAAGGGAAAGGGGACATGCCAGTAAGTGTGGATGAACAACATATCCACGATCCTAGAACATCCATTTTATTCCACGGCATTTTTCTCTACACTGGTTGTATAATACATTACTCTGCTGCTGTTCTCACTTATTACTGCAGCATGCCTCATGTCCCTCTATGTTATTTTACTGGAATAGGTCATCAGATAAAAAAGTATTATACACTGTGCTTTTTCAATTAGTTTCTATTTCTTACATGCCCATTACAAACATTTAAAAAAAATCTATGTAATCTGGAATAAGATGCTCAACTCACTGTCTCTTAAGTCAACTGTTACCTAAATTAAGAAATGCAACAGCTACCTTCTCTGAAGATGAATCACTCTAAAATCAAGCTTATCAAGACTGGTGACTCCACATATAGACACTAGAGTCCTGTGCCCAGTTTATTTTAATGAAGCTCTGTTCTTTTTAATAAAGTCGGCCTTCATCTGTCAGGATGCAGAAAGGATACTTCACCTGCAGAAAACTACAATTAAAAAAAAAATTTAAAGAAAATGCAACAAGAACTGAACAAATGTTACAATGAATGGAGCACAGTACTTAAGCATCTATATACAGATCCACCTGCCTTAAAGGGCAGTCAGAAGCAAAATGTTGGCATATTACAATTAGTTGGCCATACTGTTGAATTTAAATGTTAAAGACAACACTTAAAATCTGAAATTAAAGATGATTCTCAATTTGTACACAGACGTCCTAAAACAGTGAAAGACCATGTGGTGTTTTTACCAACACAAAACACCCAGCTATTTTGTGGCTTTCCCCTCACCCGGCAGGATCACACCGGTGTAGAAAGTGCAAGTATTGCCCATTTATTATGAACACAAATTCATCTGAGAATCAGAATAGATCAGAAACTTTCCACATAAGGGAATTTATGAATTGTAACACAATGGGAGTTGTGTCTGCTGGCATGCATCTGCAGTGCTCATTATGTTAGGTGCACCACCCAACTAAAATAAGCGTGGGTGAACATATCAGGGCTCTGAACCATGGAAACAGCACACATGCAATTGTGCAACATGTCTAAAGTGCATTGGGGGGGAAGATAGCATGACATTTACAGCTTTTGAAAAGGTTAAGCAGGATCATGTGGAAGGGGATTTGGAGAGTCTGACTGGTTGCTGTGAAAGCTTCTGGAATTTTCAGACTGTGGGTTTTGAAAGGCCATGGCCTTAACAACAATACTGATTTTGGCTGTCTTTCTTTCTTAGTCTTCTGCTTCCCTCTTAGAAACATGCAGGCTGCTGGTACTCCCGGTCACGTTTGTGCAGCTTTTACAGAGGTTCAACCACTCCCCAAAGGTTTGAGTCAATGTTAGTGGACACCATTCCTCAGATTTTCTGTTATAGAGGAGGAACCTGGCAGGGCTGTCCCGTTACCACTGCAGTATACAAAGAGCCACTGGTCCAAGCTGTCAGGAAAGCCACCACATTTCAGAGTATTGAGGTGCAAGGCGAGAAGCACGTGTATAGCCCTTTATGCAGATGATAATTTGTACCTCCGCAACCAGGAGGCAGAGGCACTCTCGAAGGTCTTTCACCTCCTGTGAACCTACAGCGATCTTTGTGGTTGCAGTCGGAAAACAGCTATGATGGAGACCGTGTTCTTCTATTTGTTCCCCCTCAGGTACTCTGAGATCACTTCCCTTATAAATGGGACCCAAGGAAACTTAAATACCAAGGAACTTATGTGGCACACTCCCCCAACACAGCCCACTAGGACAACTATATGCCACATTCACTCATGCTGTGGCCCAGGATTTGCACAGAGGGGATGCTCTGCCACTCTCTTTATCCAGAGGTATAGAAGTGGTCCGCATGGTCACTCTCCCCAGGGCTATCTGTTCCAAAATATCCCTACTGTTCTCCCACTGCAGGTTTGGAGAACCTAAAATAAAAAGATATCCAGAGTCATCTGGGCCAGACGACAGACCCACATTAAAACTGCAACAGCTGTCCTTAACTAAAGGTTCTGGGGGCCGGGCACTCCCCCGACTACAGTATTATTGTTGGGCAGCACATCTGCACTTTGAGTTGTTCCACCACCTAAACAGACATGGTGTGATCTGGTTGGACAGGGAGCAGCTAAAGAAAAAGCCACCCCAACAGCTGGGTGTGCATGAAGAGATGCACTGAACCAAGTAAGAAAAAAATTCCAGCACTATCCACCAGGAACAAAAAACACAAAAGTCAGAATTGTGGCCGAAGTAATTTATAAGACTATACCAAACCAAATCAATGTGTCAGACCTCTTACAGGAACAACCAGTGGGACCCACAAACTCCCCTACCGGCTGGTAGACTGTTCAACAGCTCCACCACCCTTTCTGTAAAATAATACCTCATGTTCCCACCAGAACTCGCTCCTCTCCTGTTAGTTTCTACTCATGTCCATGTGATCGCAAGCTAGTATTCAAGGTAAACAGTTCTCGGCAGTTCACATTGTTAATTCCTTTTAGGAACTTGATGGTCTCATATTTCTCCTCTCCCCTTCTCCAGTGAGTACATGTTCAGTGCCTTAAGGTGCTCCTCACAGGACCTGGCCTGTTGGCCTTGAATAATTTCATCGCCCTGCGCTGCACTGTATTGAGCCTATCCTTATCTTTTCTGAGGAGAGGACTTCAGAACTGGGCACAGTACTCCAGGTGTGGCCTCACTAAAGACCTATATAGGGGGAGTACTACCTCTTCCCTTCTGCTATCAATACCCCTCCCAAAACAACCCAGCAGCCTACTCGCTTTGCTATATGCCTTCTTGCATGGACTTCATTGTTTGATGAAGTCACGGATGATAGCTCCAAGGTCTTATGTCAGCTGTAGGGGATTCTGGGATTTCCAGTTACAGCAAACGTCAGCCTGCAAGTCAGCAGACTCTACTATACTGCAGCGAATAGTAAGTAAACAAATGTTTTTGCTCACGAAGTGCAAAGTGGACCAGCTCCACACTTGGGTGTGAAGCTCTTAGTACTGCTTGCTCCATTTTAAATTAAAGCCAAATTAATTTAAGAGATGGTGAGTTTAGCAGCTTAGTCCAGATTGAAGAGCATTTGTGTGTCCTATACGAGACAGCATTCCCCTCCAAAAACAGATACATGCTAGCCTCCCCACCCAAGAAAAGGCAGACTTTCTCCAGAACCACTGCAGACATAAGAAATAAATGATCAGAACAGCTTTATTCATGATATTCACAACCATAAGATATATAAGAGATACTCACCTCAAAGGGAAGCCAGTGAAAGGCTGGTTAGGTGAATCCGTGCTCTGATAGAACCCAAATTCTGTACAAGTCTGATAAACCCACTGTCTTTCTACAATGGAAAAATGTGAATAAATATGGCTTCCTTTTACTTACAGTACTACAGCTAACAAATGTCAGGCGAATCATGATACTGTGTGATCCTTAAAAAGTATTCACAATTTTAAATAGATGATGGGGGCACATATTTTGCATTTCCTTTAAATTATTTTGCAAACATACTGGTCTCTGACTGGTTCACAGCCAGTCACATGACACTGAAGGCTTTTGAACTACTGACCAGTTTCAAACAAACTGGTCAACAGTCCTTTGAACTACTGCCAAATCAACTGGTAAGTCACTGTTCACCGTACCCCCCCTCCCCAGAGACTGGTGTCAGCCGTCTATGCGCTTAGGTTTTTCAATATTAAAAAACAAAATCCAGATTCTGTTTGTTCCCCTTCTACAATCCTCTTCAAAGTTTCCTGTAGTCCAGTAGCCACCATTCCTCTCCATAGAATCCCTTCCACACCCCCCACTACCACGATGGGCACTTTGTGTAGTGCTCTAAATATCACAAAATGATTTTTCAACCTCGCATACAGTAAAGCACTTCCCCCACCCAGATGCAAACTCCAACTCCCCCCTTCCTTCCCTCACCCAACCTGAAAGTTTACAGAATTATTCTTCCCAACCACCTGCACCCACCCCCAAAATTAGCTTTAACCTGTAAAGAAAGAAAACTGTCCAGCATTGCAGAGATGTCCTCTCTGTTCAATCTTAGTGCATGAAGACATGACTCATGCATTCATGTGCTACTAACCAAACACAGGACAGTTTTCTTTGTTCTTGTTTGTCAACAGGGTAAAACTAACTAGGGGTAGGGAGGGTAACGGGTGCAAGAGGGAGGTTGCAGGGATTTCTATAAACTTATCAGAGTTGGCGAGGGAAAGTGGGGAAGTGCTTTACTATCATGAGGTGACAGCAGTGAACATGGGAAGGGGTAACAGATTACAAACATAGAAAATGGTGGCAGAACCAGTGGCGCTGAGGGTTGGAGCTGGGCGCCACAACTGCGCTTCGCCGGCGACCGGGTTGGGGCGAACTCAGGTGGCGAGGTCGGCAGTAGGAGAGAGGATCAAGCATCCCAACGGATGTTCTCCTCACTCCGAGGTGGGAACCAATAACACATCTGCGTTCTACATCCCCCTTCGCAGCCGGTGGGAGCACCAACAACTGAAGGGGATGGAGGCGGCTCCGCTTGTCTGAGTCTGGGAGGGGGGGCGTCGGTGGCGCATGAGAGGTCTGGCGTGCGTCAGCATGCCTTCTCTCGGGACGTACGTCCTAGCGCTGGACGTCCCAGGGGTAGGGGATTAAGGGAGAGAAAAAACGGAAAATGACACCTTTCTGGCAGCCCTAGATGAAATCCACTCCGGATCCATCGAAGACCACCAAGAAAGGGACAGACCCCGCTGTGCAGGAGGTAAAAAGGGAAGGAGGCACTCTAGGGGCAAATCCAAGGAAGGTGGAGTGAGGTGGGAAGGAGTAGGACGGAAGGAGTGGGCACCAGAGAGAGAAGGGAGGAAAAACAGAAAGTAAAAAAAAAAAAAGAAAATGGTGGCAGAACAAGGCCCGTCAGCTCATCCAGTCTGCCTATCCTTCCTAACTAGTCTTTTTACAACAGAGGGTGGTGTGGCGGGGAATACATTTCCTGCTCCCTGGCCCCCTGTGGCAGTTCGCGACTGCCTGGGTGACCAGCACAAAGGCAGTTCGACTGCACATGGTTTGGGGGGGGGGGGGAGAGAGAGACTTGATGTGGCCTAAGCACCGAGACCACTGACAGCTCATCTCCCACTGGAGGTCACGCACCTGCCAGGAGGACCAACGGACCATGCTGGTGCAGGACGTCACGTACCCCAGCAGCCCAGGAACTCCCAGGCAGAAGACAAGTGCCTAACCTGAAATGATCAGGCAAAGGAAGTAAGATCCAGTGCTCAGTCCATACAGAGGCGGTACCTGGCCCTCAAGGAGTCTAGGTCTGCCTCAATTAACTTGATCACCTGCTTTGGTACTAGTTTGGACTTGGCATGTTGGTCAACCCAGACAAGTTTTGACAAGTGTGGACAGCCAGGTCCCAGGACTTCTCCACGGCCTCTCTGGCTGGACAGGTCATCATCCAGTTGTCTAGACAGGAGTACACTCTAACCCTGAGGTGCCATGCATTTGGTGAAAACCCTGGGTGCTGAGGAGAGGTAGAAGGCATGACCTGGAACTGGTACAGGACCCCCTCCACTTGTAACTGAAGGTTCCACAGGTAGGATCAGAGGACATTAAATGTGGAAAAAACACATCTTTGAGGTCTAGGAAGCAGAACCACATGTCCTGCTCAAGTGATGGCATAAGCTGGCTCAGAGTCAATATGGAAAGCACAGTTGCGTAAGAACTTACCGTAACAGTAGATCTTCGAGAGAATCTCTTGCAGCAGGTCGCAACATGTAGGAATGTCCAGCTGTATAAAAAAGGGGGTGGTCCCAGAACCTTCTTTGTTCTCTTCCACCTCAATGATTGAAATGAGAATATGATCTATCTGGTACCATGTCAATACCATGCTACAACTGTAACGCAGCAATAACCAAACTGTCTAAAGTGCTAAAACGTTTAGAGTGACAGGGGTATAATACTGGTAGGGAATTACCGCTACCCATGTTGCTCTATGTTTACGCTCAGAAATGATCAAGTTGCCATGTGTGTGGTGCCTCGTTGAGCCTCTCCCATGGAGTGGCTAAGGCACTAGCACACGGCAGGGTTGGAGACCTGGGATCGTAGTTTGGTTCCTCCCAGGTCTCCTTGTGATAGTACTTTTTGTCCCCTCCCCTTTTTTTTTTGGTAAATAAACCCCTCCCCACTGAGTTTCTCCTCATCCCAAGTCCACCCCAGCGGAGTTTGTTTGTTATTTGAAGTCGCGGGGTGTGGGGAGCTTTGCCCCCCATGGCAGTGGGTGCAGGTGGCAGAGCCGTCAAAAAAAAAAAAATGTCCCATTAATTTGAATGGGGCGCACAGTTTTGTTCCGGTTGGTGCCCCCCCATCCTATTTTGGGGCATGCTATGCTGACTGCAGCATTTATTGCCATGCCATTTTTGTCGACTTTATGACCCTTTGCCATTGAGCCAGCCTCTGAGGGGAACAGAGGAGGAAAAGGGAGCAGCTTTATTTCTATGGAAAGAATAGGAGCACGTCACCTTCCTGAAGCAAGAAGCAAAGGGGATGGAAGGAGGGGCAACATGACCTGCTGCAAGAGATTCTCTCGAAGATTTACTGTTATGGCAAGTTCTTACACAACTGTACTATCTACTTTGAAGAAATCTCTTGCAGCAGATCATAACATGTAGGAATGAGTCCCTAGCAGCTGGGACGCATCAGGAAGGAGGTAGCAAAAATAATAGCTTAGGACAATAGGCCTTGGAGAACGGCCCTTCCAAAATTGGTTCGCTTTTTGGAAGCAATATCCTGGCTGTAATGCTTAATAAAGGTATGTACAGTTGACCAAGTGGCAGCTTCACAAATTTCAGTTGCCGAAACACCTCTAAAGCATGCCACGGAGGCAGCCACACTTCTCGTGGAGTGAGGTTTTATCACCCCAGAAAGTGGCTTATCATAGTTTCATAGGTGTATACTAAGCCAGTCAGACTTTTGTCCATAGTGCTTGCTAGATCGTATTTGTTATAACAAAAAGTAATGCAGTTGGCCAACCAAATGGACAAGCACTGCTTGGAAACAGGAACGCTCTTTTTACCTGGGGGAAGGAAACAAAAAGTTGCTCAGATTTGAGCAAATTCTTTGTGCTAAGAAGAGAATATCGTAAGATACTATGCACATCTAATGTGTAGAGACGGGATTCTCCTGGATTAGCAGGCTCTGAAAAATACACAGGCAAGTGTATGATTTGATTCAAAGTAAATTCAGATACCACCTTTGGGAGAAATTTAGGATTGGTACATAAAGAGACCCCAGCCTCGTGGAAATTACGGTAGGGTTCCTTGCACATCAGTGCATGTATCTCTGAAATACGTCAACCTGATGCAACAGCAACCAAAAAAAAAAAAAAAAATTTTTCAGGAGAGATGTCACAGCTTGCAGGCGGCTGCAGGCTCGAAAGGACTTAATGTCAGTTTTTCAAGCACAAATATCAGGTCACAAGAAGGGACTGGATCCCAAATTGGGGGGTTTAAGACGAAGAATTCCCTTCAAGAAGGTCCTCATAACTTGAAGTTGGGACAATAGTTGGTCATCCACAGGCAAATGAAAAGCAGAAACAGCTGACAGATGGACTTTCACTGAGAAATATTTGAGACCACCAGTAGACTGGGACAGCAAATAGTCCAGGATGTGCTGTGAAGGACAAGCATAGGGGTCCAAATTGTGATTTGCAGCCCCACACGGAAAACCGGTTTTGACTTCATGGAATATGAAGATCAGGTAGACTGTTTACAGGCAGCTCTTAGGACCTCTGCAACTTGTGGGGAGGCCTGGAATCTGGAGAGGACTATGTCCTCAGGAACCAAACCTGCAAATGCAGGGAGCGAAGGTCGGGATGAAGGAGGGAAGCCCTGGCCTAAGACAGAAAAGCCAGGCAAAATGGAAAGAGGTAGAGGGTCCTGGACAGTCAATTGCAGTAACAATGGGAACCAGACTGGTCTCTGCCACAGAGGCACGATGAGAATCATGGCAGCTTTGTCCCTATTTAGTTGC
The DNA here is from genome assembly GCA_016271365.2 of Neoceratodus forsteri. Classification (NCBI taxonomy): domain Eukaryota; kingdom Metazoa; phylum Chordata; order Ceratodontiformes; family Ceratodontidae; genus Neoceratodus; species Neoceratodus forsteri. The sequence goes on along the minus strand of CM028137.1, from coordinate 408,748,412 downwards.
CTGAGTAGAACCCTCTGTATAAAGGCATAAAAAAAAAAAAAAAAAATCAATCTCCCTGTCTAGGAATGAGATCAAGCACCAAGCCATAAAGTTCTAGGACCTGGCTTGAGTGAGCAATAGTGAGGCAGTTTGGCGTTTTGTGGAGAGGCAAACAGATTCAATTCTGGGTGGCCCCAGCGCAGGAAGGCATCTTCCAGAACTTCCTGGAGGAGTTCCCATTCGTGTTTCTGAAATGTGTATCTGCTTAGAGCATCCGCTAGAGTACTGCTTACTCCCAGAACATGTATTGCAAGGAGGTGAATCATTTTTTGGACTGCCCAATACTATATTCGCACAGATTCCCTGCACAGGGCATATGAATGGGTTCCCCCTTGTTTGTTCAGATAATGAACTACTGTGGAGCTGTCTGATTGGATCTGCAGACAGCCCTGAGGAAGTAAGGTGTCAAAAGCTTGTAAGGCATACAGAACTGCTCTCATCTCTAGGATGCTGATGTGGAGGTGTGCTTCCAAGACTGTCTAAGTACCCTGGGAGCAAACATCTGCCAGATTGGCACCCCAGCCAAGGGAGAAGACATCGGCTGTCAGAATAAGACAAGGGATGGAGGGGAGACTGGAAAGGGACGCCGCACAAGTGGTTGTCAAGGGACATCCACCACTGCAGTTCTCAGAGGGCCGGGGAAGAAATGAGAACCAGAGCTTCAAAACAGTTTACTCTCTGGTCCCACTGGACCCTCAGAGTCCACTGGAGGACCCTCATGTGTAAGCAAGCATGAGGGAGCATGAAAATGGCTGCCGCCATTATGATCCAGGAGGTGGAGAACAGACATACGGACTATTGCCCGGTTGAGATGCCAGGGTGATCAGTTTATCTGCCCAGTCCCTGGGGAGATATGCCATCCCCTCGGAGGTATCCAGGAATGCTCCAATGTATTGGAGACATTGGGTGTCATCCATCTTGGATTTTGGGATATTGACCATGATTCCCACAGAGGAAAACCTCTAAAGTGTGCATGATAATGTGTCCGCCAACTGAGGACTAGACTGAGCTTTGAGAAGCCAATTGTCCAGATACGGAACGATCTATAGTCCTTCCCTGCGAAGAGCTGGTGCCACTATTATAGATTGAGGGAGCGCTCCAGGCCAATCGGAGTAATCCTTTCCCCTGTGCATGAGGCATTCTTATTCTGTGAAGAGCGTCTCACGCACAGATGCCCTGGAAATGGACACATTCTGGGAAGTTTTTTTTTTTTTTTTTAAATATATTATTGATCGGGGCGATCAATAATATATTATCGTCGTCTCCACTTTCGTTGCTGGCAGTGGTTTCACTACTCATCAGCAAAGCCAGAACAGCTCAGCTTTGCTGTTCTCAGCTCAGCTGAAGATCGATGAAACCACTTGTTTTCAACAACAAAATCAGCTCCGAGGGGCGATGTTAACCACATACCACAAGACACTTAAGACCTGGGGGACAGAGGGCAAACAGAAAGTGAGGGCTCTGAACCGATAGTGATGACCCGGAAAGCAGAAACTGAGAAAACCACCTGTGAGCAGGGTGCATCAGGATGTGAAGATGGGCATCTTTCATGTCTAGAGAACAGAGCAGTCCCCTCTGTTTAGAAGAAGCAGGAGAGTTGGAACAGTTACCATCCTGAACTTTCTGTACTCTATATAATAAAGATTAAGGAGCAAGAGATCCAGAATGGGATGTAAATCTCCCGTCCATGATGGTGGCAGAAGAAAAATGAAAGTAGAAGCTCCAGCCCCTCTGGGGAAGGAAAAGAGGTTCTATTGATTTTTATTTATGTTTTTGGTAACTGGGTGAGCAAACTGATCCAAGGGACCAGTTTCAGTTGCGAATGGGGCCATACAGTGGCACAGACAATAGGTACAAGTTATAATACAATAGGTGCATATACTACAGTGAGTACAGTGGTATCAGAAACAGTGATACATAATCATATCTTAAAATAGGGGTTAAGGACATAAAAAACAAGTTCATGACACAGCAACGCTCCTCTTCTTACAGAGAACTAGGACATACACTTACAGCAAATCAAGACATTATTCAGCCAGTCCAAGGTTTACAATACAGTGCATAAGGGATTACACTATAGCAATCAACATTTTCACAATGGAGTCAAAAATGTGTCAATTGTTTATGTAGTAGCCAGTTCTTGGGAAGTAAGGCAAATGGTACACTGGGCCCTTAAGGTGGATTTCTGGCGAGGGTGTTTCCAAGAGAGCCTGAGACACAAGCCAATCGCTTAGCTTTGATTTGAAGGACTGATGAGAGGGTAATATACAGATAGCAGGTGGTATTCTGTTCCAGAGGTAGGGGGCAGAGACAGAAAGCCTTGCTCTCCATGACAGTAGATACACTGGGGACTATTGGGGGGAGGAGACCCTGAGACAATGAGTTACCACCCTGTCTGTGAGAAATGAGGAGTACTGGTACTTATGCGAGTTCCTGAGAGAGGTGTCAACTAGACAGCCCATAGCATATTCAAAACTGCCCTGCAGAGAGCGCCAGCCTAAAGACTGATATAGACAGCAATGATGAGTGGAGAAAGGGACCTGAAGGCCAAAGAGACAGAGAGTTGTATGTGCCATTTAGATGAGAAAGAAGTGAGGAGGACATGGAGAATACTGGGGAGCTACAGTTAAGTAGAGGCAGTAGATTTGCCTGTGCAGTTGCAAGATGAGCCTCTGGGGTCAGGAGGTGGTTAACACAGTAGGTTTCCCCCAGCTTCTGGTGGACTCTTCATAGTGTTAGAAATGTAGTCACTGTAGGTAAGGGAGAGATCAATATTCACTCCTAGGTATTTGAAGGAGGATACAGTGCCAACAGGAGGGCCTGCAGGGGTGACTATGTGTAATGAGCTTTTTGATTTGGTGACCTTTGCAAGGTACGTGCTTGGATTTCTTCTACTAGTACGGATTCTTGGTCGGGGGGGTATTGAGAGGCCCGTGGGGGCACATTGGGTGAAACTTCCATTAAATTCAGGGTGTGACCTGAGTGAAATCAGTTGAAGGACCCACACATCCAAAGTGATCTCTTACCATCCTTGAAGGTGCAAGGAGAACCTGCCCCCGACAGTCATGGGACAAGCCTCTAATCCCATGGGCAAGGAGGTGTCTTCAAGTAGAGGGTTGTCCCTGCTGGGAAACAGCGGGTCACCTTAGGGTTGGCATGGGGATCTGGCAAGGAGACCTGGGCCTTTCTTTTATTACTGGGTTGCTTTCTGGGAGCTGCCCACTCTTTGTTGGCAGGCCTATGAAAATTCCCTTTGTATGAAGACTTGGCCCTGGAACAGTACAAAGTACAAACAGACTGCAAGGTACAACCTGTGTTCTGTAATGAAGTCAATATGCCCTGGGTTTGAGGCCTGAAAAGCTTGTCGGTTTTAAAAGGTACATTAAGTATGGATCGTTGGACATCCGGGACAAACCCGGAGACCCTCAGCTAAGCACGTCTTCAAAGACACACCAGCCGAGGAGGTCCAAATAATTGGCAAATTTCCTTTGGGAGATATTTTGGCAGTTTCTTGGAAGCCAAAAGTTTTCTGAAGATGAATCATAATATCAGAAAAACTAGGGTTGTTAGGAGGAGGAACAAGGTAGAGCAGGAGAGGAGGCTGAAGAAATGGACAGGGGATCTTCCAGCTCCTATTCCTGTAGGAAAGGGTCTTCCACATCAATGTCCCTATTCAGGAGACCCGGAGGAACTGGCCATTCTAGAGATAGAGGATTGTCTAGAAGGCACAGACACGGGGGGAGGGGTTACCATCCCCCTGAAAATGAGGGGTAGACTTAGAGAGGTCAAGAATAGCATGAATCAAAGCCTGGACATTCGCCATAGCAAGCTGTGGAGAAGAGGACATGGTCATAAATGAATGGATCGACTAAATAGGCACTATAGAAGAGCTTGGAGTCGGTTGAGGCACCAATCACGTCTACAAAGGGTGGACAAAGATTCCCAAAACTGTCAACGACAGAGCCATTGTAGAGCTAAAAATGACTAGATTTCATAGAAAGAGCCATCGATGAACCCGGAGGAATAATCAACGGATGGTGGGTAGATCCCTGCGACGGGGGCAGCAGCGGTGGGAGCTACAACATAAGCACACCCAAGAAGGCCATCGATGAGGAACCGTCAACAGGAGGGAAGGTAAAGTGCCAGAGGTCGTTGATGGAACAGAAGATGACTTGGTGACAGACTCTGAAAGGGCAAGCAGTACTTTAGTTTTAAGGAGCTCCTGCTCCTGTGAACGGAAGGAAGAAGGCCACCCTGTCGTTGACGGAGAGGAGGAAAGAGTACCATGCTTACCCTTGCTAGTTTCTTAGATTTCTCCTTTGCAGTCGTCGATGAGGGGTCACTACCGGAGAGGTGAGACACCAAGGAATTTCCCCCAGACACCAAGTGCTTTTCCTGTTCCAGGAGGGCAACTGTTTGCCCCATGAGGTATTTAAGTTATTGGAGCCGCTGATGTTTAGTGGCCTTGTTAAACCACTTACACAGGATGCAATCATGGGTATCGTGTGCAGGACCTAAGCACCTGACAAGTAGTGGAGATCCTGTCGTGATTAGCTGGTCACAGGAACACTTACGGAAAAGAGGATCCAAAGACACCGATAAAGGAATGTTAGGAAACTAGGAAAGCCACTAAGGAATGGTCAGTAGAACTCTTCATCATCGACTGAAGCTACATTCTGGACGGAGAATGTGTAGCATGCAGGTCGCAGTTGGAAAAGAACTGAGGAGCTTCTGGGACTGCCCCCTTTTATACGTACCAGGACACAACACATGGTGCAGTCAGGGCCGGTCCCAGGTAGACTGCTTAGAAATCATCCAGAGGAAATTATGCCTGCGGCTGGACTTTCCTACATGTTATGACCTGCTGCGAGAAATTTCCTTGAATATCTTGCATTTCCACATGAACTGGTTCAGATGATGTATGGGGCACCAGCACCCCCCCCCCCAAAAAAATCCATTTTGGGACCAAGAAGTACCTAGACACATAACCCTGACCGGCCAGGGTGTCCAGGGCACTGGCTATAGCCCCTTTTGCAAGGAGCTCAGCAATGTCCACCCTTCGGGCAGACCGTGTGTCCCAAAACACCCTGGACTCTTGAGGTGGAAGAAGGTGGTAAGTTGGAAGAGCCTCAAAGTCTAGAGGCAATCCTCTGCTCAATATGATCAACACCCACTTGTTCACTGTGATAGCAGACCAACACGGTAAGAAGTGACATAGCGGGTCTCCGACCAGGACAGCAAACAGGGACAGGATGTGTGGAGGGATGATGCCCCCAACCTGTCACTGGGCAGCTTTTGCGGAAGCACCAGCGGCTCCTGTCAGAGGGCCACCACTACCCCCCCCCCCCTTTTCAGACCCTGGTTCCAGGACTTCTGCTTGGGGTGCCAGGCTTGGAAGTGCCCTTGAGGTATTTGAAGGTCTCCATCATATCTCCCCTCTCTTCAAGGGTATACATGTGGAGGTTCTCTAGCCTCTCCTTACACGACATTTGGTACAGACCCTGCACCATTTGTGTTGCCCTTTCCTGAACTGCCTCTACTCTATGTCCTTTCGGAGATGTAGCCTCCAAAACTGGACACAGTACTCCAGATGAGGTCTCACCAATTTGTACAGTGGTATTACCACCTCCTTTTTTTCTGCTGGTTGTCAATTCCATGTTAAATTTGACCCTTATGTTTTTTATTGAAATATTTTACCAGGAAGGCACACTGAGCAACAAGTTGCTAGTCTCCCGGTGTGACCTGGGGGGAGGGGATACAATGAGGATGAAAAACATATATTCAAGTTACATAAATCAACATTTACATACATTTACATAAGACAGGTGTTAAATAGTGTATCATATAATAGATACATTGAAGAACAATAGTAAGTGCAACAGTAAAAGTAAGTAAACAAGTGCAGATGTGAAAGGCAAGGTGAATGGGGGATGAGGGATAAAAGCAGAGTCCCAGAAGGAGACCTTCAGGATGCGGGGAACTCTGCAAGGGGACGGAGAGGGCTAGAGACAAGGGGAAAAGGGCAGTAGGAATTAAGAGAGGGTAGGGAGAAAGGGAGGAAGTGTGAACTAACACCTAGGAGGGGATAAGGTCTAACCCAAAGAATCATTCAGGATGCTGGGAACCCTGCAAGGGGGCAGGGAAGGCTTGTAGATAGGGGAAGGGGGGGGGGGAGATGAGCCTAGTCCCAGAAGGACCCCTTCAGGATGCTGAGAACCCTGCAAGGGGACTGCAAAGGCTAGGGAGAAGGAGGAAAGAGCTGGTTTTAGGAATTGGGAGACTGCAGAGGGAGGAAGTGTGAACTAGAACCTAGGAGAGGCAAGGATCAAACAATCGCACAAAAGATTAATAATCAAGTTAGCCAGCCTGGGAGTAGGTCCCAGGGTGGTAGCCTGGGTAGCAAACTAGCTGCAAAACAGGACACAGAAGGTAATAGTGAATGAAACACATTCCAAGAAAGGGGGGTCACTAGTGGAGTACCTCAGGGCTCAGTACTGGGTCCAGTCCTCTCTAACATCTTTATAGGTGACATTGCAGAGGGTCTGGAGGGAAAGGTATGCCTCTTTGCAGATGACACAAAGATCTGTAACAGAGTTGATACACAAGGGGGTAGAAAGGATGAGAGGGACTTGGCAAGGTTGGAGGAATGGTCAGACATATGGCAATTTAGATTCAATGCAAAGAAGTGCAAAGTAAAGCACCTGGGAAACAAAACCCAGGAGAGGAGTACACAATAGCAGGAGGTACTAACAACAACAAAATGGAAAGGGACCTGAGGATAGTCATATCAGATGATCTAAAGGTTGGTAAGCAATGTGAGAAGTCAGTAAGGAGAGCCAGGGGGATACTGGGATGCATAGGAAGGGGCATCACAAGCAGAAAAAGGGAAGTGGTTATCCCTCTGTACAGACAGTTGGCGAGACCCCATCTGGAGTACTGTGTGCAGTTTTGGAAACCTCATCTACGCAAGGACATAGACAGAATGGAAGCAATCCAGAGGAGGGCACAGGGTCTGCATCAGAAACCATATGAAGAGAGACAGAGAGCTTAATATGTACACCCGATGAAAGGAGGAGGACGGGGCATGATAGAAACGTCCAAGTACCTGAAGGAATCAACAAAGTCCAGGAGGGTAGCATCTTTCAGAAAAAGAGATGTGTAAGAACAAGGGGCACAATTTAAAGATAGAGGGGGATGGCTCAGGGTAATGTGAGGAAACTTTTCAAGGAGAAGTGGTGGATGCATGGAATGGCCTTCCTGGGGAGGTTGTTTGTCTAAAACAGTGGGGGGGGAATTCAAACATGCATGGGACAGATATAAGGCAATTGTAGTGGGGGAGGTGGCAGGAAGTAGGCTGTTGGTTAACTAGAATCTGCAGCTTATCCAGTAGGTAGGGAAATGGGCAGACTGGGTGGGCCAAGTGGTCCTTATCTGCCATCAAAGTTTATGTTTCTATGTTAAACGTATGGATCAGCTTCAGGATGCTGAAAGTCCCTGCAAGAGTGCAGGGAAGGCCAGTAGAGGTAGGAGAAGAGAGGAGAGAGAATGGTTGTTGGATCTAAGGAGGAGGAAGACGGATTTGTAACTGGGAGGGGCAAAAGGTAAGTGCCATAAGGGGGAGAGGATATGCAAGGAGCTTAGGAGGAAATTGAGGAGGGTCATATCAGGCGCAGCTAGGTGCAGGATAATTAGAGAGGGCAGTGCTGATGGAGTAGAAGGAGGCGGAGTGACGAATTTGGGTAGGTAGGGATTTCCTTATTTTAGGAAAGCGGGGAGAGTAAATCAGACTGATTGATAAGGGTGAATCTGCGGGGGACAGCCAGTGTACTGAGTCAGAGCGGGGTTGGGGAGGGTGTTATAAATGAGGAGAGGTAGGAGGGGAGTTCACCCAGCCAGTGTTTGGAGGTGAATTTAGCGCAGTGAAAGGTGCCTATTTGTAAGAGAGGGGAAGGATAGGGCATGATAAAGGTTGCAGTGGTGTGTGCGAGAGGGAGCATCAAGGGCAAAACAGCAGAAGGAGTTGGAGTGTCCAATCTGGTCAGGGAGGACTTGGGAGCAGCACCGTAGACTACATTGCAGTAGTCAAAAATGGGGAGGATCATCTTCTGGACAAGTTCACACCTAGCCGCAGAAGGAATGCAACTACAGTTCCTGAACAAGGCACCTAGCTTGGGGGTGCAATTTTTTCTGGATTGCATCAATATGTCGAGAGAAGCTGAGGTGTTGGTCCAGGCAAACCCCAAGGTGTCTGAAGGAGGATGTGTCCTCCAGTAAAGTCCCATCGAGGGTGTGGAAAGTGGGCAGGAAGGGAAGCCTAGAGAGTCTCTGCCTTGTGCCAAAGGTCACGGAGACCATCTTCTTGGCATTGAGGAATGATTGATGGATGTGGCAGAGTGTTTTTTCCTGAAACCAGACTGGAACGTGGTGAAGTAGGAGGTATCAGATAGAAAGGAGGTAAGCTGGGAGAGGACAAGGTGTTCTTGTAGTTTGGCTAGGGTAGGGAGGAGAGAGATGGGACAATAGTTTCCAGGGGATGAGAGGTCTTCACCATTAGGTAAGGGGAGGACCACAGCATGTTTCCATAGGGTAGGGACTGAACTGGTTGAAAAAGATTTAAAATTAGAGAGAGGGGATAGGCAATGGCAGGGGATGAGAGAGAAAGGAGTTTAGGGTCAAGGTCATCACGAGAGGTGCCTTTTGAGGGGTTGTTAGCGAGAAGGTCTCTTAAGAGTATCATTAGGGGAAGACTGTAGAAAATGAGAAGCATGAGTATGAGGATGGTGGAAGGGTAGCTACATACATTGGGGGGAGGTAGGGAGGGACTTCAGTAGCTCAGTGGCACAGGAGGTATAACAGGAGTTACATTCCGCAGCTACGGCATATTAATTGGCCACAAAAGTATCATTTATTTTAAGCATAGGGGAGGGTGGGCAGGACAGAGGGTTAAAGAGGGCATGGACCCCCTTCCAGAACTTGAAAGGGGAATTTATGTTTGTGAGGGAGGCAGTTTTAAAGTATTCAGACTTGTTGCCCTGGTAGAGGTGTTTCAGAGCTTATAGTAGGTTGTGAGGTCGCTAGGAAGCTGGGTAGCTTTCTGACACTTCCAGGTACGATCTCTAGCCGTGAGACAGACCAAATGTTCTGAAGTAATCCACGGTAGGTGGTTACCCCTAACCCTGGTTTGTTTGAATGGGGCAAAGGTGTTCTATTTCTCAAGGAATATTTACTTGTAGTAAGCAAGCACCTTGTCAACATAGGGGCTGGAAGCTAGGAGAGACCAGTCAGAAAGGGAAAGGTTGCACAGGACAGGTTTCTAGATCCAAGTATTTAAAAAAGCATAATTGCAAGTGTAACCCCTCCTACAAATGGGGGGTTCCCAAGAGTCTTCCTTGGGCTTGCCTAAATGCCCGCTGCCAGGCTGGTGTTCTGTGTCCTAGCGATTTTAAAGTGTTTGCATGCGAGTGCCCTGCTAGCCTCCGTACCTGTCTCTTTAAGAGCTGCCTATTTAGTGGTGTAAAATTAATCTGGGTAGGGGCAGAGTAGTTTCAGGCTCGAGTCCCGCCCAGGCTGCAGTGTTATCGCTCCCTTCTGCCATCACTATTTGCGCAGAAGGAGCCCTGCTGGGACCTGGGACTGTTTATCTGTTTTAATAATGATAATAATAATAAAAATACAGTATTGTAGTTTGTCTAACCTGCCTTCCTTTGCAGCATGGACATTTCTGTATTGCACCACCATCTTGGTTCTGGACTGGAAGTTTGGATCAATCGGTACCTTTGGGGACCCTAAAATGGTGTCTGTCCAAGGGTCTTGTGGGAGTGAATTTCTGTAGGAATTGTAGTTTTTACACTTTGGCACCTAAATGGACCTGGAGGGGCGCTCTAGCTGTGAGAGACAGATTGATCAGCCAACCGAACCTTTTGGATTTCTAAGGAAGTCCAGATGCTGCCTGGAGCATAAGTCATTCTGCAGGTAGAGTTGGGAGAGTAAACAGCTCGAGTGATTCGAACAGCGTCTCCTGTGTAGTTTGCATGGGAGATTGGTGGAAAGGCTGTTTGACCGGTCAGCCTGCTGTCCCTCGAAAGGGAGCCTTTGAAGAAACCAGATTATATCCGAAATTGAGTGTGACAAAGCCACTGAATTGTGACCAGACTTAACCCTGAAGAAGACAGACGATTTGCTGTATGTGATTGGCCTGTCAGGACATACATTCATTCACCACAGAACTCCTGGTTTTGCTCAGAGACACTGATATTTCTGCCGGACTACTATCCGCTTTGTTGTATGGTGATTGCTTTACTATAAATGTATTGTAAGCTGTTAGTGGGTCGCAATTTGGTTCCCCACGATTTAATTGTGCCATGCTTGCTGGAAGCTGCATCCAGCCTTCCCGGACTGCCAGCCTGAAGAGACTTGGGGCAGTGTTGTATCAAAATCATGAAGACAGCCTGAGACCTGTGGCCTTTGCCAGTAGAAGTTTGACATCATCTGAACAAAACTATCCTGTTCACAGGTTGGAGCATCTTGCTCTCAAGTGGGCCATAGTTGACCAATTTCACGAGTACCTCTATGGGGCCAAAATACTGGTAAGAACTGATAACAACCCTCCAACATATGTACAGACCTCCGTAAAGTTGGATGTCACTGGCCACTGGTGGCTTTCTGCTCTGTCAACTTACAATTACATAGTTGAATACCACCCTGGACAGAACCATATTGATGCTGACTCTTTCACAGCGGCCAAGTCCCCAAGACAACTGGGTGAGGCCATCAGAACACTATTAAAGCATTGTGCCAAAAATCTGACAAAGACAAGCAACCTTCAGCAGATACACTGGACTGTTTTTGGCCCCCTCCCCACCCGATACTTATATACCTGCAGCCTATTATTTTTCTGCATTGGACATCAGTGCCCTGCCTCAGTTTGATAATGACAGTATTCAGTGGGCTCAATCCCAAGATCCCATGATCCAGCCCACACTCGATGCCCTACATGCTGGGAAAGATGTGTCTAAATTACGTTCTGCCAACTTACGAACTGCTTATTATTCAAAGAAGGTCCCCGATTAAAGTTACGGGACCAGTTACTATTTCGAGAAACAGTAGATCACTGGGGTCAGTTTGACAATCAACAACTGGTGCTCCCTACAGCCTTCAAGTAGCTGGTGCCGAGGTCCCTGCACAACCACATGGGACACCTTGGTATTGACCGGACCCTCTACTTGGTGAGGTCTAGATTCTACTGGCCAAAAATGGAGGCTGATGTTGAAAACCATGCCAAAACCTGCAGTAGGTGCCCTCAGAGAAAAGCCTTGCCCCAGAAAGCCACTCCTCTTGTTAACATTTCAACCAGTGCCCCCATGGAACTGGTTTGCATAGACTTCTTGTGTCTGGAGCCTGATCAAAAGAACACTGGCAATGTATTGGTAGTAACCGATCACTTTACCAGATATGCCCAAGCTTTCCCAACCAAGGATCAGAAGGTCTCTACAGTGGCCAACGTGCTAGTAGAAAAGTTCTTTGTTCATTATGGTGCGCCCCAACATATACATTCTGATCAAGGAAGGGACTTTGAAAGCAAATTAATTAAAGAGATGCTCTCCCTGTGGGGGTGGGGTGCAAAAGTCTAGAACCACTCCTTACCACCCACAGGGGAACCCCCAACCTGGACGTTTTAACAGGACTCTCCTGGATATGTTGGGCACTCTTCATCCCAAAGACAAGTCCAAATGGAGCCAACAGATTAGCACCTTGGTACACACTTGCAATTACACCACAAGTGACGCTACTGGGTTCTCTCCCCATCACCTCATGTTTGGGAGAGAAGCCCGGTTGCCCGTAGATGTCTGCTTTGGAGTCTCCCTGGATGGGGTCAGAGCTGAGAACTATTTACAATATGTGCAGAAACTGAAAGCTCAATTGAACCATGCATACCAACTGGCTCAAACAATGGCTGCCAAACGAAACCTTGCTAACAAAGAGATACGATAGATGGGTGAAGGCATTACAGTTGTTGTCCGTGGATCGAGTGCTATTACGTAACTTGGGATTGCATGGCAAGCATAAAATCGCCGGCAGGTGGCATCATCTTCCACATGTAATAGTAAGTTGGATGATTTACCTGTGTACACAAACTGCGCACTGAGAATGGCTCTAAAGCTGTCAAGACCATGCACAGAAACCACCTACTGCCTATTGGCCAAGTGATCATTGAGGCTGAACCATCGGACATTGCTTCTCCTGGGCCAATGACTCATGCTGCTGTTAAAAAGAGACAGAATCAACCTGCCCAGTTGTTACAGATTCAAGGCCTTCTCCCCCGGCAGACCCACAATGATAGTGACTGTCAGTCCACCTCTGAGGATAGTGAATGTGACAATGCTTATTATCCTTCTTAAGAACAGAGTCAACTGTTTCGAGGGAACCCTATGTATAATCATGGGGATGAAGCTGGACCCTCAGGACTGCCTCACCCTCCAGCTTCTTCCCTGGAGCCAATGCTCCCTGAAAGTGAAGTGCACAGTATTGCGTCTGAAGTGGCAGAATCTTTGTCTAGTAGAACTCTTTGAATTACTCGAGGAGGAATCGGATGTGACAAATCTCCCTGGTGACATACCAGAAAGTACAGTTACATAAGAACTTACCGTAACAGTAGATCTTCGAGAGGCGCTCTTGCAGTAGGTAATTACATATAGGACTGCATGCGGCCCAGAGACACGGAAACTATTCTAGCTAGCAGTCCCTGGCGATGACCCTCACGCCAGGTGACCGGGCGTCATACGACGTCGGTATAAAAGGCGGTCCCGACACCCACCTTCCAGTTCTTCCCGCTACAGGCCGGAAGGCCCGGACGAGAGAAAGCAGACATTCCCTCAATGGAAAAGGAGCTGAAAATGCCTAGGGGATGGAGGGCGGAAGGTATTACTACTGCAGAGCCTCTCTCGAAGATCTACTGTTAGGTAGGTTCTTACGTAACTGTACTATCTTACTCGAGAGGGCTTTGCAGTAGATAATACAGGACAGAATCCCAAGCAGTCTGGAACGAAAAGAAAAGCACCAGGAGGAGGAACTACTCCAATAAGTAGAAGCTTGCAAACCTCAAGAAAGGAGGCCCTGCAAGACTCATAACCGAAGCCTGCTCTACGGCGAGGCAATGTCCAAACTGTAATGTTTAGTAAATGTGTGGACAGAAGTCCAAGTGGCGGCAACACAGATGTCTGCCGCAGACACGTTCTTGAAACAAGCCGCAGAGGCGGCAACTCCACGAGTGGAGTGACCTCCGACTTGACCCGGGAGGGTCTTGTTGTGCTTGTCATAACAGAAGGTGATGCAATGGGTCAACCATTTTGATAGGCATTGCTTAGAGACAGCATTGCCTTCTCTTTTGCAAGCGAAAGAGACAAACAACTGATCAGTCTTTCTGAGATCCTTGGTCCTATCGGTGTAGTATCTCAGAATCCTGTGAACATCCATGGTATGGAGCAGGTATTCTCCTTGATTGGAGTACTGCGTGAAGAAAGCAGGTAATTCAATAGACTGATTTTCGGTAGAGTCTGCTACCATCTTCGGAAGAAACTTAGGATTCGTGCGAAGAGCCACTCGTTCTTTGTGAAAAATCAAATAAGGGATTTTGCACATCAGGGCCTGGAGCTCGGAAATTCTGTGAGCAGAAGTAATGGCTACCAAGAAGAGTGTCTTCCATGATAAAACTTCAAGTCTGCGCGAAGCCGCAGGCTCAAGGGGAAGGTAAGTTTCTAGGGACAAAGTTTAAGTCCCAAGGCGGAGCTGGAGCCGGACAGGGGCCTGAGATGAAGGACCCTCTGAGGAAAGTTTTGGATACCTCCAGCTGGGCAAATGTCTTATCAGTGAAAGGGACATGGTAGGCTGAAATAGCCGCCATATGGACTTTCAAAAAGGAGTGACTGAGGCCCAGGTCAAAAAGATGATGCATGTACTCAAGCAGAATGGTCACAGGGCAGAAAAAGGGCTCCACATTCCTGGACGCAGTCCAGATAGAAAATCTTTTCCATTTCATGGCATAGGTGGACCTAGTGGAGGGCTTTCTAGCCTCCAACAGAATCTCGGCCACCTTAGGAGAAACGCCAAAACAAGCTTGAGCTAGGTCTGCAGGAGCCATGCGTGAAGTTTAAGGGACTTGAGTCCCGGATGGACCAGGGTCCCCTGATCCTGGGTCAGCAATCCTGGAGATAAAGGAAGAGGAAGAGGAGGAACCTCCGAGTATTGTCGTAGAACAGAGAACCAGATTTGCCTGTGCCAGAAAGGAGCGATCAGAATCATTCTCGCTCCTTCTAAAGCAAGCTTCTTAGCACACGAGGGACCAGAGGGATGGGGAAGCATAGGCAGATCTGTCCTTCCAGCTTAGAGATAGGCGTCACTCCAGAAAGCGCCTTGCTCTGGACGGCGAGCAAGCAAAAGATTGGAAGCTTTGCGTTTTGGGAGGAAGCGAACAGGTCTATCTGAGGAGTCCCCAAATCTGGAAGATGCTTTTAGAACTTTTTCGTCAATTCCCACTTGTGGAAGAGCCGACGGCGACTTAGTCTGTCTGCCAGGACATTTGTCGACTCGGAACATGGATCACCGTGAGGTGAAGGTTGTGAAGCGCTGCCCAATCCCAAATCCTCATCGTTTCCCTGCACAGCGGGTAGGACAGAGTCCCTCCCTGCTTGCTGATGTACCACACCACGCACATGTTGTCTGTTTGGACAGCTAGGTAACCGGGAAGGATGTATTGGTGAAGGGCCTGGAGCGCATACAGCACTGCTCGAAGCTCAAGCATGTTGATGTGGAGAACTATCTCCAACTTTGACCAAAGGCCCTGGGTTCGGTGAGGACAGATGGGTTTCCAACCTTCGGCTTGAAGGCCCGTGGCCGAGTCTGATCAGGGGAGGATGAGGGACCCCGAAGAGTTCTCTGAACCATCCACCATTGCAGTCTCTACCATTGGCGAGAGATCAGAACCAGATGATTCTAGGTCATCTACCTTGATCCACTGAGATCGGCATGAGTCCACTGAGAGAGCCCCGGCAAAGAGTGTGCGCGGAAACTCCCGCTGTGATGGCCGCCATAAGTCCCAGTAGACTTACACTGACTCGGGCCAGGACCTCCCAAATCTCGACAGGAGGGAAATTTGAGATTGAGGGAGGGCCCCTGTCCAGAGGCAGAAAGGCCTTAGCACAAAGTTGCGTTCGAGATTGCCCTAATGAACTGGAGCTCTGTGAAGGATCCAGGTGAGACTTGGAATGGTTGATGGTAATACCCAGGCCAGAGAACCTGCTGGGTGAGGGAGAGAAAATGCAGGAGTTCCTCCCTGGACGGGGCCGCCAGGAGCCAGTTGTCCAGGTAGGGAAAAACCAGAGCTCCCAAAGAACACAGATGGGCCGCTACCACCGCCAGGCATTTGGTAAAGACTCGGGGGGCCGAGGAAAGACCAACTGGGAGTGCCTAGAATTGGTAGTCGACCCCCTGGAACGCAAACCTGAGGTACTTTTGGTGCGAAGGGTGAATGGGGATGTGCAGGTACGCATCCTGCATATCTAGTGCACAAAGCCATTGGCCCAGTCGAAGCAGGGGCAAAAGGGATTGAAGGGAGAGCATCCTGAACCTCTTGTATTCCACATACAGTTTCAGGGAGCTGAGATCGAGAATAGGTCTGAGATCTCCCATCTTCTTTGGTACAAGGGAAGAAGTGGGAATAGTACCCTGTCCCGTGAGGTGAGGGGGGACGGCTCTATAGCCTGTTTCGCATGAGCGCCGAGATTTCTTCCCTGACCAAAGGAAGATGGTCCCTTGAGTAAGCGGAGTTCGGGGACGTGGAGGTTTCTGTAGAAACTCAATGGAGTGCCCTCTGCTATGATCTGAAGCACCCATGAATCCGAAGTTGTCCTCTCCCAACCCGGAAGGTGGAGGGAGAACCTCCCTCCTACTGGTTCCTCTAGGGCGTCCGGAGGCGGTGGGAGAGGAAAGGAGTCAGGTGGTGTGAGGCAGCGCCGCAGCTGGGGCACCCGCTGCTTTTTTGGGCAGGGGCCTGGCAGCTGTGGGGGCCTGACGTTTAGTGGCCCGCCTTCCCTGAGGTTTCGCTTGAGGCTGGCTGCATCTGCGAAAAGGACGGCGCTGTGGGGGATGGGGACAGTACATTGAATCAACGGATGTAAGGGCCATCCCCTTCTCCTGCAAATCAGTGATGATGTCCTTGACATCACCACCGAAAAGCACAGAACCCCTGAAAGGTGCTTCTTGGATGGCCGACTGCACTCCGGGACCAGACCTGACACACAGAAGCCATGTGTGACGCGATTTACTTGCAGCGTAATGCAGAGTCTGCCCCGCGTGTCCACTGGCGCCGTGGGTCATCCTCAGAATGTGACGACTGGTCAATGAGCAGAACGGACCAGGTCGGCCAACCCCTGCTTGACTTGAGAGTCAGGCAAAGAGTCAATCTTGGATTCCGCCTGGTAAGGACGGCCTTCTGGTAATCCCCATATGTACTACATAGTTCAGGGCCCTAATCCCCAGTGTGGAAGAAGCGAGATCTTCCTTCCATACTGATCCAGAAGGCGAGATTCCTTATCCGGGAGACTAGCTCAAGTGTTCGGTACTGACCGCCGTGAGCGGCGCCAATCACAACCGAGTCTGCAAGGGGTGAGAGTTCAAATAGTCTACCACCGGAGCCTGGTATAGCCTGTTCAACTTCCTGGGAAGTGGGCTAGTCGCACGGTTGCTTCCAAATAGTGGAAACAAGGTGGGCGTGAGGCTCGATCCAGGGTGGCACTAAGGTAGGAGCCATAGGGGCAAGTCCAGATGTTCGGCGAGTTTTACCCATTGAGGATCTGGTTCTAAGGAATGCCACTGATGGACTTCCTGGATCTTCCTGAGCAACTCCGTGAAGGAAGGATCCTCTGGAGGAGACTTTGGAGAAGTCCTCGGCCGGAGCTTGGATGGACAGCGTGGCTAGTCGTCTTTCTCGGAACATCCATCGGAAGCCTCCGAGGAGTCCGACAGAGAAGGGGAGGAAGAATCTGAAGCAGAGTAAGACTCCCTAACTTGTCTAGGGGGAGGAACGGGTTCCTTGGGAGGGACCCAGAATGCGTGTCCTGCCCCTCTCTGGATCCCGAGGGTAAAGCCCGGGAATTCGGAGGAGGAGAGGGAGAGTGCCGTCTGGGATCGTACGGGAGCCAGTGGTGGCACCGTCGCCGTAAGACAGCTCTCGACTTCCTTGGTGAGCTGAGCCTTGGCCTCAGCCCACCAGGAGGCAAGAGTCTCCTGAAGATCCACCGGTGGCCTAGGGGGCGGTGGAGGAGGAAGAGGGGGATAGTTGTACGGAGGAAATCCGTAAGGGGAGTATCCATAACCCGGCTGCAGGTATACCGGAGTCGAGTACTGTGGCGTAGGGTACTGCGGTGTTGAAGGAGTCGGCACTGGGTATGGCGGCACAGGATACTGCGGACCTGGGAAGATCGGCGTTGGATATGACGGCGGATACCCAGGCGCTGGAGGAGCTGCCGGAGCTGACGGCCCAGCCGGGTACTCCATGGGTAGATCCGCCGGGATAGGCCCGTGGGGTGGAGGGCCCGAAGGAAGAGGAAAATCCCCCGCCGGCGTCGGAGGGGCCAGTGTTGGAACCGGCGTCGGAGCTGGCGTCAGGGGAGCCGGTGTCAGATCCGGTTCTTCAGGAAGAGGATCGGACGGAAGCCCAGGGTCCAGAGCCTTGCCTGGGGACAGAGGGGAAATCCTCGGGTCAGGCAGGGACTGGGGCTCCTGACAGCAGCCAAGGCTGCGGGAGCCTAGTACAACAGAAACAGCAGGGTCCGCCAGAGCCCGAGGCCCGGGCGACGCCGGAGGAGCAGACGCCCGGCTTATGGGCCGAATCCTGGGTGACGCCAGAGGAGCCGGGCGTCCGCTTCAGGGGTCCCCTCGCCGAGGCGGGCCGAGGGATGAGAGGAGGCTCGTCCGAGGGAGACGCTGCCGCACCGCCCCAAAGGGTCGAGCGCCTTAGCAGCCTTCTCCGCATGCGCACGCCGGAGGAGCCGATGTCCGCTTAAGGGAGGTGCCCGCGACCAGTAGGCGCGAGGCCTGCGGCGGTACTGGGGGCTGGAGTCTCCTTTAGCCTGGAGACACCCGGTGGGCTCGAACGCGAACCCGTCGGGAGGGCCGACGCCTCCTCCAAAGCCTTGGAGGAGGCAGTCGGGCGATCCCCCGGAGGAGATGTTACCTTGCCTGCAACTCCGGCCGGAGTCGTGGAGGAGGAGGCCTTCTCCCGGTGCCTTTCCTTGTCCCGCTTCTTATGCCCTTCAGGGGAGGTCGACGCCTGCCAAAGTTCTCAACTCCTTCTCCATCGCAGACATCCTCTTTTTGAGGAGATGGGCTTCAAGGGACTGCTGGCGTCGTCTGCGGGTGGCCGCACTGAATCAAAGGCAGTGCGGACATTTGTCGACCACGTGGTCGGGGCCTAAGCAGAAAAGGCAGAGGGAGTGACAGTCTTTGTGAGGCAGTTGGGCGCCGCACGAGTCGCACTTATTCTTTGAAGGGGACGACGTATACTGACGTTCACCTGACGAAAGAAGAAGAATAAAATTCTATACTGAAAACTATTCAGAAAAAATGAAGTAACAGGTACTGGGTAATATGAACTTAACCGCGAGGCGCTGCACGAGCTGACGGCGGTAAAGAACTGGAAGGCGGGCGTCCGGGACCGCCCCTTTATACCGACATCGTATGATGCCGGTCACCTGACGGGCGGTCCCTGCCAGGGACTGCTAGCTAGAAATTTTTCCTTGGGGTCCTGCCGCCAGCCGGCGTCAGTCCTATATGTAATTACCTACTGCAAGAGCCCTCTCGAAGTAAGATCTTGAGCAACAATACGAAAGTGTTGACAACACCCCTTCAGTGCCGCAGAGTCTAATTATGCTAAAGTCTCCTCAGAATGAGCAACATGGGCCCTCTTCAGAAGATAAGCAAATTATTGTGGAAACAGAATCTGCAGAGCAAGGAGCTGATATAATCTGGACATTTCAAGCAGTGCAGAGGCATCCCTCACTACAGGAGAAGAAACCAATGCCAGTGTTGACTGCCCACAGCCTGTGTCTGTTCCCCCCAGAAAGTCTGGGTGAGCTGTCAAGCCAGTGATGCACTTTAGCTAGGACTCCCCTGGGAGGCCTGCGGATTTGCCTATCAATGTTGTTCACAAGGGTGTTTACATTTCCAAGAGCCCACTGCCCAAACTGAGCCTGTCTGCCACTTCGAAGTTAATTGTTCTTCCCTCAGAACACGGCGCCCCTGCCCCAACTAGCCCCAAGTTAGCAGATAGATGGGGGCCCATCCCTATGTTACTCAAAGTGCAAGAAACTATTACATGAGAAGTACAGTAATGTTATTGTGTAGTTCATAGTAAAATCAGTATTGAATTTATGAAAAATGCAAAGCTGTCATTATGAATATAGTACATGAATAGAGAACACTAAGTACAGTGTTGTGTCAAGTTTACGTTTACTGTATCGGTCATTATTGTATTCTGTAGTAATGTCACATATATAACGTATCATATTGTCTTTTCCATGCTATTGTGGTATAGACTTGACGCAGACGCCAAGTTCTCTCCAGGTGGGGAAGGGTGTAACCCCCCAACAAATGGGGGTTCCCAAAAGTCTTCCTTGGGCTTACCTAAATGCTCACTTCCAGGCTGGTGTTCTGTGTCCTAGCGATTTAAAAGTGTTTGCATGCGAGTGCCCTGTTAGCCTCCGTGCCTGTCTCTTTAAGAGCTACCTATTTAGTGATGTAAACTTAATCTGGGTAGGGGCAGAGTAGTTTCAGGTTGGAGTCCCACCTGGGCTGCAGTGTTATCGCTCCATTCTACCATCACTATTTGTGCAGAGGGAGTCCTACTAGGAACTGTGATGGTTTACTGTTTGTAATAATAATAAATAATAATGTAGTTGGTCTAACCTGCCTTCCTTTGCAGCATGGACATTTCTGTATTGCACCACCATCTTGGTTCTGGACTGGAAGTTTGGACCAATCAATACCTCTGGGGACCCTAAAATGGTGTCAGTCCCCAGGGGTCTTGTGGGAGAGAATTTCTGTAGGAATTGTAGTTTTTACACTTTGGCACCTAAATGGACCTGGAGGGGGAGCTCTAGCTGTGACAAACAGATGGATCAGCCAACCGAACCTTTTGGATTTCTAAGGAAGTCCCAGTGCTGCCTGGAGCAGAAGTCATTCTGGAGGTAGAGTTGGGAGAGTGAACAGCTCGAGGGATTTGAGCAGCTGCTCCTGCATAGTTCACACAGGAGATTGGTGGAAAGGCTGAGTGTGGCCTGCCTGCCATCCCTAGAAAGGGAGCCTTTGAAGAAACCGGATTATATCCGAAATTGAGCGTGACAAAGCCACTAACTTGTGACAAGACTTGAACCTGAAGACCGAAGATTTCCTGTATGCAATCGGCCTGTCAGGACACTCATTCACCACAGAACTCCCGGTTTTGCTCAGAGACATACTGCTGCCGGACTGCTATCCGCGTTGTGGTACGGTGATTGCTTTACTATAAATGTGCTGTATGCTGTTAGTGGGTCATGATTTGGTTCCCCACTATTTAATTGTGCCACGCTTGCTGGAAGCTGCATCCAGCCTTCCCAGACTGATATTTGAACTGTTCTACCCGGCCTGGGCCTTGCCACACTGGTCCAGCCAGCTACTTCAGGCACAGAGAATACCACCAAAGAGAGACTTGCCCCGGCATCAGCCCCCTGGCTCAACATCTCGAACAGGAACGACACCTCGGTGATTTGTGTGGGCCCTGCTTCTCTTGGCATACCAGTTGTCAACCTGCAGTCTCCATTTTATCCCTACTGTGTCTCGTATTGGGTAGCGTGAGTAACAATCAGGGTAGCTCCCTGCAACATCAGCTAAATCACAAGTGTTGTCATCTGATTGCACTGTTTTTCCTTTCATGAACCGAGCCTCCTGGCTCCGGATTATAAATTATGTGTGGTTGTGCATGCCTTTTCCTTTCTTCACAGGACCCTGACCAGCTGCAACGCCGGCCTACCCCGGGCAACGCTCCAGGCTAGTCCACCTTACTTCCAACTGGGTACCCAGAGCGTGTGACTGTGCAGAGACTAAAAGTGCATGCATAACTGCCTGACTAGATCAGTTTCAGAATCAACCTGATTACACCCTTCCCTTGTTCAAGTCCCCTGAATAAACCAGATCTAACTCTTTTTGCATTTAATAAGACTGTGGTTCCAGTTTGTACCAAAAGCATTGTGCTGTTGTCATTTTCTGTGCCTAACCTTGTTTTACAGGGGGTCTCCAGGGTCAAACTGGTGGAACCAGCCCCTGTGGTAAGTGCAAACAGTGTGGGGATTTGTATGCTGAATAGGGGCTACTATGAAAGTGTTTGTTGCATATCGTCTAGGCCACTAGAGGGAAAAGAGCGGGGTTAGTGTCCCAGAGGGCTGTACCTAGATTAGCCTTGCTACTAGCAACCCTGTTCTCCGGGTGGAGGCACCAGTTTCAGTACCCAGGCCCCTTAACCTGCAACTAGCCAAGCAGGCAGTGGTAGCAGCCCTTGGGATAGCACCACCTGGGGGTTACACAAGGTTTTATGCAGAGATTTTGGTCTGTGGACTTTCCGGACAACGAATATTGGGTTGTGGTCGCTGAGAGCGTCAGGAAGGATGCCAGAGTTAATGATCCTGTGGGGTGGGGTGGGGGGCATGAGCCCAGGAGTGATTTTGTGTCTTGTGTGTTCAGAGATCAGCTGTGAGAGGTCAAGGGCTCCAAGTCTGTTACATATTTTGGTTGTTTTAGGTGACAGCCAATTTAAACTGAAGTCACCTAGGACGTATAGTTCACCAGAGTGAGAAAGGGCAGCGATGGAGGTTATGAGGTCAAGTGTGATAGAGGGCTGGCTGTTTGGGCGACAAAGATGATCAAGGGGCTGGGGGACTTATCATATGAGAGGAAGTTGAAGGAGTTGAACATGTACTCACTGGAGGAGAGGAGAGACAGGGGGTGACATGACTGAAACCTTTAAATACATGAAAGGAATAAACAAGACGGATACAGAGGGGCTGTTCAAGGGAGGGGAGGGCCACCAGGGGCCATGATATGAGACTGGAGCAAGGAAGGTTCAGGAGGGAGATGAGGAGACACTTTTTTACAGAGAGGGTGGTGGCTGGGTGGAATGCGTTACCTGCTGAAGTGGTATGCAGTAGAACAGTGGACTGCTTCAAAACGAGGATGGGACAGGACAAGGGGGAGGGTTAATGAAGGGGAAGGGTGGAAGGGAGGGGCAGCTGCAGAATAAGGGGTGCTAGCTGCACATTCGAGCAGACTTGATAGATCTCTAGGACTTTATCTGCTGGCAAATATTGTATGTTTGTATGTAAATGCCGGCTACAAACATGGGAAGAGTGAAGGGGCAGGGTTACATGTATAGCTAGAGTGTTGTGGGTCACTGGGCTGGAGGATGAGTAAATATTGGAGGGAGGTAAGAACGTACATGGCTACAGCACCATCCCTGCCTGCACTTTCTTGCCTTAGGAGGGAGTAGCCAGGAATAGAGAGAGAGAGAAGTCCGGGGTCATGCTCTTTAGCCATGTTTCCGTGGGGATTTTAAAAGGTCGATTTTTAGCAGCAAACTACGGATATTTAGATGTAGAATCCTGAATACCTTTGTGAGGACTAAGAGGGTAGAAGAGGGGGCAGCAGTAGGTGAAGAAGGACCCGGAGCACAGGAAGCAATCAGGCCAGGGTTGGAGTGGATGTCACCAGAGGACAAGAGTAGAGCTAAAATGAGGGAAGGAGCAGACAACATGGAAGCGGACTTTAGAAGGCTAGAGAATTGATCTAGGGACTGGCAGTTACAATTTAACGACAAGAAGTATAAGGTAATGCACTTGGGAAAGAGGAACCCTGGAAAAAAGTATACACTGGGAGGACATCAACTTTAGGAGACAAACGAAGCGAGATCTTGGCACATCATCACTGACAAATTAAAGGTAGGAAAACAATGTGAGAAAGCAGCACAGAAAGTAGGTGGCATCCTCGGATGTAGAAGTAGAGGTATTTGTAGTAGAAAGAGGGAGGTTATCATGCCCCTCTACAGGTCCTTGGTGAGGCCACAATTGGAGTACTGCGTTCAGTTCTGGAGACCTCACCTCAAGAAGGATATTAACTGCTTGGAAACAGTGTAGAGAAGGGCTACTAAGACGGTACATGGACTGCATCACAGGTCATATGAAGCAAGACAGAGCTGAACCTATACTCCCTCGAGCACAGAAGAAACAGAGGGGACATGATTGAAACATTTAAGTACATTAAGGGATTTAATGCTGCTCAGACAGGCAATTTATTTCAATAGAACGCAGCAGCATGCCAAGAGGGCATGATATGAGACTGGTAGGAGGATGGTTCAAAAGCAACCTCAGAAGTACTTCGCACAGAGTGATAGACCCGTGGAACAGCCTGCCCCAGGAGGTGGTAGCATCAAAGACAATCAGGGAGTTCAAACTCGCATGGGGCAGACAAAGGACAAGTTATGATGAGGGCTCCATAGGGAAGGGGGTAGGTTCTAGGGCAGACTAGATGGATCGCATGGACCCCATCTGCTGATGCTTTTCTTATGTTCTTATAAGAAAGTGAAGCTTATAGCATTTGGAAGGAGATAACTAGGAAGTCAGGGTTCTGGAGGAATAGGGAGCGTTGAGAGTGGCGGAGCAGAAGATGAACAGCAAAGAAGGTTGGCACAGTTAGTAATGAATCATGAGGAATAAAAGAAAAATAAGACCATAGTTCAAAGGGGGAGGAAGGAGTAATACCGAGGATGTAAGTAGGGGATTGGAGACAGAAGGGGGGGTAGTCTTTGGCGAGTAGTGAGCAAGTGGAGGTGGTAGAGAGAAAGAAAATGATAGGAGTAGAAAAAGGAAAGAGGACAGAAAGAGATTCATTGCAGAAGGAGGAGGATTTTAGGAAAACCAAAATAATTAGGAGAGAGAGTAGTTTTGGCAAAGCAGAAAGCAGGGAAGAGGGAACTGAGCAGAGGAAGGAGCTGAGCTGTGATTAGGCAGTGGTTTGAAGGGGATCTTAAATTACCATACTCTATATATTGCCCTCTAGCGTTAGAACATTATAGCCTGCTAAGGGGATAGCAGGTATGGTGACCCAAGTAAAAGAGCCCAGATAGGGTGGGGAGGCAGGCTGTGTTCCTTGGCTGAAGAGGGTTGCACAGGCAGCGGCTTCAGAGGAGCCAGTCGCACCGCTAAAAGTCCAGGAGGGCTGTGACTGCTGAAAGGCTTGGGTGGGCAATGGCTTCGGAGGTGTCGGTCATGCCACTAGTGGGCTTGTAGCCGGGAGAGATCCAGAAGAGCTTGGGCCACAGCAGAGCGCCTGCTCAGGCGCTCCTCTGAGGAGAGAGGGGAGACGAGCACTGAATTATTAGGGGAATTAGCCATGGGGACAGGGTAAATTCAGACAGTAGGCAGAAAAAAATTACCACTTGAAAATGATCACCAGGAGAGAGTGATAATAGGGCATGTTAGCAGGCTAGATGCAGAGAGAAGTAACACAATAGGAGGGGGAGGTTTAGGGGAACTTAAGAGGCACCAAGGGCGGCGGGAAGGAAAGCAAGAGACTAGCCGGTGAGGGAGAAAATTTGCAAAATAACTGTGCCATTTACTTAGGCAGGGCTGGTGAGACAAAACTGAAGAGCAAGGAGGTGAAATCTGGGAAGTTTGGAGGCGTCAGGGACAGCACAAAAGCAGGAACAGGAGACTGGCAGAGAAGTGCAGAATTACTGAAAGGGGAGCAGGCAAACAATAAGAACTTAAACTTTAAAACTACACTAGCATCAGTTTGAACAGAAAAATAAATTCATAAAAGCTGTAATTACTGTATACAAGAGTGCAGAGGTGGGTCTAGTTCAATGAACAGTCTATTTGTTAGCTGTATGAAGCTCAATGTAGTCAACAGTAAAACTTAAATTAGGCAGTGGAAGGAAGCTTAGTGGTAAGAGAAGTCTAGTAGGAAAGTGTAAAAAGTGATTCAAATGTAATTTCAAAGTACTGCCCATTAAGAGGTTGCAGTGAGGGAAACCAGTTAATCAAGTTGCAGGGGCAAGAGAGGGCTGTAATTTGGTGGGCCCAGAAAGTCACCATACCAGGCAGTGTTTCCTTGGCTAAAGAGGGTAGCACAGGCGGCAGCTTCAGAGAGGCTGGTCACACTGCTAAAGGTCTACAAAGGCTGTGATTGCTGGAAGGCTTGGGCAGGCAATGGCTTCAGAGGTGCTTGTCGTGCCGCTAGTGGGTTTGTAGCCAGGAGAGATCCAGGACAGCATGGGCCACAACAGAGCGCCCGTTCAGGGGCTCCTCTGACTGTGTTCCTTGGCTGAAGAGGGTGGCACAGTTGGTGGCTTCAGAGGGGTCAGTCACACCACTAAAGGTCCTCATCCCAACCTTTTGGCCTTAAGATCATATTCAAGTAGTGGTCCCTTGTCCTCGAACATGAATAGCAAGTAGAAATAACTCATATTTCCATTTTACACTTGTTCTCCTATATTCACCCTTCCCCCCGCCCGCCCCCCAATTTACACTTCTCCCAAATGTAGTGGAAGAATGCCTTATCCCCTTCACATCCTCTGCATTTCTCATGTTTCAGATTTTGCCCTCCTACCCCAACTTGTCAGTGCCTCGCTGTTTTCAGTTATCTATTTGACTCTGTATTTTACGAAGGCCTTCCTTTTCTCCTTTACTGTCACCTCCACCTCCTTTATGTATCACTCTGGTTTACTTGCTCTCCTGTTTTCTTCCCTACATCGTAAATACCGAGACCTGTTGCTTCAAACCCTTTTTTTAAAAATCAATCTGCATTTTCCATCTAACCTCACTGCTGCCCACACCCCTGCCAACTACCCACTTACCAGTTCCATCATTCTACCAAAACATCCTTTCTAAACTCAAACTTTAATTAGCAAGGTGCTTGCTTTCTGTCTTTAGTTTTATGTCAAACCAAATGGTAAGGTAGGTGATTACTGGTTCCTAAGGGTTCCCCTAGTGCGACTTTTCCAATGACGTCCCTATCTGTGAAGGCCAAATACAAAATGATCCCCTCTCTTGTGGGCTCCTCCATCTTCTGTACCAGGAATGCATCCAGTAAGGCCTTTATCAGCTTCTGGTGTCTTGCACATGCTGCTACTAGGACACTTCATTCTGCATCTGGCATGCTAAAGTCCCCCATTAGCAGCACCTCACTATACTTCGCTGTCCCCTATTCCTTTCCATATGCCACTCCAACCTTGATAATACCCCTCACTCACATTTATTGTGGAGTGCTGTTCCAACCATTTTCCTTAAGACAATTAAGGAAACAAGCATTTGTGAGGTCAAATGATTTGATCTGGGTTACACAGTGAGCCAGTGACTGTGGTGAGACAAACCAGTAATCTTCAGATTCACAGTACCAGGCTGTGGACCTTTTTAAATTGACAACTTAACTATCTCACACACATACACTCACAAAGATAAAAACACTCCAGCGTTTTACTTGCGACAATTTTACCTCCTCCTGCAGCAGGTCCATCCCAGGAGTCAATGGTCATTTCTTGCAGAAACTTCTTGTAGCTTACATCCAGACACTTCATCCCAAAGGTCTGTAGCATTAAATTGGAAACTGCTGCATATCCGTAATAGGGGTTCTCCTTCAAAGTATCGGACATCAGATCACAAATAACTTTGATGGTGATATTAGTCCCGACCACACCCTGTGCACAAAGCAGAAATGTCAGACACAATCGTGAACTGCTTTTACTAAAAACTTGAATAAACCATTGTGGTGTTTCTTCATGAGGTTCCACTAGTATCTTCCGATGCAGGGGCCAATATTTTATTAGGCAATGTCTACCCTTTTTTGTTTTTGTTAAAAATCTTTATACTTCTTTAGTTGGCCTCCACCCAAGGGGCAGGCCCAGCTCCACCCTGCCTTCCTTTCAAATGGTTTGACTGTTTTACAACTCCATGGATTTATCCCTTCTCCACCCCCGGTGGGGGTCTGGTTATGCTGGATCCAACCTCCTGGCTCCTCCAGCAAAACAGAGGTAGAAGTTCCCAGGGTACACCATGAGCAGAAATAGCTGGGGACAGAGTGTGCCCAGTATCATCCTGCATGGACAAGGCATTTCTGCTTTATGAGGTCCTGACCCTTGGAATATCCGAGCTCTAGAGGCTTCTTGCTTGCACATGCAGAGCACGCTATAGCAGAGCCCAGCTAAAGTCTCCTTTCCCCACTATGCAGCCCCTGAACTGCCACCTGTGGTCACCCAGCAAACAGTGTAGTGGCAGCAGCTGCCCGCCTCCCTCCCTCCTGAGAGGAAGATAGTGTCCTCTGGTTCCATCTTTCACCACCCGGCCAGTCCTCAACTGCTAGAGCTCATTCACAAACTCGGGTCACCGGCGTTGTGAGCAGCAGCGCTACCATTGCGCCAATAAGCCGGCGTAATCCATCTTCTCTTACCAGAATGATGTGTGATGTGCATCAAGGCATAAAACTCTAAGCTTTCAATTAAAAAGAAGAATCCAGTTTCTAGCCCCATGTCCTGAGAAATCATCTTTAGAATGGTCTGACTTCGGAGCAATCAGAGCTAGGAACTTTGTTTGCCTGTTTTTTTAATAATAATAATAATAATAATAATAAAATTTATTTAATAAAGCGCCTTTCAAAATTCCAAGGTGCTGTACACAATTAATTCAGATAAAACATACACAAATACATATCATATCAAATCACAATAAAACTGGAAATGCATTTCCCCATAGAACAGTTTTTAGTGCCTGCTTAAAACTCCCCATTGTCCTGCATCCCTGGAGCTGACGGGGCAGAGAATTCCAGAGGGTAGGTGCCGCAAATCTAAAAGCACGCGCACCAGATGATTTCAAATTAACCCATGGAATCTCCAGCAACCCCTCGTCAGCCAAGCAGAGCTGTCGCACAGGAGTGTAAGGAACCAGGAGTTCTTTCAAGTAATCGAGACCCTGTCCGTGTAGGGCTTTATAAGTCAATAGACCTACTTTGAAGGTGATCTGCCACTGTACTGGCAGCCAGTGCAGAGTGTGCAGCACAGGGGTGATGTGGGATCTCCTCGATGCTCCAGTCAGACGTGCTGCCGTGTTCTGCATTAGCTGCAAGCAGCGGATATCAACCTCAGGAAGCCCTAGATAAAGGGAGTTGCAGTAGTCTAGGCATGATGTCACAAAGGCGTGGACCAGAACAGGCAGGTCACTGGGTGGAACAAGGTGTCTAATCCTGGCAATGTTCCTAAGGTGGAAAAAGGCTAGCCTGATGACTGCCAACACCTGATGACGAAGAGTCAGACCTACATCAAGCTCCACTCCTAGGTTACACACCCGTTTGGAGGTGAGAATCTGTGCCTCCCCCAGAACTAAGCCAGAAGGGAGCCTGGTCCTCAATCCCTCTACCCTATGACCTGGGTCCATGACCAAAACCTCAGTCTTTCCAGGGTTCAACTTTAGACTGCTGGAATTCATCCAGTCTTGGATTTCTGCGAAGCAGCTGTTCAGTACCGAGATAGCACCAACCTGGTCAGATGCAAAAGATGGGTAGAGCTGGGTATCATCAGCATAGCAGTGAAACTTCAGCTCATACCGTCTTACAATGTCTCCGAGGGGCAGCATATATACTGCGAACAACATGGGGGATAGCACCGAACCCTGAGGTACCCCACAAGCCAGAGAGAAAGCTCCGGATGAAAACAAACCAGAGACCACCCTCTGCGTTCTCCCAGCGAGGAAAGATGAAAACCATATGAGGACTGTACCCGACAGCCCACAGGTGAACATCAGGCGTTCGAGCAGAACCCCATGGTCCACAGTATCAAAAGCTGAAGATAGATCTAGGAGAACCAAGATAGAGCAGCGTCTCCGATCTCTCGCCATCAGGAGATCATTGAGCACCAGAACCAGATCAGTCTCAGTTACTATCCCTCTTGCGAAAACCAGATTGGAGAGGTTTGTTTAAATTATGGATGGTTAAATGGTTATCCAATTGAGCAGCCACAATTTTTTCAATAACCTTCCCCACAAAAGGGAGGTTAGTGACAGGCCTGTAGTTTGCTGGGTTCTCTGGGTTTAAAGAGGCTTTTTTCAGAAGGGGGATCACCACCCCCCCTTCAGGGAGCTAGGGGACTCACCCATATCTAAAGAGCACTGAACAATCCGAGCTAAGACTGGGCCAGTGATCTCACTACAACCCAAAATCAAGGACGTTGGGCCAGGGTCTAAACTACAGCATGTGGGATGCATCTCCTGGACAATCTTCATAATGTCTATGAAATCTGGCAGATCAAAGGTACTCCAGGAAACTCTGGGCTCTGCGACAGAGCACCGACGGGTACCAGGTGTACCAGTTGAGGAGGCCAGGTCATTAGAGTGTACTGCGATAGCTGGTGTCAGGTGCAGGATTGCTCTCATCTACCAACCACTAGGTGATGAGAAGCTTTTCCTGCAGGAAATAGACTTCGCCGCCGACATGGCATTGGAGTCTCCCAGACTGATGGTTCTGGGCTACTTCAATGCCTGGGTCGACGACGAATCCTCGCTTTTTGGTCAAAATTTCTTCAAAATAGATTCATTTTAAATGAAAGATTTGCGCTGGGTCCACATGGCTGTGCTAGGTTGACACAGTGTTTGTGTATCGATACACTAATGTTTACATAGATGCATCATCCTTGTATCGATAAGGACAATACAAATTTATAAGCCAATATCTTTTGCACTATCCATGCTAGAGACTCATGCTATGCACCAACACTGTAAAGGCTTGGTAACAATGCATTCATGTTGGTGTTTTATTTTAGTTATTGTTGACCGGTAAGTGCACTAGACAAATCCTGCCTATTTTCAGGCACGACCCGGGGGAGGGGAATACAGATGAATGCTAACTGACCTTGAACCAGATTAAGCTGCTGGTGGTATTTTTAGTGTGAATGAGGGAAATCTGGCCAGGACACCGGGGAAATTCCCCTACTCTTTTCGATAAGTGCCATGGGATCTTTAACACCCACCTGAACTACCACCAATCCGGACAGATGGGACATCGGTTTAACGTCTCATCAGAAAGACGGAATATACACTTCAAACAACATGAAGTCTTGCTATATTACGACATATGCAGTGAGTCCCAACCTTTGAACTGCTCCGGAGGTGAAAGAGTTAACTTTCCATGCCAGGCATGGAATGCTGAACTCTAGCTCGGTTGAAACTCTGTCTGTTGTTCTTTAAACTCAAACCGTCAGATTCTTTACTCCGCCTCACTGAACAGTCGCTCCGGAGATTTCTCCTTCTGCACAGTTCATTTTGTCAGTTAAAGTATTGTTTTTCTCGGTTTTTGACTGAATTTAAACCGCAACCGGTCGGTTCAGACTCCGTCTGTGGTATGTGAGTACTAGATAGGTTTTACATTAATTTCTATTCTGTGTGGAACTTGTAAACGGTTTATCGGTTCGGTTTGAACCAATCAGGTTGTTTAAAATATATTAATCTGTCATTTAGAGTGTGGTTACCTGTTCTTATCGGTTCTAAAAAAAAAAAAAAAAAGGATTTTATTACGGTTTTTTCCACGACCCGTGACACGGTTGGGAACTGATAAGAGGGTCTTACCTGGCGGATTGCCATAAACGGGTAAGTCTGGTTAGGACTGGCACTATGTCTGAGAAACCCCAAAGAAAAACCGGGCCCACTGGGTTTCAACACTGCAGTGTCTGTGGGGAAGTCTTTGCCAAGGCTGAACCCCACACCACCTGTGTTTATTGTCTGGGGTTTGACCACCTCAATGCAGACTGCCAGATTTGTAAAAATTTTCCTGCAGCTACCCTGGAAAAGAGAGTTGGTAGGCTCAGGGAAAGGGAGGCCAAAAAGTCCGCTGAACCGGATGGCCAGCCCGGTTTGGTTCCAACCGAACCGGAGGGAGTGCCCTGACCAGGCGAGACTGGCAAGGAGATCCGACCCGAGGAGTCGGTTCCAGCAAAAGGACTAGGAATCAGGTGGTGTGGAGCCAAAACTTTCCTCTCCAACCGCTGAAGAAATAGCCAAAGCGATCAAAATTGTCCAGTCGCTTTCCCCGGTTCCGACCGAACCGGCACTATCAGGTAAGTGTACGGTTCGGCCGGTTCCACTGGTTCAAGAGTATGATTTAGAGGAATATTATGAACCGGAGGAGGGGGAAGAGGAGTATGAGGAGAGTGAATGTGGATTTGAAAGTCTGGATGTGCCCACTGACCAGGACATCTCCCCAGACATACCTTCAGGAGTGTCTCCCCCTAGGCTTTCTGAGTCCCCTTCTCATTTTATGTTTTATAAAAAAGTGGCTGAAACCCTCCAGCTCCCTATGGAGGAAGCTGTGGATGATCAAGAGGAGTCTGACTATGTGGAAATGATGGATATCCCAGAGTCAAGGAGACTGTCTATTCCTTTGCATAAATCTTTTGGGAAACAGTTAAAATTCTAAAAACTCCTCACACTATACCTCCTGTGGATAAGAGAATGGACAAGAGGTACACATTGTCAGGCTCTGATACGGAGTTCCTTACACAACAATGCAGCCATGTTGGGGTAGTGCAGGCTGCAGCCTGTGACAAGGCAAATATTCCCTTGGCTTCACACCCCCTGACAAGGACTCCAGGAGGATTGATGCCATGGCAAAGAAACAGTACATGGCAGTATCCTTGGGACTCAGACAGGCAAATTATATGGCTTATGTTGCTAGATATCTGAAATCCAGATGGGATACTGTTATGGCTCTAGCAAAACAGTCCCTGGCCAGCTTGCCAAGGAGCTGGAGCAGGTGGCTGCTGATGGTATTGAGGCATCCAAGGTGCAATTCCATGCTGCAGTGGACTCTAATGATGCGTCATCAAGAGTCATGGCTACATCTGTGGCACTTCGCAGAATGGCTTGGCTCAGATGTACTAGCTTGTCACAGGATACCCAGACTAAGGCCATGGATTTTCCTGTTGGGGGTAATTCTCTGTTTGAGGAGCAGACAGAGAATTACATGAAGAAAATGGATGAGTATAGGACCACCTACAGGAGTGCACAGGCCAAGGAAAGGCAGGCCACTCCTCAAAGGCAGCTTTCCAGGGGCAGGGGCAGGCCTTTTCATAGGCCTTTTTACCAAGCCCAGGCCTCCTCTTCTGCTTATGCCCAGAGGGGGTTCTTTAGAGGGAGAGGCAGACGGGGTACAAGCAGGCCTGCTTCCACCCCTCAGCCCAAAGCCCCTGCCAAGCAGGCACCCTGATGGGGTTGCCAGGGCCAATTCTCAGCTACCTGTAGGGGGCAGGCTGGCTTACTTTGTCCAGGACTGGAAGTCTCTGACATCAGACAAGTGGGTCCTGGAAGTAGTGTAGGGACTGGTTCTCAGCTTCAAAAAATGTCCAAAGATGAGAACCAGATCCTTTCCACCTGCAAATCCACCAGAGGCACTTGCCCTAGAGGCAGAGGTCTCTTCCCTCCTGGCTCTCAGAGCTGTGGAAAGGGTTCCACCCCTACACCAGGGCAAAGGATTGTACTCCAGGTACTTCCTTACCCCAAAAATACAGGAGAATGGCGGTCCATCCTGGATCTCAGATATTTAAACAAGCACCTTTTAAAACCAAAATTCAAAATGGTGACTCTGGGAATTATTCTACCCTCTCTAAGGCCAGGGGACTGGCTAGCGTTCCTGGACCTCAAGGATGCCTACTTCCATATTCTCATCAGAAGCTCCCATCGAAGTACCTCAGGTTCAGTTGCCCTCAGGCCATTACCAGTTCAGAGCAATGCCCTTTGGCCTCACCTCTGCTCCAAGGGTATTCACAAAATGCCTGGCAGTAGCAGTTACTTCCCTAAGAAGGCAAAAAATTGCCATCTTCCCTTACCTGGACGACTGGCTCATAGTAGGCCAGTCTCCAGACCAAGTCAAGTTACATCTACAGATAACTCAGCAACTGCTCACCTCTCTAGGTTTCCTCCTGAATCTTTCAAAGTCAGTCCTAGAGCCTGTCCAGCTCCTCACCTTCATAGGCGCAGAGCTGAACACAGAGAAAGCCAGAGCCTTCCTTCCTTTGGACAGGGCAAGGACCCTGGTCTCTCTGGCCTCTCATTCACCCTGCAGGTCTCTCGACCAGCAAGGCATTTTCTACAGCTCCTGGGGCACATGGCTGCTTCTACAGCAGTAGTGTAGGGAGCAAGATTTCAGATGAGGGACATCCAGTTCCATTTAAGAGCCTTTTGGTCTCAAAGGAAAGACCCTCTAACCAAATTGATCCCAGTAACTCGAACCCTGATCCAGGCCCTACAGTGGTGGCAGGATCAGAGCAATCTGAGACAAGGGGTTCCCTTAGTCACTCAGTCTCACTCCTTAATCCTTACTACAGATGCATCCCTCTTGGGGTGGGGAGCTCACATGGGCAACCTCACTACCCAGGGATTGTGGTCCCCTCAGGAATCTCTGCTCCACATCAACCTGTTGGAACTCAGAGCAGTTTTTCTAGCACTTCAAGTTTTTTCCAAATCTGTTCAGAACAAAGTTGTACAGGTCAAAACAGACAACACCACCACGATGTGGTACATCAATAAGCAAGGGAGCACTCTGTCTACGGCCTTGTGCACCGAAGTAATGAAGTTGTGGTCTCTGGCTTACTCCCTGAACATCTCCCTTACGGCAGTTCACTTCCCAGGCAAGGACAATGTCCTGGCAGATACTCTCAGCAGGATTTCCCAAGGCCATCACGTATGGTCACTGGACCTCCTGGTCTTGGAGGTGATATTTGCCAGATGGGGCACCCTGCAGATAGATCTTTTTGCAGCCCCAGACAATCACCAACTTCCCCTTTTTTGCTGCAGGCCCCCAGTGTTGGGCTCAGTCCCTCTGGATGCCTTAGTTCTCAATTGGGAAGGGAAGTTTCTCTATGCTTTCCCCCCTTTCCCTCTCCCTCTCCTGTTCAAAGTGCTAGTCAAAATCAGATCTCAATCCTGCAAGATGATCCTGATTGCTCCAGACTGGGCCAGACAACCCTGGTATCCACTCCTACTGTCCTCAGCAGTCCATCTTCCCCTGTGTCTTCCCAGGAATCACAACCTGTTAAGCTGTGCTCAGGGGAGGGCTTGGTACCCGAACCTCAAATCTCTCAATCTCAAGGCCTGGCTCTTGAAGAGTTAAGAGTTTGCTGATCTACACCTCTCCCAAGGTGTAATGGATATTCTGAAGGCTTCTAGGAAACCTTCCACCAGGGCTACCTATAATTCTAAATGGAAGAGGTTTTCCATATGGTGTTATGGGAAGCATATTTCCCCAGAATCTGCTGATTTACCCACAGTCCTGGATTATATGGTCCATTTAAATACCTTGGGGCTGAGACCAGCTACCCTAAAAGTACATTTGGCAGTTGTGTCTACCTTTATTTCAGCAGGTAAACCCTCTTCTCTTTCAGCTCATCCTGTATTCTCCAAGTTTTTTAAGGGATTGCTTCATACCAACCCTCCATTCAGGGACCCTGCCCCTGCCTGGGATCTTAATGTTTGCATTGCTCAGCTTATGCAACCCCCCTTTGAGCCTTTGTCTTCAGCAGAGCTTAAAGTACTTGACTTGGAAGACTGTTTCTGGTAGCCATCACTTCTGCCAGACGCATAAGTGAATTACAAGCCTCGTCAGTGGAGCCTGATTTTATCTCCTTTCATAGAGATAATGTGGTCCTCAGGACTAACAGGAAGTTCTTGCCTAAGGTGGTTTCAGATTTCCACCTTAATCAATCTATATCTCTTCCAGTGTACTTACTGACCATTCCTCCTCTGGCGAGAGGAGGCTGCACAGCTTAGATGTGAAGAGAGCCCTTAGTTATTACATAGAGCGTACCAAGGGTCACAGGTTTGACTCCCTCCAACTGTTCCTCACTTATGGTGAGGTTGATAAAGGGAAACCTGCCACTAAAAGATCCATTGCCAGGTGGATTGTCTCTTGTATCCAATTCTGTTATGAAAAGCTGGGTAAGGTTCCTCCCTCAAGCCTGATGGCTCACTCGTTACCAGAGGTACAGCTGCTTCCCTGGCTGCTGCTAGGGACATCCCTATTCTAGAGATATGTCAAGCAGCTACCTGGAAAACAGTTCACACTTTTACCAAGCATTACTCCCTGGATATCCAGGCTAGGAGTGATGCTTGGTTTGACACAGCTGTACTTCAGAGCCCATTTCCTAAGTAGGTTCTGACCCTCCTCCATGGAGGTACTGCTGTGTAGTCTGCATATGTCATAATATAGCAATACTTCATGTTGTTTGAAAAAAAAAATTACTCACCTTAGTAATGTTGCTTCTTCTAATGGAGTCTTGCTATATTATGACCTCCCCCCCTGCCTGCCCCTCTCAGAACCTCTGTTTTTGGGATGTGGGTGGGTAGTGCAGTGTTGGCACTTAGTAGATGCCCACCTTGTTGTTTTCACCCCTCCTTTTTTGGGGTGACTTGGTGTTGTGTTTTTCATTTTTTGGGTCTCCTGACTGGAGTCTTTGTTTTGGGACCAAAAAATGTGTTCTTATGTTTAGTAGCCAGTTGGCTAGTGTAGGTTTACAGCTTCCACACAGGACCTCAGTGAGTTTAGCTCGTAAAGATCTGACGGTTTGAGTTTGAAGAACAGACAGAGTTTTAACCGAGCTCGAGCTCAGCGTTCCATGCCTGGCATGGAAAGTTAACTCTTTCACCTCCGGAGCAGTTCGAAGGTTGGGACTCACTGCATATGTCATAATATAGCAAGACTCCATTAGAAGAAACAACATTACTAAGGTGAGTAATTTTTTCTTTTATACATTGTTATACACTGGACTCACCTATACAGTGCTATACAGTGATCTAGCATGTACAGTTGCGGTGAAACTGGCCTCTAAAGAGACACTCATGTAAAAACACAACACACTGATGTAAAAATCCAACAGAATTCTTTAAAATAAAGTTTAAGTAACTATAATTGTTAGCGAGCAAAAATTTTCCTCACTACAGTTTTCTAGTAAAAAAAAATATTTCTGGCAACCTTCAATTCATAATTAGCATCCATTTCCTCCAATATTTACAAAAACAGCATTTATATCTATATTTTTGTAGTTAATGGTTCAAGTCATTTAAGATGGCCACCACTCAATATTTAAAACTATTCCACAGAGAGTACCTTTTTTATTGTAGAAACTGGATTTAAACTTTGGATGCATTATGGTGCTAGCACACGTTTCTCAAGGTAAATAGCACAGCACCCAAGATGTTCAAATAGTCTCAATGCTGTCTGTTTTTTGGTTCATTTACATGAAAATGAAATACTAATGACGTAAAATTAGGCTAGATTATTTTCAAGTGGCCTAATCCAGTTAGACAGAAATCAATTTCTCCGAAGTAACCGCAAATCTTTTTATGCTTTTGCAGGCTATGTCTGCAAAAGCCATGGAAGATAACGATGTAAATCAAAGGGGATACACAAAAATGGAGTGATGGCAGTTTGAAAATGCACCATGGAGTTCAGTAGCTCACAAGTTAAGGACAAGTTGCATTTGTGTTAAACAAAAATCATAGAGACAGCAGACTGAACGGACCAATGGTCTTTATGCCATCACTGTCCATTTCTACACATGGAGGAAAATAAGACCATGTCACTCAGAGTAGCGGGTAAGAGAAGACGGTGAGGGGAGATGTGCTGGACAGAGACACTTGACCAATGCCACTTTCAGGGCAAGAAAGAGTAAATTAAGTCCCAATAGTGAAGTACATTCATGCCCCCTCCATCAGGGGTCAAAACTGGCAGTGTTCCACCACCTAAAATGCTAGTATACTTGTGCTTTAACTAGCCATGTGGCTTAGTAGAGGAGATGGGGACATTAACAGGTGGGGCCTATGCAATGTCTCTCGAGCCAGTGGAGGTTTCTCCACTGCTATCCCTGCCGGCTAGTTGTTTCAAAACTTAATATATCAACCCATCTATTCAATCCTGCATCTTTATTTATAAGGGCATTTCACCCTCCAAAGTAAACCAAGGACCAGCATACACATCTTGCTCATCAGCACTAGAATGGATTGGAGACTAGACTCTCTGCATCCTGACACTCACTAAACATGTAGGTTCCCCCCCCCCAGAGTAAGCCATTTTCAGTTTTGCTGTAAGTTATAAAACACAGTTTTTAGAGTTCCTTTAGTACAGCAGCAAATGGCATCAGAATCTTTTTCTCCTGCTCAGGATTACGCAAGTTAAGTGCTGAAATAAGAAGAACTGTTGCATCAGCCTACATCCAACACATTTCTCCTCTTCCAAGCCACTGCAAAAAAATAAAAAAATAAATATTCTGCTCTGTTGTCCAAGTAGACTAGAAGTGTAGACTAGGAGAAGTGCCTAAGTGTTGTTCTGAAAGGCCATGACGTCTTAGGGTACTCTGGTATGCCCTTAAGGTTTCAGCTGGTAAGACCAATGTCATAGTACTTGTAAGTGACGATGCAGCAAAACTTTGTGGGTTTTCCCCTTCAACAGCTATGGGTAGGGTGACAGCTCTGACGCTGGAAGAACCAGCTTGGTTTTAAACATGCTTCGGCCAATGCCAGGACACAATTTTTTTTTTTTTTTTTTTAAATCAAGACAAGTATCAGGACATAAAAACCAAAATCCCACAAGACACTGGAGCTTCATGCAAGGGAAAAGTCTACAAACAGCCATGTTAACAATGGTAGCTCCTAAAATGTCAGGCATCCGGTTAAACACACACACACACACACACACACACACACACACACACACACACACACACACACACACACACACACACTTCTAAAGGCTTAACAATATGCAGTAAAGTTCATATTTATTCAGCCCACAGTAAACTCTCAGCTCCAGTCAATGAGCATGGATCATGTAAAAATGGCATGAGACAAAAGCAGCAGACAGAGTGGATAATTAAAACTGTCCTGGCTCAGTTTCTTTCACAAGCAGACCTAAAACATGTACACAATGTTCTGTGAAGAGCAGGCACGTTGTCGACATAAGGATATCCTTGTCAGGATGTGTTTACTCCACAGATTATTAAGTCCCATTTTATAAATACTTTTTTCTTTCTTCCTTGTGACTTCATTCTTCAGCATACACTGAAGGAGTGCCCTATCTCCCAACAAGCCCATACCCGGTTGCGTGGTACTGCCAACATAACCTGAAGTTTCAAAGAAAATACAGTCTGTATACACTCCCTGAATCCAACTCACTTTTAAAGAGGGTGATCACAGAATCATAGAACTTGACGGCAGAAAAAGACCTCATTGTCCATCCAGTCTGCCTTTACCCCCCTCCTAGACTATCGACCCCCCTTCGTTAAGAACCCCATCCCCCGTAGTCCTTTATGCTGGTCCCGGATCTGTGACACCGCTACAACTAGGAATGACAAGATCATTGTGTGAGAATCATGAACAATTATCTCAGCTGCATAATACTGTGGTATCAAGGCAGTCATTTGGAAAGCCACATAACTACAACAGTCCACCGTACAGATGCAGAACAGTGGGAAATTCTAGCTTGGGTTTATAGGAGGCGTCGGAGGAGCTGCTAGTACCAAAAACGTGGCGAGGGTAAGAAGCAAATGGTAGTGACTTTATATCACGCTTTTAATATAAATGGTGTCTCAGACTCCAGTCCATGTAGAATAGCACACGAGTTACATCACCATTTTACTAATATGGGAGTCGGTACACCTCTTGGATGAGAAATAAGGGATATACAACAGGGTAGTGTCATGTAAATTTATCCAAATTAATCGTTTCGACTCCCTTACGCATGCAAGTAGTGTACTGAAGTGTAGTCCTATAAGTGACGCATCAATGGAGTCACCACAATGAGTCTGGATAAATTATTTATCCAACATTACCCTGTTGCATGTGCAGTTTATGCATTGCAGGTACGTGTGTGTCATTTTTTTTTTTTTTTTAAAGATGCCCTGAGATGCCCCCCCCTTTTTTTTTTTTAATTAGTCTTTTCTGCAGTACTTTCATCTTTCCATCAGACGTTTTCTGATCTTGTGTAAGGAGTACTTTCAACTGGCTGATATGCCATGGGAAGTGTCAGTTCACTGGACACACTGATGCAAGGCGTAAGTAAAATTTTAAGGCCAAACATCAGAATGGTGAGAATAAATGATTTATCCTCACTGCAGCTAGATTACTAATGTTAATCCTGCGCTATACACTCCCACTGTATCAAGTTTGCATATCTCTCCTAAACAAGTTCACAGCTAAGTTGGAGTATTAGCTTTCAATTACATCTAGTCACTTCTTCTCAGGTTCTGAAAGAACTTTTAGTTTTGGACCTCTCCCAAAAAAACAAAGAAACAAAAAAAAAAAATATGCAGCTGGGCTGGATGGTTTCTTAATAGATTGCTAAAATATGGTGTACCTGTTCTCAGCTATCCCC
This sequence comes from Neoceratodus forsteri, assembly GCA_016271365.2. Taxonomy (NCBI): domain Eukaryota; kingdom Metazoa; phylum Chordata; order Ceratodontiformes; family Ceratodontidae; genus Neoceratodus; species Neoceratodus forsteri. Next base: position 408,708,899 of record CM028137.1, on the reverse strand, counting down.
TAGCTTCTCTGCACAATAGATGTCTGGCTACTGGGTCTCTCCACACTGCCAGGAAGTCTGTTTTTGTTGTCTATGTGGAAAGCTGATCCTAAAAACGATAAAAAGTCAAGCATCCAAGTATCATTCTGTTTCGTGTCTACTACTTCTTGCTAAAATTCTCAACTATTCATAAATTTGAGTATTAAAATCAGACTGGCTTCAGACTGGGTCTTAGCACAGTTGCTACACCGGTAAAAGAGGTAAACTATAGTACAGTTACGCAAGAACTTACCATAACAGTAGATCTTTAGGAAAATCTCTCATCAGGCTACACCTATGGAACTATTGCCATTAGGTGCTAAGACCACATGGAAGCCTTTTTGTTAGCAGTTTACTAGGGGCTGCCCACATGGACATCAAACACTTATGTCCTCCACTACAAAAACGTGGGCGGCCCTGTGCCCTCCTCAGTTCCTCACTGGAGATCATTCTCCAAAGACCTCCTCCTAGGAACAGAGAGAGCTGGAGGTTCCTGCTACCAAGTGAGGTAGAACGGAAGGTAGATCATCCAGGAAAGAGACAGGAGTGAAGTCCAGAGTCCAACGGGGACATAGGGTGGAACGACATGGCCTGATGAGTCTCTCGAAGATCTACTGTCATGGTAAGTTTACGTACCTGTACCATCTTACTCCGAAGACAACGCATCAGGCCACACCTACGGAACGAGTCCAAAGCAGTACTAACAGAGAGACAGTCTCTGAGGCTGGAGGCTACAGGCCTAAGAAAGGAGGCCTTGAAGCACAGCGAGGCTGAAGCCTGCCCTACTTCTACAGGCAATGTCCAGACTGTAGTGTTTGGTGAAAGTGTGGACAGTGCGCTCCAACTTGCTGCAGTGCAAATTTCTGCAGCTGACACATTCCTGAAACAGGCAACAGAAGTGTCCATGCCTTTGGTTGAATGGCCATGGAGAACCACAAGAAGCTCCTTACCATTCTTCTTATAACAAAAAAGTAATACAGTTGCCCGACCATTTGGACAGGCACTGTCGAGACAGCGGTACGCCCATTTTCTCAGGGGCAAAGAAAAAGCTACAAGAACTTTCTGCAGTCCCTCATATGGTGAGCATATCAGAGCATTTTATGTACATCTAGTGTATGGAGCAATGCTTCCCCAGGTTTGGCATGCTCCAGAAAATAAACAGGCAGGAGGGTGGTTTGATTCAGAGTAAACTCGGACACCACCTTTGGCAAGAACTAAGTAATAGCAACTAAAAATAATGCTTTCCATGACAGAAATTGTAGCGTGCAAGTTGCGGCAGACTTAAAAGGAACCGGCAAATTTCTCTAGAACAAAATTCAAGTCCCAAGCCAGGACTGGATTGTGGATGGGAGGCTTCAATTGAAGAAAGCCTCTAAGAACGTACACGGCACTTCCAGCTGAGCTACCTTACAGCCATCAAAAGGCACATGGAAAGTTGGAATGGTAGCCAGGTGCATCTTATTGAAGAGTATTGCAGCCCCACGTCTGAAAGGGACAGAAGGTACTCCAGATTATAATTCACTGGACAAGTGAAGGGATGCAAATGGTAGGAAGCAGCCCACAAAGCAAAGCAATTCCATTTCATGGAAAAAGTGGCCTTGTTGGAGGGTTTCCTCACAGCCACCAGGATATCAGCCACCTTTTGGGACACCCCAGATCTTGCCATGACTATGTCCTCAGGAGCCAGGCATGAAGATTGAGGGATATGAAGTCTGGATGGACCAGGGTGCCCAGCTTCTGTGACAGCAAGCTTTGGCACAGGGTTAGGGGCACTGGAGGTCCCACTGCTAGCTGCTGCAGTAAGGGGAACGAGATCTGTCAAGGCCAGAAGGGAGCAATGAGTATCAGGGTCGCTCCTTCCATCTAAAGCTTGATCAGCACCCTTTGAATTAGATGGAAGGGAGGAAAGGCATAGCGGAACCTCCCTTTCCAGGAGAGGTACAACACTTCTCACCAGAAAACTGCTGGCCCTGGAGTGAGCAAGCAGAAAAGCAGCAGTTTTGCATTGAGTGGGGACGCAAAAAGGGCCAACTCTGATGACCCCACCTGTTAAACAGGTCTTCCACTACCAAGATCAGCAGCTCTCACTCATGCATTTTGGACTGCAACCTGCTTAACCTGTTTGCCAGGATGTTTTGGATGCCTGGAACATGGACTGACTACAGTTCTAGACCTCAGTACCAAACCCTCATCACTTCTCTGTATAGGGGGTACGAACGAGTCCCCCCCTTGCTTGTTTATGTAGTGCACTACACTGATGTTGTCCATCTGCACCAACACAGGCCCCCGGGACAGGTGATGTTGGAAGCCATACAGAATGGCCCTCATCTCTAAGATGTTTATGTAATGGGAAAGCATGGTTACGCAAGAACTTACTGCAACAGTAGATCTTTGAGGAGTGTCTCTTGCAGTAGGCGATATACTTAGGTCATCATCAGAGGTCGCTGTGGTGCACGGCAGCTTATCTAGCAGTCTTTTTACCAGGGACCGCCCACACGACATCAGCTTCCTGTTTCCTATATAAATGTGGAAGGTCCCTGGTATCTTCAGTTCCCCTGCCAGATTCAACCCGCAAAAGCGAGGATCGAGGGGAACCCGAATTACCAAAAGGTATTCCAACCTAAAGTCTTCGGACCAGAATTTGTTCTCCTAGAGAAGGAAGCGGACGGAGGGTGGGGACGAACCTACTGCACAAGACATTCCTCAAAGATCTACTGTTACATAAGTTCCTGCGTAACTGTACTATCTTTCACGGAGTGGTCTCTTGCAGTAGGTAATATACTTGGGATAAGTTCCAAGCAATATACCCAAGATGGGTGGACCTTATGAAAGAAGGTCTTGTAGGACTGCCGGGCCAGAGGCAGTCCTACAGCATGAAGCACTGTCCAGAGTGCAGTGCTTCGTGAATGTATGGATTGTGGACTAAGTAACTGCACTGCAGATATCTGAAATGGAGGCTCCTTTAAAGCATGCCGCAGTAGAGGCCAGAGCTCTAGTAGAATGGGCTTGGACAGGTCCTGGTAAGGGTTTATTGCATTTTGTATAGCAAAAATGTAATGCAATGTGCTAACCAGTTAGAAAGGGTTCTTTTGGTAGCCAGGAGCCCTTCTCATCCTGAGGCAAAGGTGACAAACAGTTGAGAAGTCAATCTGATTGATTTTGTTCAATTAGTGTAGTAACTAACATACGATGGACATCTAAGGTATGTAATAGATGTTCACCTTGGTTGGAGTATTCAGGATAGCATACTGGTAACTCCAAGGTTTGGTTTACAGTGTGTTCAGACACTACTTTAGGAAGAAAGTAAGGGTTGGTACAGAGTGCCACCCTGTCTTTGTGAAAAATCAGGTAGTGTTCCTTACACATGAGGGCATGAAGCCTGGAAATACTGTGAATTGAAGTTTTTTGGTTTTTTTTTACCATGGCTATCCTGACGGGTATATCCAAAAGGATCTTGAGTTGGTGGAAGGAAAAAAGGCTAAGGATAGAGTGTCCCTATTGTGTTGCAGTAATCTACTGGGGACAGAAAAACTCTCTGGTTGTCACCGGTAAAAGCAAGCACCGTTGCCGCTTACCAAAGATTTCAGCACGCTTCCCATCAAATACGTTAGCTCTGCAAATGCATGGATGATGGCTGCCATCTTTCATGACTAGCTTAACAACTTGAACAGTTAGTTTAAGAGATGTAGGAGAAAGGTGCTGCTTTTGTGGACAACTGTAGTGCCCATCCAGCTAGCCTAGCTGTAAAATACAGCAACATTTGAATGTACTTCTTAACCCCACAACACTACCAGCCTGATCCACCTTTGGACATGGGCATGATTTGAAACTTGAAAGGGCATTACAGATCTCTTTTCTGAATGTATTTGTGGGATTATAGATGGTGAGGCCACTGCTTTGGCATCTGAGATAGCAAGGCATGTTAATCTGTTAGAAGCTATTTTTATGCTCCACGAAGCCTGGACAGCCGACAAACAAATAATTGCTTCTAGAAGGCCGACTACTGTAAGTTGAATGCTGCTACTGAATGAATGGTGGGAGAAGCCAGTGGTTCAAAAGAAGGAGCCTCCACTAAAGCATTTTTTTTTTTTTTAAATCAATTTATTCTTTTATGCTCCTATGCCCTTGGTGCCCCTTCAGCCTGGGACCTCCGGTGCCCCACCGGTCACAGCTCCCGTTTTTGACCCCTTTCCCCTGCACACAACCCTGATCTCAACCCAGCGGGCAATAACCCCATGCACTGGGGAGTTTCTGGTGAGCCAGGCTGGAAGGAGAATCCTGGTGCATCCAATGTGGCACCAGTAGGCCAAAACCTCATGCATGCAGGAAGATTCCTTTTTCTCCATTTTTCCTTGTTTTCAGCTCAAGCATGCAATGATGTCTAGGACATTGTATCGCGTGATCCCACATGCTGCACATCCGTCTGCCCTACCCACACCCTCAGAACTACCATGCGCACCATGCCTCAGTCGCCACGAGGAGCTAGTACTACAGTGGCTCTCGTTTCCCACCCTCCCCAGGAGAGGAGAGCTGTCCTCCAGATGCTCAATCCTCTCCTCCGCCAACCCTCGGCCACCCGAGCTCGCTCTCGACCTTGGGTCACCAGTGTGGTGTGAGGCAAGGCATCCAGCATCTCAGCCCTCAGTGCCACCAGGTCAATTGCTGCAGCAGTTTTGATTAATGGCCCCCCAGCAGATGTCATCAGACCAGCTAATTTCATGGAAGAGAAGTTCCAATGTTTTGTCGACATCAACGCAGATGAGGCAACTGAAGGCGAACTCACCCTTCAGTCCATCTGTGAGTCAGTGACAGAGTCAGTGAGCAGTCAGGAGGCATGAAGCAGAGGATGAAGAGGACAGCCTTGATATTCATGCAGCACCCACACCAATCTCTCAAGAAAAAAGCTAGACATCACATCAGACCACTGTGTGACTGGTGTCTGCACAACAGGCGGATATGGGAACTGGAGCAGCTGTTCGACCTAGAGAGCAATATTTTATGCACTATAACTTGGTAACTTGGTATTTGAAGACAGAAGGCGTAAGCCCATAGTTCTCGGTCTCCCACACTATGTGGGTGTTTACATTTAAAATCCCAATGTTCTATCCAATTCAGTTTTAAAAGTCTCAAATTTAGTAATAATCCGCCAAACTATGTGGAAGCTTATTCCATGCTCTTGGTGCTCTTAATGAAAACTTTTGCCTGTGTAGTACAGTATGGTCTGCAAGCCCATTGGTCCACACTGTGGACCAACAGGCTTACAGATCATATTGTAACTGCCATTCTGGGGCAGCCGGGTGGTATGTGGGCGGAGGCAGCCATCCACCCATGACGGGAGGGGGGACTGGGTGGACGGAAGTCCTCTGTGGGTGGGAGGGAGGGTACCACTAGAGTACCATGTCAGTTAATAATTGTCAACCACCCGCGACTGGGCATACCGGAGGGAGGGGGAACCGCTAGACCACAGGGATTCTTTATTATATACAAATGCCCACGATCGTGCATACAGACGGGAGGGAGAGAGGAACCACTGGACCACCATGGGTTTTATGTCTACAACTGGCCGTGATCAGCATACAGGTGGGGAGGACCACTGGACCACCATGGAGTTTCCTTTTCTACAACTGGCCACGATCAGGTATACGGGGGGGGGGAGAGACAGGAGACACTGGACCACTGGAGAGGGTGTGGGTGCTTGTGGACGGAGTCCCTGCTGGGCAGGGTGGACACCCACAGCTGGCGGGTGCTGTGTTGTACCCGGCAATAAAGCAGCCCACCTGTGGGTGGCCTGGCTTTGAGCCTTTTTCCCCCGGCGCAACTCAAGGTTGTGCCAGCATATGCACCACACATCCCAGGCCGAGTATCGGGATGTACTGCATATGTATGGGCACGTCCTCTGTATTTGTGCTGCATCCATTAACTTTGCACAACGGCGCATTGGGACTTGCACTGTGCAAGTCCTCCTGTTCAATATCGCACCGGGGCACATTACTGGGGTTGGCCCAGCACACCTCGGTTGCGCCAGGTGCAACCCCTTTGAATATATGGCCTATCGTGTTCAAGGTTTGTGAATCTTAGGTTTCTAAACTTAAAATAAATGTCAAAGTACCATTTCACAGACCACCCTAGTTAAAATCTAAAAGACCCAAGGAAAAACAAATCTGAATTCAGAGGGAAGGGGGAGAAGAGAAGGATGGCTGAACTGTGCAAAGGAATCCCCCTCAATTAGCAGAAAATGGTAAGTTTCATCTTTCACGCTTTAGTATACAGATAACATGCAAAAACAGTACCTATCACAAGGGCAAAGATGAGAACTTCCTGACCTAAGCACCCACAAAACTGAAGAGAGATCTGTCCACACCATAGCAGAGTAGAGGAGATTCTGTAACCAGGATTAAACTGAATTCTTAAAGTTGTATAGGATGGCTATAACAGTTTTGCAAATGTCAATTTTCAATTTCAATTTATTTATTGGAAAGCAAGTTGAGCTACAGGTTATAACTGCATCCACTACAGCAGAGAAAAATTACAACAGGCAATTGTAATAGGTAAAGGAAAACATGCTGCCATGACAAAGGTCAGCTCCTTCCCATCTCCTTCAAAGCTGGTCGTCATTGTACACCTCGGGGCAAATGAACTGGAAAGGGATAAGGTAGAGGTAGTGCAAGGAAATTTCAGGGAGCTGGGGAGCAGCCTCAAGCAGGTGGCATGCATGGTGGCTTTTCCAAAAGTGTTACCTGTATAAGACTGGGGAGAGGAAAGGACACTCTGCACCAAGGCTTTTAATAACTCATTGAAGGCATGGTGCATGGAGGAGAGCTTTGGCTACACTGAGGACCTGGGGGCCAACCTGGGAAGATGGAGGCCAACCTGGGAAGATATGGGCATCTATAGGTAGAGATGGCCTGCATCCTTCTAGGAAGAGGATCACACTCCTTAGTGGGAGGTTTAAATGCTACTTTGATGAGTATTTAAACTAGCCAAGAAAAGGTAGGGCTGGAGGTGCTGCAGTTCATCTGGGAGACATGCACAGAGGTCACTGTCTGTACAGGGCTGACATACAGACCTCCAGCACAGGAAAAGGAGTAGGATAAGGCACTTGGGAAAGCCACCATCAGGATGGCAAGTTAGGGGAGGTACCGCTAGCTGGAGGACTTCAATCTGCCAGATGTGGATTGGAGACTTCCAACCACAGCTTTGGCAAGGGTCAGGGCCAGCCTTGACTCCTTACAAGGGGCTTTTCTCAGGCAGCTAGCCAATAAACCCAGTAGGGATGGGACAGTGCTGGCCCTGGTGCATAGAAACAGGGATGGCATTGCAGATATCACAGTGCATAGTCCCCTAGGTATCAGTGACCAATTTATAGGAGCAGAGGCAAAAAACAAAACCACGGGGGTTCTGGACTTTAGAAGGGCAAATTTTAAAGAATGAGAGACTGTCCCAGAAAGTGCCTCAGGTGGAGGGTGGAATAGAGGTACAGTGGGGGGACAGGGCATAATTAGGGCAACCCACCTTTTACATTAAGCGAGTGAGGAAGAAGAAGAGACCATTATGGTTCTTTAGGAAGTGGCCAAGGTGGTTGGGGGGGGGGGGAAGGTGGCATTCAGAAGTATCAGAAAAACACAAAGGGAGAAAAACAGGGAGTGTACCAAGTAAAACAGAGGGAAGCAGGAAAGGCAGTGAGGGGACCAAAGGTACAGACAGACGAAGGGATAGTCAAGGAGGGGATGAGCTAAAGGGGATAAGAATTTTCTTCAGGTACTTAACCAAGAGGACTAAGGCAATAGTGAGGATATGAAGGATGGGGAGGTGGGGAGGACTATGCATAAGAGGACCAGTACACGCATTTGTCCATGCCAAGTGTTGCTTGCTGTCATTAGCAGTGGAAGTGCAGGAGTTGGACAGATGCAGTATAGAAATGACAGTGAAGTACTGAACTGATGCCAATTCCACCCTCACCCCACAGAGATGGACAGGCATTGGGGTGTGCCTTTGGGTCATCGCCCATAATGGTCACAACATTTCACCTCACCCTACCCGCAGACACAAGTGTTGAGGTGTGCTTTGGAGTGTTCGGGCTTTACATTCACCTAATTCCATAAGGAAATACACTAAACTGGGTGCGGTATATGAGAATGGTGTTAACTCTGGGGCCAAAGGGTCCAAGGCGCACCTCGATGCTTGCCACTGGCTGCAGGGTGGGGGTGGAATGGCATGAGCAATACTGTCGACAATCCCAAATCACACCCCTGACGCCTGTCAGTCCCTACAGGGTAGGGCATTATGGTCAAAAACCCTAACACCCTGGGCGTTTCTTGGTATTTTTATTCAAAGTTTTTAAACATGGGCTTTTTGTGACCCCACCACATGAATGGTGACACTATCAGTTTGTTAGCCGAAAGTGATTTTGCACAGCGACTGTACCACTTGGCTCCACAGGTGCAAAAACACATTTCAAACAGGATGTGAAAAATGACACCTGTACTGTTCATGAATAGGTGTAAAAAAATGGCAATGTTGGAAAATCTGGAGGAAAATATAAAAAAAAAAAAAAAATAGTGAAGTCACGAAAAGAAAAATGCATAACGCACACCCGTAATGTAATTAGTTTGGGGATATTTTACAGCAGATTTTCAACACGGGCATTTCGGGACCTCCGCTCATGAACACTGTCCTGTGATTTTCTTAATCTGTCCCGAACACGGATTTCCCAGAGCGACTGCGCTATTCTGTGCCGGAAGTGTGAAACATTTCGGCCAGGGTGTGGAAAATGACAACTGTACTGTTCATAAGGAGGTGTGGAAAAATACCAATGTTGAAAATCTGTACAGAAAATATTACGAATTTATGAACTTACAAGGGTGCGTGGAAATTGCACAATCCATGCTCGTCACAGTCATTTTATGGGCATTTGTCACCAAATTTTCAACATAGCCAGTTTAAGACATCTGCTCATGAAAGTGTCACTGATTTTCTTAATCTGTCCTGAACACTGATTTTGCACACTGACCACGCCACTGTATGCTACATGTGTGAAAACACATTTCAGGCAAGAAGTGAAAAATGCCAGCTGTACTGTTCATAAGAAGGTTTGGTAAAATGGCAATGTTAAAAATCTGGAGTGAAAACACAAAATGCTCGAAGTTAAGAGCGTGCGTAGGAACTGCACAATGCACACTCCTAAAACAGTCATTTTTGGGAATTTTTTCACCAAATTTTCAACAAACGGTTTTGGGGGCCTACCTCATGAACTACGACACTGTCATTTTGTTAAATCAGTCCCGAAAGATGGTTCCACACAGTGACCATGAAATCACCTTTCGGGACTGAACAAAATGACAGTGATTGAGTATCATGAAGTGATGTCCCAAGAACCCCATGTTGAAAATTTGGTGAAAAAATTACCAAAAATGGCCAAGATATGCACCAAAGTTGGGGGGGGGGGACAACACCCATTTATGCCATTATACAACTTACCAGCATTTCTTCAGTTCGTGGTCGGCTTTGAAGAGTGCAGATGTGTTCCCAGTCCACCAAAGATAATCTCGCTAGGCTCCAGAGTCAAGTGTGGGGTAAGGTGTGGGTGTGGGGAGGTGGGGTATGCAGAGGCTGGGCACGAGAATCAATGAGGGACCTTTTTTTCTTCTAGGTTTTTATTTATATATAGATATATCTATATATTGCTATATCAATATATCTACATACATACGCACATACATAATTATACATACACACATGTATAGATATATAGATACATACACATATATACACATATACTGTGTATATACATATATACATATATACATATACACACACACACACACATACACACATACATACATACATATATATATATACATATACATATACATATACATATATATATATATATATATATATATATATATATATATATACATATATATATACACACACACACACACACATATACATATACACACACACACAGGAGATTTGCCACGCTGGGGTGGGCTCCCAGTGTGGCACCAGGCAGTTTGTTTTTTTTGGGGAGTGGAGCCGATGGGGATTGAACACCCCTGTTGGCTAAAGAGACTGCCATGCCGGGTGGGCCCCAGCATGGCAGATGGAAGTTTGTTTGGGGCAGGGCAGTGGAGCCAAGGGATTGGGCACCCTGGCCCATAGTGTGTTGGGGTGGAGAGAAATGTATGGCGAGGATTGGGCATCCCCCTCGGGTAAACAGAGGGAAGGTGCATTATGCCGACGGGATTGCCCACCATTGGCAAATAGAAACAGACTTTTGATCGGCAGAGAAGGACCGCTGGCTCCACCCAGTTCGCCCATTTCCCCTACCTACTGGATAAGCTGCAGATTCTGGTTAACTGGGGAGCGGGTCATACCAACAGGGGGATTGGGCACTCAGTCGGCTTTTTTTTTTTTGTTTTGTTTCATCAAGAAGGTACACTGAACGGCAGGTGGCAACTTTTCATCGGCTTCCTGGGGACTGTGAGAGGCTGGCTAAACCATCACCATGGGGACACCAATCAGCTGTTTTGGTAGCTTGTAATGCAGCAAAACAGCTGATTGCATGGTGACGTGGCCCAAATTTCCTGATGCATTTAGGCATTCTCCCTAACTGCTGAAAGCAATGCATTTCTTTCTCATGCATGCAAGCAACATAAAAAGCAGACATCCTGAACAAATATATGTGCATGGTCTTCACAGTGGAGGGGGGTACACCAGAGAGCAGCAGCAACAAAAAGAGAGGGGGTGGTGGACAAGTCCATTTTTAGAGACTGTCCCAAAGGGACTTGCAGCTCTGAAAGTGAACAAGGCTATGGGACCAGATGGGATAAACCCAAGGGTGCTAAAGAACTGAGAGGTGCTAGCTGCCCCACTGACTGCCTTACTCAACAGCTTTCTGGAAACAGGTGCCATTCCAGAGAACTAGAGGAGAGCAGATGTGGTCCCTCTATACAGGAGTAACGGTAGGGAGGAGGCTAGCAACAATAGGCCAGTCAGTCTCACCTTAGCCATGGGAAAATTAATGGAAACCCTGTTAAAGTTGTTGGTAGAGTATCTTGAATCCAATGGATGCAAGATCACAGGAAACATAGGTTCATATGGGGAGGGTTTGCCAGATGAATCCAATTGGTTTGTTCAACTGGGTGACCAGGGAAATCAATCAGGGAGGGCAGTGAAATATGGCCTATTTGGATTTTAACGTGTCCCAGATCAAGCCAGCAGCATCTCAGTTGAATTAGAGAGGTACAAGCAAAAATGGGATGGCTATCCCCAACAGTGTCAACAGTTCCACTAGTTGCTGCACTCTAGCAAAGCATTGCACTGTCCACATATACAGAAATTTCTGAAGCAGTCCATTTCATTATACTAAAACAAAGGATGAGTGTCGCCACACACACACACACACACACACACACACACACACCCACCCACACACCCACCCCACACACCCCACTCGCCAAATGTCCATCTATGTGTGGACAGTGCAATGCTTTGTTAGAGTGCAGCAACTATCTGGACTTTAGCACGGCCTTTTGACACTGTACCACACAGGAGACCAATAAAGAAATGGACAGCCTAGGAGTGGGATCCAGTGTGGTGAACTGGATTAGAAAATAGTTAACGAACAGGGACAGAGGGTGGTGGTTACAGGCATAATGGAAGAGTGACTAGCGGGGTGCCACTGGGCTCAGTATTGGGGCAGGTCCTCTTCAGTGTCTTCATAAGCAACACTGCAGAAGTACTGGAAGGGGAGGTATGCCTTTCTGCAGGGGATATACAATGGACTGACTCAAAGTATGCAATTTATCTTCAAGTATGAGGGGGCAGGACCGTAGCACACGAGTGAGTTATGAAAGTCATGCCCACTCACACTTGCCTATTTTGAGTCATGCTATTGTATATTTGATCTACACAACAGCAGTTTACAAGTTATAGCTTTTAAGTCTACCATTTGTTTAAAGATTTTGCTGCTTTTCTTCGATTTCAACTGCTTGCTTCACTGCTGCACTAGGCATCATGTCATCAGCACTGTGGAAGCTGCTCTTTGATTGGTTCAGTATTCTACCGACAGCAACTTAAAAATGATCCACTGCGACAATAATTTTTTATATGTTGCTGTTACTGTTACCACTAAAATATCTTTTGTATCATCATTTTACAACCAGCACTTCCGTTGTTTACCAACATCTTGTACAGGGGTGAGCATTCCAGAGGGGTGTAGAAAATGCACAGGGATCTTGGGAAACAGAGTGGTGGCACTTGTGGTTCAAGGCCAAAAAGTGCAAAACAATGTGCCTAGAGCATAGGAACCCAGAGTACTGACAGTCACTAAGCAGGAGAGGACCTTAGGAGTTGCATCTGATGACCTCAAAGTGGCAGTTCAAACTCAGGAAGCAGAGCTACTGGAGCAATAAACCTGCCTGCACTAAATCCTCGGACTGCTGCCATTTATTGGCTAACCTGAAGTGCTGCAAAACTTTGTTTGAACTGTGTTGTTTCATGAAATGTGCCTTCCCAACTGAGCACCTTGGTAATTATCCTTTGTTGCACTTCTTTCTTTTTCTTCAAAGCAGCAGTGCAGTGCGACAACAGAGGTAAGGCTAGTGGGACACACTGGGAGAGGAATCTCAAAAGCAGGAGGGAGGTGCTGTTCCCACTATATTGCTCACTGTCGAGATCTCACGTGGAGTACTGTGTCCACTTCTGGATGCCGCACCTCAAAAAGGACACAGAGTGGAGGCAGCCAGAGGAGGGCAACATTAATGGCATAGGGTTGCACCAACAACCCCACAAGGAGAGACTGAGGGATCTCCGCATGTATTCTCTGGAAGATAGGAGAAGGGATATGACAGCAACCTGGAAGTACCTAGCAGGAGTAAAGGGTACAAAAGAGGAGTCTTTCAAATAAGAAAAAACACCAGGATCAGGGGGCACGCAAAGAACATTTGGGGGGGTTTGAGAGATGTGAGGAAGTACTTCACCAAAAGAGTTGTAGATGCTTGGAACAGACTGCCAGTACAAGTGGTGGAGGCAAAAACACTATGGGCCTTCAAGCATGCATTGGATAGACATGGGGAATATTAATATATAGGCAGGGAGGAGGGAGGGTCATTGGAGACCAGTTAGGGTCTGCGTAGACAGACTAGGCAGGAACCATATCGGCAGACTGGGCAGGCCAAACAGTCCTTTTCTGCTGACAAATTCTATGTATTCATATAAAACATCTGCAAAGATTAAACAAGGGATAAAGTGGGGGTGGTGCAAGCAGCAGCAGCAGAATCATACTGCCACACCTGACACCAGTTTCATATAGGAACGAGTTTCACAGCATAGTCTCCAGAGCCACTTACCTGGTACATTCATTCAACTTTATTGCTGTAGTGCCACATACAACATTCAAAAACTGCTCAGGTTATGTGGGCCACTAATTATCATGCATTTACAGGTGTATTGCACATAACACAGAATGTGACAGTCTCTTCCCTGGCCAGCTACCCTAGCTTAGAGAGTAATAAAGTGATTAATTTTGAAATGGAAAACTCCCAGGGTATGTTCAAGACATCTTTAAATGAATGGTTAGTGATCAGCACAACAAAATCACTTCTGGATCTTTGCACGTGGCACAACAGCAATAAAAATCGAATGAATGTACCAAGTGGCCCTGGAGACTTTATGCTGTAAAACCCATTCCTGTATGAAACTGGTTGTCAAGTGTGGCACTACACTGGTGCTTGCATCAAAAGTACTTTACAGCTGTATCCCCATTACTGAGCACCCAAGTGGGGTGTTGAAGACACTCGGAGCGTGGCTTAGTATGCATCCATCGCTTGTCAGTAAACAAGGTATTTTGTATCAAAGATTTAAAACGTGGACACAGTAAATCAACATTCCCAGCTTCAGAGACCTTTGTTGTGAGGACCATGAATGGTCCACTGAAAATGTGAATGAGGGGCAGCCTGCGAGAAATTTAGGTTTACCAAGAAGCCCTAAACTGGCAGAATAACGTAAGTGCAGAGTCTGTTTAAATGTAACAAACAGCATAAGGAAGGAGGCAGCTTTGCCTACAATGACTTGTTAGCCAAGGTTATCGCAGTATTGGAGTCTTCTGTTCATTAGGGATGAGCAGTGTGCACAAGGTTGTAAACAGTGTAGTGATGAGTTTGAAAGGAGGACCCAGGGATGAAGTGAAGGGCACTTTATACAGATGGTCCAGTACAGAGTAAGATTTTAGTGGCAGTGCAACGTATGACATCACCATTGTCAAGTCTGAAAGAAAATGCAGTAGTGAGTTTGGTTTTTTTTGTGCGTTAATGTAGAGGAAAACAAGACACTGTCTGAAGGAAAAAAAAAAAAATGAAGAAAGCAGTTTCATCTTTAGGGTTGAGGCAAGGAAAATTAACATGATGTTGAAGCGCAAGAGTACGAACTTACTAAATTTTCCAGCAGATAAAGGCCTAGAGGTCTATCAAGTCTGCTTGAATGTGCAGCTAGCACCCTTATTCTGTAGCTGCCCCTCCCTCCCACCCTTCCTCCATTGACCCCTCCCTGGTCCATTCCCTTTTGAAGCAGTCCACTGTTCTACTGGGTACCACTTCTGCAGCTAACTCATTCCACCCAGCTACCACCCTCTCTGTAAAAGAGTGTCTCCTCATCCCCCTCCTGATCCTTCCTCCCTCCAGTCTCATATCATGGCTCCTGGTGTCCCTCCCTTCCCTTACTTTGAACAGCCCCTCTGTACCTGTCTTGTTTACTCCTTTCATGTACTTAAAGGTTTCAATCATGTCCCCCTATCCCTCCTCTCCTCCAGCGAGTACATGTTCAACTCCCTCAGCCTCTTCTCGTATAAGTCCCCCAGCCCCTTGATCATCTTTGTTGCCCTGCACTGCACCCCCTCCAGTAATTTAATGTCCCTCTTCAGATACAGGTGCTAGTACTGCATGCAGTACTCCAGGTGTGGTCTAACTAATGACCTATACAGTAGCAGAATCACCTCCTCCCTCCTCGAGGATATACCCCTTGCAATGCAACCCGGCATTTTGTTGGCCTTTGCAGCTGCCTTCCTACATTGTGCTGAGTTGTTCATTGGCCCTGTAATGTGCACCCCCAGATCCTTCTCCTCCTCTGTCTGGGCTAGCTGCACTCCCCCCAGCTGGCAACTCCTCCTTTGGTTCTTCACCCCAATATGCAGCACCTTGCACTTTTTGGCATTAAACCCCAGTTGCCTGGTGTCTGACCTGGTTTCAAGCTTTGCCAGATCATCTTGCAACCCCTGCCATCCCACTGGGTCATCTACCACCGCTCCCATCTTGGCATCATCAGCAAACAGACTGATCTTGCTCTTGATGTCCAATGATATGTCTGCATGAATATCCCAAACACTGGTTCCCAACAATGAGCCCTGTGGAACACCGCTCATCACTACCCTTGGGTGTGAGAGCTCCCCCACCACCACACCCCCACTGCCTCCTGAAGCCAGTTCCCTACCACCACCAGCTTTGCACCCGCCCCTGTGCCTTCTAACTTACTTCCCAGCCTCCCATATGGCACTGAGTCAAATGCCTTACTGAAGTCCAGATACAGGACATTCACTGCATGGCCCCTGTCCAGTTGCCCAGTCATAGAACTCTACCAGGTTGGTTTGGCAGGATCTGCCACATATGAAGCCATGCTGTCTGCTGTCCTGTAGTACTTTGGCCTCTAGGAGGGCCACCAGCCTCTCCTTCAGGATCGTCTCCATCAGCTTACCCACAATGGATATGAGGCTCACCAGTCTGTAGTTCCCTGGTTCATCCTTGGGGCCACTCTTGTGGAGAGGCACCACATGAGCCATCCTCCAGTCCTGAGGTACACACCCTGAGTGTAGTAAGGCATTAAATAGGTCCCATAAGGTCCCGCAAGGACCTCTGCCAGCTCCTTCAGTACCCTGGGGTGGATGCCATCTGGGCCTGGCGCCTTGTCCACCCTCAGTGCCTTTAAACCCTCCTGAACTCTGCCCTCCATGATTTCCCCATCCGTCACTCCCCCATTTCTGCCATTCCTCCCCCCCTTGGGTATCACCCTCCTCTTCTCCTTAGTAAATACCGAGCAGAAGTAATCATTTAGTGCTTCTGCTTTATCGCACCCTGCTTCCACCCAACCCCACTCCTTCCTAACCCTTACTATGTGGTCCTTACAGCTCCTTTTCTCCCTGATGTACCTAAAGAAGTCCTTCTCCCCCTTCTTAATGCCTTGTGCCAGCTTGAGCGCCATAGATGCCTTGGCTCCCCTTACTGCCTGTGTCACCTCCTTCGATTCCAACAGGTACTCCTCCCTGTCCTTCCCCCTCCCTGTTTTCCTGTACCTCCTAAAGGCAGTTCTTTTCCTCCTTACCTTTTCCATGACCTCCTTTGTTCAACCAGCTGTGTTTCATAGCCCTAGCCTTCTTGCTCTGGGCCTTGCAGCAGGTTTTGGTTGCCACCACTATCCCCAGCTTTATGAGCTCCCACCTCTGGTTAGTGCCCATACTAGGTTGAATTCTGGCCAGGTACCCTTTTACCTCTTCTCCCATCCTCACAAAGTCGTCCCTCCTGAAGTTCAGCACTCCTGTGCCGGATTCCATTCCTTCCTTGCCCATATCCAATGTGAGCCATACTGAGTGGTGATCACTCCCTGACAGCGGTTCTTCAACCGTAAGTTCTCTCAAAGTCCCCATTTGCCAGCACAAGGTCATGGGTATTCCCTAACCTGGTTGGTTCACTGACCATTTGAAGCAGGAAGCTGTCCTGGAAGGCATCCAGCAGTACCTGCTCCCTTCTATTCCTGGTGGTTGGGGTGCTCCAGTCTACTCCTGGCATGTTGAAGTCCCCCACAATCACCACACTACCTTTCTCGCAGGTCCTCCTAATCTGTCCAGCTAGTTCCCTGTCTAACTCCTCTATCTGAGATGGCAGCCTGTACACCACTCCCATTCAGAGAATCCTATTCTTGCAATCCTGGATTTGCATCCAAAGCGACTCCGTACTACCCTCCTCCCCTTCCTCTCTTACACACTTCAGTCCTTCCTTCACATATAGTGCCACCTCCCTCCTTTCCCAATCATCCTGTCCCTACGAAATAACCTGTACCCTGGTACAGACAGATCTCCCAGTCACTGTATTGGGTGGCCCATGTTTCTGTGATGGCTGCAATGTCCACCTCTCCCTCTGCCATGAGCACCTGTAACTATGCAGTTTTCTTCCCTAGGCTCCTAGCATTAAAGGTAACAACCTTCCACCCACCCCAATCCTACCCTCCTTCACCACCACCACCACCACCACCACCACCACCACCACCACCACCACCACTAGTACTTGCCTTTTGTCCTTTGTATTGGTTATGGGGGTAAGCTCATATGGTTTCCCAACCTGTGGTCTCTGCATTCTCTTGCCCACTTGCCACCCCCCTGATCCTAGTTTAAATTCTCAGCTTCCTCTATGTACTCCTCCATCCTCTGTTTCAACACTTTCTTCACTCAAGTGTACTCTGTCCTTGGCATAGAGACTACTGTCCTCCCAGGTGCAAGAACACACACACACACACACACACACACACACACACACACACACACACAGCCCATACCCTTTAGCATGCTAGCTAGATGCTTAGGTATTTATAGCATGGGAGACAACCAAGCTGGACATAGTTGTTGACAGGGGAGGAGTGGTAAAACTAGTGGTACAATGTTTACTTGAGAAAACAATACCCACTGTGTTTTGCTTTGTATTTTGCATTGAGTAATAAGCATAAATCTAGCAGTCCTAATGCAAAAATCCATCAAGAAAGAACGCTTGACAGATGGAGTCCATTCAACTTCCTCACCCAAATGGAAAAGTAAAGGCCCGATTATCATACTGTACAAGTTTCTTCAAACATCACCCATGAGAAATGACAGTCTGTGTTAGCCAGCTGGAAAAGCAACAATCTGATAAACTTCCTAGCAGACACAGTCGAAGTGTTTTAAAAGTTCCACTTGTGTCTTACTGTGCAGCTTTGTCTGTTAAGGGGGTGGACAGATACACTGATGCCAAATTTAAAACCTATAGCTTTAGTGATTGTTAAAGGACAGGATTGGTAATGGCCAGTGCTTAAACCTCACCCGCCCCACAAGCAATGGTCAAAGCCAAAAGAAACAGCTTTTAAAGCCAGGCAGCATGACATGTCACACCATATGAGCTAAAAGGGAGGTTCTGAAATTCTTTTGAGCAATACTGCTCAATCCCAGGAAGGAGTCAAGTTTTTCTTACATGGGAAAGTTGCTGTTGTACTGAGTGGGCTGGGAGGGAAGTTGAATATCAGAATTCTGCTGATGGAGTGAGAAGACTCATGAGTGACAAATTTGTCTCAGGGTATTGAAGAAAATCCAATCCATAGACACCCCTACCCCCACAGTACAGTCTATAGCCAAAGCTTAAATGGGTTTTGCCACCAAAAATAACTGGACAGGGATCATTTTCATCCATTTCTATACAAGAAAAAGTCTGCTTATAAGGAGTTAGGGAGAATAACCTCCTATAAGTAGACCCCAGAGATACAATAGGTTCCAGGGTATGATAGGGTAATATATGGGTAAAACTAGATAGACCAGTTTTTTTTCTGCCCTCATCATCTACATTTCTATAGGTTTCGGGGTCACATGGTCACACAAGAGTGCAGAAGCAGCCTAAGATGGTCTCTCTTGATTGAAAAATAACCCCGAGAGACAGTGGATCAACTTAGATGTTACAAAAAGAACAAAGTGCCTACGCTTTTGGACCAACCGAGTCCTTCCTCAGAAGCTTATGACAGTTATTTAGAAACTCCCATACCATTAACACCCAGATCATACATGAAAAAAAAAAAAAAAAAAGAGAATTCTCATTGGTTTAAAATACTCATTTAAACCATAACAGCAGTTTAACACAGAGGAATTAATTTCACTAGTTTGTTTTAAACTAAGGAGCCTTTGAAAGTCAAATGTCATCCAAATGAGATAAGGACTCTTCAAGAAGAAGGTTCCAGTAACAAATTATGAATGTTGCAGTGTGCTTTATGAATACAGTCTAATGAAAGGCAAGAACTTTAGATTCAATATTGATTTAAGTACATATTAAAATGTGATATTAATGTATGTAAAATATATATATATATACATATACATATATATATATACATATACATATATACATACACACATACATACACACACATTTACATATACACACACAAACACATATATACACACACACACACACACACACACACACACACACACACACACATATATACACACACACACACACAGAAATGTTCTATATATGGCATAAAGAGGGGTTAAAGTAATTTCCCTAGTGTGAGCAACTGTTCCACATATTTATACAGTATACTACCTATCTGGAGACATTTTCCCAATTATACACTTAACTAGTTACTATATTCCATAAACCTTAAGATCTTCAGTGCTGTAACTTGATATTATACAAGATATCAATTGTCAGTGTAAGAGCCAAATTAAAATAGAAACCTATCAAGGACACCTAAGAATTTGTTTCTTAATTTGGCTCATACGGACAATTGATATTATCTTGTATAATATGTTATAGCACTGAAGATAAACCTTTACAGAATATAGTAACTAGTTAAGTGTATAATTGGAAAAATGTCTCCAGATAGGTCGTATACTATATAACTATGTGGAACAGTTGCTCACACTAGGGAAATTACTTTAAACTCTCTTTATGCTATATATAGAAAATTTGTTCTATATTTTTTTGCTTGTTTTAACATACATTAGTATCACATTTTAACATGTACTTAAGTCAGTACTGAATCTAAAGTTCTTGCTTTTCATTAGACTGTATTCATAAGGCACACTGTGACATTCATAATTTATGTTACTGGAGCTTTCTGCTTGAAGAGTCCTTATCTCATTTGGATGACATTTGACTTTCAAAGGTTCCTTAGTTTAAAACAAACTAGTGAAATAATTCCTCCAAGTTAACCTTCTGTTATGGTTTAAATGAGTATTTTAAACCAATGAGAATTTTTTTTTTTTTTTTTTTTTTTTTATGTATGATCTGGGTGTTAATAATATGGGATTTTCTAAATAACTGTCATAAGCTTCGGAGGAAGGACTTGGTTGGTCTGAAAGCTTAGGCACTTTTTTTTTGTAACATCTAAGCTGGTCCAACAAAAAACATATCAAACCATTTGCTTCTGGATCTGGTCTTACAAGGACCAATACGGCAACTAAAAATCAGACAGTGGGTAGAAAGAAGGGGGTTGGCACTCAAGAATGATTAAAAAGTCTTCATATGAAATCCTATGGCTTTCAGCAAGAAATGTATGAATATAATATACATTTATTTATGTGAAAACTTCAAGGATGTGGTTAGTGAACAGTGACTAGTTTACGTCTAGTAAATCTTCAAACAGGGATACAAGCAAAAATGGATACCGGTACCTTATTCTAGTATTTCTGACATGTCTCATGATCATTTACAGAAACTGTAGAGAATTATTTTAAGAGACTATTTCACCCCTGTTGACTCAAGTGGTTTACCCACATTAAAGTCAAACACATTTTCAGCTATATTAGATGAAGCTATGGGCCGGCCTGGTGGTGCTGAGGGCCGAGGTGCTGGACACCACACTTTGCACCACGCCAGCGACCCAGCTTTGGGAATGAGCCTGGGACAGCAGGGGAGAGAGAGAGAGAGAGAGGATCAAATATCTGGAGGACTGCTCTCCTCTCTTGGGTGGGGGAGGGATCCAGGCATCTGCCCAGAACTGCAGAGGCCCCGGTGGAGACCAGAGGCACTGAAACACCTGGGGCACAGCAAAAAAAAAGGGGAGCTGCAGAGCCGCAGATGTGCGACATCTGGGCTCTGCCAGGGGAGAGGAGGAAGGGGACGTAAGAACAAGTTACTCACCTGTAACAGTAGTTCTAGGAGTGGTAGATGTTCATCCACACTCTTTGGCATGTCCCTTTCCCTTTAAATCTCGCCGGAAAGTCTTCAAGCTGGCTCCTCACACCCACCTGGGTGGTAAATACCTCGGCTCCACCCCATGACACCAGATCTTTGCCCGCTGGAAGCAAGGTGGTGTGCCTAAAGCTGAGGAGGTCGGGTGGATGCGTGTGGATGAACATACATCACTCCTAGAATTACTGTTACAGGTGAGTAACCTGTTCTTCTAGAAGTGTGGATATGTTGTTCATCCAGACTCTTTGGCAGACTCCTAGCAGTTCTCCGGGAGGAGGGAAGCAAGGCGCACACCCCCTACTTAGGGAACGGAGATTGGAGAACCGAGGCCCCAAAACCAGCAACCCGGCATGACTCAAGGTCGATGTGGTAGTGGGAAATAAAGGTGTTTGCTGACTTCCAGGTAGCAGCCTGAAAGATTTCCTAGATAGGGATGTCCCTGGAAGCAGCCACCGATGCAGCAGAATGGCAGAAAGAATGAGCTCTTAACCCTCTGGGAGGCTCCTGGCCCACCAACTCATAGCACAGACCTATGCATGATGTGATCCATCTTGCAATGGTCCGTTTAGCTGCAGGTCTGCCAGAAGTGGCTTCAGCGTAGGTGACAAACAGCTGGCGAACCTCTCCACGAATTTCCACCGTTCTTTCCTTATAGTAGGAGAGAGCACATCTCAGGTCCAGAGTATGGAGCCTGTACTCAGCATCCGAGGTGTAGTTAGGGTAGTACACTGGCAGAATTAACACCTGATTAAGGTGAAACTCTGAGACCACCTTCAGAAGGAATTTCGGGTGGGGGCGCAGGACAACTTTGTCCATGTTAAAGACCAGATAAGGGGAGTCCACCGAAAGTGCCTGGAGCTCCCCTGTCCTTCTGGCTGACGTGATAGCCACCAGGAAGGCCATCTTCCATGACAAGTGTGAGAGCTCACACTTGTGCATGGGTTCGAATGGCTTGTCCATGAGCTTTGCCAAAACCAGCAAGTGATCCCATGGAGGTGGAGGTTCACACACCGGAGAGGATATGTGATCCAGGTCTTTGAAGAAGCACCCGACCAGTGTCGCCTGTGCCAATGTTAGCTAACTGGCCCGTGCCCAGTAAGCAGAAATGGCTGCCAGGTGCACCCTAAGGGTCGAGAACCACAGACCCCCTTTGGAGAGAGACCAAAGGTAGTCTAGAATGTTAGCCACAGAGCAGGATAAGGGGTCCAGACTCTTACCTTGACACCAAATGGAAAGTCTCTTTCATTTGAAGCCATAACATTTCCTGGTAGATTCCTTGCGAGATGCCTCCACCACAGTGTAGACATCCTCGGAAAGACCCAGAGAATGGAATTCTAGCTGCTCTGGTACCAGGCTGTGAGGTGCAAGGATTGAAGGTCCAGATGGAAACTCTTCCCCTGGTTTAATGACATCAGGTCCGGGGGGGTGCAAAGCCGCCCGGGGACTGCAGCTGAGGCTGAGGAGATCTGGGTACCAGAATTGGCATGGCCAATCCAGGGCTACCAGAATCACCTTTGCCTTGTCCCGCCTCACCTTGAGTAACACCTTGTGGATCAAGGGAAATGGAGGGAAGACGTAGAGGAGGCCTGGGGTCCACGGCCTCGAAAAGGCATCCCCCTGCAGCAAGCCCTGCTGAGGGGGGCGGGCATGGTACAGACTCAGCTTGGCATTCTCCCTGGAGGCAAACAGGTCCACCAGCGGTTTGCCCCAATGGGAGAACAGACTGTAGGCTACCTCTGGATGGAGGGACCACTCGTGGGATGTCTGGCCTCGGCGGCTGAGAGCATCTGCCAGTTGGTTCGATACTTCTGCCAAATGGATGGCGAGGAGATCAGTCTCCAACCGGCTGACGAGAGTCCAGATGTGGAGCGCCTCCTTGCACAGCAGATGGGAGTGCGTGCCGCCCTGTTTGCTGAGGTAGTACATGGTCGTGGTATTGTCCATCTGGACTTGAACCACTTGACCCCGGAGCGGAGAAGCGACTGCTGACAGTGCCAGTCTGACTGCTCTGAGCTCCAACAAGTTGATGTGGTATCGGGACTCCTCGGGGGTCCAGAACCCGTGGGCCCTGTTGTCCCCCATGTGGGCTCCCCAGCCCATGAGAGAGGCATCGGTCGTGAGGATGACCATCGGCTCAGGGCAGACAAACGGGAACCCTTCCTGCAACCATTCTGGGATGGTCGACCATTGGAGAGCATCCCACATCTTCTGTGTTACCGTGATCAGCTGGTCGAATTGACCATGGCGTTGAGTGGACTAGGCGGCCAGCTCCCATTGGAGGGGGCACATGTGCCACCTGGTCCAATGTACCACTGAGGTGCATGCCGCCATGTAACCCAGAAGGCACAGAAAGTCCCAGGCAGGGCACAAGAGCCCAACCAGAAATGATCAGGCAAAGAAGGAAAGAACCTCCACCCTGTCTGCCGGGAGCCGGGCTATTGCTTGACAAGAGTCGAGCTCTGCCTGACTGAGCTGTCAATGAATGAGCTTCATTGACAGCTCAGTCGGCGGGCAGGACGTGGAGGAGAGAGGAGGGCTATGTCAGTCTGCCGCTGACGGAATTTAGGATGGGAGTGGGGTTGTATGGGACATCAGGCTGCTGGGGAGGCTGGGGGGCACTGGATCACCAGGGATTTAAGGGAACTGGGGAAATCGATTCGGGAGGGGGTTTACAATTTACAAAAACTCCACTAGACTACAGATTATTATTTTTTTTTCTAACAGGATAAAGACTAAAGGAGGAGATACAGAGGGATGCAGGTGGGGGGGGGGTTACTGTACATTTCCATGGTGGGGCGGATTATTACCAGGTTGAAAGGAGGGACCACTAGCCACCATGCATAAATTTAATTATTTACAATTACATGTGGGACAGGTGGGGAAGGGACGGCTAGCCACCAGGGATTTTTCTCTACATGTGGGACAGGTCGGGGACCGCTAGCCACCAGGGATCTACTTATTTTAACTTATACTCTCCTAAGGTGAAATTTCGCCTGTGGACGGAAGGCGAAATTCCACTGCATAAGGGAAAAATTTTGCCGTTCTGCCAGGTGAAATTTCACATTCCACTATGCCAAATAAGCAGAATTTTGTGGATTTCTCTGTGAAGCGAATTCTGCCCATTTCACCCACCACTAAATCTAATCTCCATAGATGAGACATTGCCTATAATAATATCTGTCAGTACGCCTCCTCCTCCCAAAGGCTGAAACAACACTGCCTCTTCTACTCGGATCTTAACTGGTTAGCTCCTAATGCAACCAGACTTCACTCCCTCTGCTCCACTTTTGACAGCATTATGAGGTCCCAAACCCCCATAACACTGATGGAGCTGCTCACTCCCCAGTCCTCCAACTACGGCTTATGCTCGACTGATAAAACCCTCCTGTGTGTGTCGAAATGCAAAACTACCAAAGGTTCTAGTGCTTTTGCTCACCATGCTCCTCAGCAGTGGAACTCCCCCCTCTCAATGTCTGCCTAGTATCCTCACATAATGCCTTTAAAAAAAGTGCTCCGCCGCTACCTTATCTCATCTAGTCAGTGCTCCTACTTTAAGCCTCCTTAGTATTTTGTCCTCCTCTCTCCCTGAAGCTCTTAACCTGCTTACTGCAAATATACCCTTGCGGTACTATTCCTCCCTCATCCGGTCCTTTTCCTTACCCACTAATTAATCACTTTTCCTCAAAATGCCTGCACCAGTCCCCTTGCTAGACTCCATATCTCTGAGCCTAGCACTCTTGCAAACCACAACCAATCTAGATTTTCCTATCCCCTGCAGCATTTTCTGCTTTGCACTTATTTGCCATCATCTCATATCGCTTAGATGTGTACGAAATGTTTTCCCCTAGGGGTATACCCGCTGTATGTTTTATTCTTTGTACCTTTTGCTCTATGTCTTTTTTTTTCTTTGCAAGTTTATGACTTTACTGTTTCGCTCTACCAGACAAAAGCGTTATCCCAATGCCACTGCCTAAAATATGTTCTGTCCCTGCTCGCAATACCTTGTATTTTGTCAATACTGCATAACTTGATATGTAACACCTTGTTTGTACCTTACTGTATTACCTGCTGTTTGTAACTATGTAAATGCTCTGTAACCTCCCAGGTCGTGCCTGAAAATAGTCATCTCTATGGCTAGCGTGCCCACCTGGTAGACAAAAACTAAATAAATAATATTTTTCTGGCAAAATGTTACAAATTCTAATTCACTTTAACCATCATACTCCCTCATTCATTAGCTTGGAGACTGAAGAAAATAATTACTCAGATAGCAATGTTTGTTCTCAGGGATCCATCAATGTGATTTAAAATAAGCAACATCTTCCCTGCCACAGAGCAATGCCCCTGAGCTAGAACTTAAAGGAGCAGTGCACCCAGAATTTGCAAACATATGTTGTGCAGTGTGTTTTCATTTGTTTGTGAAGTCCCAGTGTGTCCTTCCCTCGGTCTGCTATTAGTTTTCTAAATTTGCCTGCTAGCTTGATGGCAGGTTTACAACCCCTAGGAATCTCCATCTCAGCTAACTTATTGTTCCCTTGTTCCTACAATGCATTCTGTCTCATGCGACAGTGATGTAGCCGTGACCATAGATTCAGCAGCAAGCACTGCTTTACAATTAGTTCACAACAGTAGAGAAGGTTATATTTTAAAAACTATACAGAGTTCAGCTTGGTGACTGCCCTCATTGTAAAGGTATTTTTGTAGTGAACAATTGTGACACTGGTTGTGTATGTGTAACTTGAACAGTTTAAGATATTTACATTTGTTTGGCATGTCTCCTGGAGTATTCACTCAAAGAAAAACGTGCATCTGCACACATGCCAAACAAATCTAAATATCTTGAAAACTATACAAGCTACACAAAAACCAACAAGCAGCAAAGTTGTTCAGGACAAAAAGAATTTTACAATGATGGTAGTCATAAGCTGAACTCCTTACAGTTTTTTTTAAACATTTGCCATCCAAAGTGGGAAATTTTTTTATTTTTTTTAACCAAAAGAAACTAAAACACACATGGAAATTTGATTAATTATATGGCTATATTTATGCAGTTTGGATCGGTACAGAGGGCTTGCAGCTCGCTTATTCTCCTGGCAGATGTTATGGCAATCAGGAAAACTGTTTTCCATGTGGCATACAGTGTTTTAAGTCAGCAGTAGTCACAGGCTCAAAGAGAGCCTCCATCAACTGAGCAAGACAGATGGGTCCCATAGAGAGACTACATCCCCTACAGGGGGATACAGGTGACTGAGGCCTTTAAAGAACTTTTTAAAATAGGATGGTCACCGGCTCCATGGCGCGGAGCGAAGGAGTTCACTCAGCATGCTGGTGACCCAGGTTCATGCCCCAAGCCCGGGTACCAAGAGCAGAGACCAGTAGGAAGGGGATTCACAAGCATTTACTGGACACCTTCCTCCCAGGGGGTGTGTGAGCCTGGGCTCTTAGAGGTGGACTGGATACTGGCTTGGGGGGGTGATGCCTCAACACGCCCTCCCATACATCCCCACTCCAGGATGCCATCCTTACCCAGGCTACTGTGTGGGGCGGGCCAAGAAAACGTGAAAATGGGCCCCCTGTTGATCAGATGTGCTCCCGTTCCACACCACCACAAAGCCCTGGATAGCCTGGACCGATCCGGCAGTGACCTCCTGGGATACATAGTTGTGCCTCCCGGCACTTCCCCCTCGAAGAGGGCCCCTCCTGACACAGGGAGATATCAGGTTTACCCTGGTAAGTTCGCAAGACAGGGTCGGGAGATAGCGGTGCAAGGAAGAGGTGGTGGTGTGGTGGGCATTGGCGCTGTGAAGGAGTGGCCAGCAAGGGTGCCAGGGGAAGGAGCATAAATAGAGAAGCCAAAAAACAAAAACAAAAAACAAAAACAAAAAAAAAAACAGGATGACCAATGAATTGCCTCCTGAAGTGTAGCTGACATTGCTGTGAGATGTACCTTCATGGTTGAGAGACTCAGGACTGTAAGTGTACTAGGTAGTCCAGAACTGTAGGCAGCCCTGCCTGCATTGGGATCATCTTCCTAGGGGCACACCAGTATGAGAATCTCTCCCACTTAACAGGAGTATTCTTTCCTTGTAGCTGGTTTTCTGGAAACCTTCAGCACTTCCTGTGACACATTTCAAGAAGCATGCTTTCAAGTGTAATGTTCCGAGGTCTATGAAGGTTATCCTGCCCTGAGACAGAGTCAACAGGTTGCTTCTCAGTGGCAGGTTGATTTGAGTCCTACTGGATAGAGTCAGGAGCATTGAGTACCAAGCCTGTCTGGCCCAGACCAGGACTACTATTGTTGCTGGCTCTCTCCTGAGCTTTGTGAGCACTACATGCAAGACTGGGACAGGCAGGAAAGCACACAGGAACCCTGTCTAGTTCAGAACCGGAACGCCCTTTGGAACTGTGCCCCTTGATGGTGTCCTGCAACAAAATTGTGGGAGCAGATTGTTTTTCCATGGGGCAAACATCTATTTCTGGAGAGCCCGGTCTTCTGAAAACTGAGGCCAGCACTTGCTGATTCAGAGCCCACTTGTGGTTTCAATAGCCAGTTCTGCTTAGGGCATCTACTAGGACATTTCCCTTGCCTGTCAGATGTACAGCAGAAATCTCTGCATCCAGGAATTAGGTTATATCCCAGATCCTAATGGGCTCTGCACAGTTTTGAGGATCTCATCTCTCCCCGCTTGTTTATGTAATACAGTGTTTTGGTGTTGTCTTTCGGAATCTGAATAGCTTGGCTTTGTAGCTGGGAAGAGAAGGACTGCATTTCCAACAATACTGCCCTGTGCTCTAGGAGGTCAGTTTGTTCTGAGCCTCCTGTGGGCTCCAGGTGTTACTTACTGTGAGGTCCCCTAGGTGGGCACCCAACCCTAGAAGTGAGGCATCTGTTGTGAGGACAAGGTTGGGGACTGCAGGAGGAAAGAAGGCCTTCTCAGGTTGCTTTCCTCCTTTTACCACTCCAGTGCGCGCGCACACACACACACACACACACACACACACACACACACACACACACACAGAGGTCTTTGTGACTGGTACTAGCTTGAACAGTGGGTCCCATCTTTCAGACAAGTGATCCCTTAGATGATATGAATTACCCTCATCTGGAATCTGGCCTATGGCGCACGTGCTGTGGATGATGCCATGTGGCCCAGCAACTGCAGGAAATTCCTTGCAGGCCTTGGCTGGCCCTTTGTGAGGACTCTGCTGTAGTAATCAGGTTTGATACCCTTTCTTGTGAAAGGAAAGACTTCCACTGCAGGGTGTCCAGTTCTGAGCCTAAAGTCCAACACCTGAACCAGTTCAATTGGGACTTCTTCAGATTTATCAGGAAACCCAGGTTCTCTGAGGTGCTCTTCACCCTTTGAATAGAGCTCCATAACTCCTTCTCTTTTTTCCTTTTGATCTGTCAGTCATCTCGGTAGGGAAAAACCACCACACCTTGCCTTCTCACGTGTGTTGCCACCACAACAAAGCACTGTATTCAGATACCCGATGATGAAGTAAGGCCAAACGGGAGGGCTATAAACTACCACTGGCAGTTTCCCAGCCTGCACTGGAGGTATTTTATGTGGGTAGATCTGACTGGGATGTGAAAATAGGCATCTTTCAGACAGTGATCCCAACCAATGTCCTAGCTGTAAGGATGGTATCACTGTGCTAAATGTGACCATCTTGAATTTTCCTTTTTATAGGTTTGTTCAGATAACTTCAATCTAAAATAGGCTACTCACCATTTTTCTTGTGGGTGAGGAAGCATTTTGAAAAAAGGCCCTTGCCCACTGTGAGTTAGGGACTTTTCAGGGTCTGGGTCGCCCCTGAAAAAGGGACCATCTGGTCTCAGTGGGCCTACCCAGCTACCAAAATGAAATTAAATACACTTTTTTTTATTTTGCCA